>CM039680.1:8167828-8277828 GCA_022537955.1 Schmidtea mediterranea
ATGTTTTTTTGAAAGTAAAAATGAGTTTAAATAATTCTTTACTGATCTCCATTATTCTGTGACCTCCTCTCCACTTGGTTTTCATATTCCAATACTCTTTAGATCTTTAGATTATAATTAGATTACTTATAAACGCAATCAAAAGTAGTACAATTTTTATTGCGAGATCAATAATAAAAATAAAAACATCAAATAAAACGACACCACGTTCAGATTTTATCATTCTTTGTTGGTTTAATTTTGCTTTGGTCTTTTATTGCACAATTATTAATAGTGTAGAGCGCATATGAATTTCATACGGTAGCGTCAGAGAAGGAAATTATGTAAAATACGGATTATATTATATTTATTTGTTGCTTCTATGATTTGTTTACCGCTAAAGTGACAAAAAAGTCAAAGCGACTATTTTTATATTTGCAATTTATAGACAAAATTTCTATAATAAATTAAACACAAATCGCTGTATGACATTTTCTGACTTATTGTACTTCTTGTAATTGGTTATGGACATTGTTTAAATTGTGTAATTTTTACAATTTACATAAAATGGAATAAATTGATGAAATAAAAATAATTATTTTTATTGTGCAATTAAGGGCCCCAAGAAAGTTATAATGTCCTAGCCCAAAACTCCTATTTAAGTCACTGTATTAATTTACTATTAATGTTTTATATTCCCCCTTTTGTCAATACTGAATAATTTACATTAAATTCAGAAAATTTCATGACAAAAAATATTTTCAAAAAGCTCCCACTTGTTTGGGAATGACAAAATTCGTTGCAGAATCGCTTTCCATGATTGACACTCCCAAGGACAAAATATTCTGTAACATTCTGCCACAGATCTGGTATCTACATTAACACATTTGTATGCCCCAGCCGGTTTAAACTAATTAAAATGACTAAATTTTCACTCTTGTTTTAATTTTTAGTTTTCAGTAATTCTGAAACGGTGGGAGATTTCAATCAGTAAACATGAATTTTTATTTTCTGAAATGGTAAACTATAATTGTATAAATATTGGGTGATTAATTATTTTTCATTAAATTAGACATGAGTTATCGACGCGGTCTAAATAAGGTGTTGATAACATTTGATAAAAGCTGTACCAAATATTTGTGTTAAATTGGAATTCATTGATTTTTTTCAATAAATAAGCTGCGCAAGGTTTTGCGCATGAACCTAATTAATATTTTTATAATGCAAAATTTTGTATTTTATGGTGAATTGACAATTTTAATTAAAATTGCATTTGTTTTCATTTAGTTTTGAACTATTTTAATAATAATTATTATACCATTTTGTATGTGTATCTGTAAGTAACGCTCGATTATAGTAATATATAATTTATGTTTATAAGTAATATAAGATTTTAATTATATAAATCTACTATGAAATGAATTTATAAAAAATGAATAAATCTTTAAGTCTAAACCAAACGCAGAATACGTTTATTAATTCTCTTCACAACTCATCTTTTATTACCACACTTTTTGTTGTTCACGATTCTATTGTACGTAGGCTGAGGCGGAACTAGGGTATGGAAGACATGGCACGTGCCATGGACGCCAACTGAAAGGGAGGCGCGAAAAAGAGCCTAACGTATAAATACGCAAATGAAAATAAAAATATATTTTTATAGATATAAATATATGTATTAAAAATCTGCGTAGGAAAAAGCACGCATTCGTTTTTCAATTGTTTCTCCATGTCCTCTATGCCTCTACCTCTCTTTTTCTCTACAAATGTGATTTTGTATTTGAAAAAAAGAAAAGTAGAATAGTAGCGTGTGTTGTGTTGTGTTCTTTGCTAAAGCCGTTTGGAATACGGGGAATCCCCGTCGCGTATTACGTGCATCGGTATTCTAACGTGGGTACGCTAAACGAGAATCGGTCTCTTTGCAGCCTGTTGCTCAATTCAAAATTCGTTCGCATTTGTTTTTCCTTTATACATAGTTGATAGTTGATAGTTGTCGACCGTTTATTCAATGAATTAAAAGGTAGAAGCGTTCGTTTACAAGAAATTGATGAAAAATTTGGGTTTCTTCTTGATATGGAAGGTTTGTGTTTAATTTTATAAATGCAATTTTTTTTATTTTTGTAAATAAAATTTTGAAAACATTTTTAAGTCTTTATAATTCTTAGCACGGGAGCTCCAAACTTTATAATTTTATTAATGTCAACTGTTTCCGAAATTAAAATATCATCAAATATATTGGTTTAATATTTGTGGCCCAATTAATAAATTTATCACAGACTTGTTGCCCAAGTCCAATCGCGCTAACCCATTTCAGTTTTTGTAATTGACCCGTTTAAATATGTATTTAGATAGGAATGCTATAATTGGCATTGTTGGGATAATAAATAATTTCGCTAGGAATATGCTCTTAATCCGGCTCTTCGTGTTCAGTAGGAAATCAATTAATCCCAAATAAAATATAAATTCGTTCGACTTTTCCCATTACAAACACAATTGGACGCCGCCAACTCTTCACTTTTATCGCTGATATTTTTTGTCATAAATCAGTTTGGTTGCTAGTCTCAGTTCACTTACTTTTCGGGGTGGGTACAAATAATTGTTACGGTTTCCCTTCCAAATAATTAATTTCCCAAAATCAAATTTACAACTTCGAGATTTCCCATTAATTTTGCTTGAATATTAAACAAGATAAACTAATTAATTGACTAGGTTTTTATTCCAACTTCTCCTAGGTAACCCCCGTCCTTTCGGATTATTAATCACTCTTTCAGTCCGAAAAATATTACTTTTTGAATATTTAATTTATTTATAACAATTTTCATTTTTCCTTATTACCTTTTGCATAACTCAAACAGTTTGCTACTAGCCATCAAATATTTACGCCCAAATATAACCAAAGATGAAATGGCTTGCTAAGAGTTTGCGATATCGGGGCAAAATGGCACGCGTGACTTTCATGTACTTTTCTTATTGTTTTAATTGTTTAAAATTGTTTAAATGTATCAGTAATATAGCACGAAAACCCAGCACCAAGATACCTTAAAATACAACATACAACATCAACTAAACACTATAAAATTTGAGAGAATATAAATAAATATAAAATAAAAAAACATAAAAGTAAAATAAAATAAATACAAAATGCATCAAGAACCGCACGAAATTTACATAAAAAATAACATAATAACAAGAAAATTTCACCGAAAAACGACAAGTTATATAAAAGTAAAAAATATTAATGAATTAAATGAGTTAAAATAAAATATTTTTTGTTGAATAAATCCAATTCAAAATTTTAGAAATAAATTGCCAAATTTAAATTAAGAGAATAATAAAAATTTAATCGGAAGCAAAATGCTATGAATTAATTATGATTCGAAATATACGTTAAATTGAAGAGCATAGTGTTTTGTCGAAATTTTGTCCGGCCCACAGCCAAAACACACTGCAAGTTAGTAAAATCTACATAACAACCCGAGATGTGTAAGTGCAGGTTCATCCGCCAATATCTCGTGCCCGTGAAGATTCTGCCGTACGTAACGCTAAAATTCAAACGTCAATTCTTACAACTTATAGTGGTAGATGGAAGATAGAAGAGCAGTCTTTTGGCTATCCCTTCGTCATTCATCTCCCAAAAATTCGACATAAATTGATATTAACTCATCGGCTAAAAATCATTCACACTGAGTAGTCCAGTGGGCACTCATAAAATCCTAATTTCAACATATCTAACCCTAGGATCATATAAAGGAGGTGAGTGTTGGAAAAGAGCGGAAAATCGTTGCAACGCCAAAGTCTATTATCTGAGGGGAATAAACTAAAAGGATGATTCGAATTAAAAGTCTTAAATAAAGTATAAACATCAAATAACGACAAAGTTAATGTAAATGAAGTAACTAAAATACTCAAGTACCAGCCTAAATGGATAACCAAAAATGTAAGTAAATTGTTTGAATAAAAACCTCAATAAATGACAAAAAGATTAGATATCTAAATAAATAAATTATTTAACTAACCGCCCAGATAAATAACAATAAAATTCGGTGAATAGATTATGTAAAAGCCTAATAAATAACGAAAAGGTTAAGTGAAAGAAATTATTTGAATAAAAGTTGAAAAATTAATAGCATGTTCGATTGAAAGCCTAAATGAATAACGATCAAATTGCCATTAATATGAAATATTAGGTAACTGTAAAAGGTAAAAGAGTAAACTAAAGCTTTAACTAGAATCGACTAGTAGTAATAAAACTAAAGGTATGATAAGATAAAATCGTAATGCGAATAGGAATATTCCACAACCGTACTAAGGGATAGAATAACTGAGATTCTAAAGTTATTACAATCGTTTAGTAGTTGAGAATTAGAAATACTATAAATTAAATTTATAACGTAATCAGGAATAATTCCATAACAATACAAGGTAGCACAATAAATATCTAAAGTAAGTATAATTGTCTAATAACTGTAAGAGTGTGAATATGATAAAATAAAAGTATTAACGCAGAAATGACCAGTAAGGGTAAGAGTAAGTAGAATCGGATGGAACCCCAAAAACTAATAATCTCAAAATATGAATGAATAAAATAAGAAGCTTAAATTAATCAAAATATTTAGGGACGGTAATTATAGGTGGAGGTGATAGTAATATTCGGGATATTAAACAAATAGAGAAAAGAAAACTTAAACTTCTCAATCCACAACAGTAAATAAAGGTAAATAAAATAAGGTTAACAGTTAGCAACGTCGGAGGATCATTAATTAATTACGATTGAATTTTGATATTAGAACATGACATAAACAAAACCAAGTTTAAAATCAACCGAAAATACCGGAGTGAGGAATTATTCGATTTATGTCCCCACTTGAGATATTCCAAGTGTTGGGCCAGAACATAAACGGCCTTGGTAAATGTTTAAATGGATCAGAAACACACACGCAGATACAACACGCAATTTAAAATAAACCTGAAAAACACCAAATAAACCCTATAAAATCTAAGAAATAAAAGAATTAAATATAAAATAATAAACATAAAAAATAAAATAAAATAATAACAAAATGCACCAAGATCCGCACGATACCTACACAAATACAACAAGAAAACACGACAAATTCGACGAAATTGAAAAATTAATAAAAGTTCATTAAAGTGGAATTTAAATTGAAAAATTTGAATTAGCAATAATTCAATAAAAATTATAAATAAAAATTATAAAAATAAATCGAAAAATAATAAAAATAAACAATAGAATTAGCTAGAAAATAACAAGGTCGAATTTTGTTTTACTGCATCAAATTTCACACGTCACACAATTAGGTATAAATACTGATCCATTTTCACATTTAACAACCAATTTTTGAAAAACCAAAAAAACCATTTTTGAAAGCTAACCAATTTTATTAAATTAATAAAACCATTTTTTCAAACCAAGAAATCATTTTTGAAAACGTTATCGGAAAACCCTTTTAGGTAAGAAGCATTTGGATTGGAACCCTCTTTCCACATCACGTCCTTGCATCTCAATGGAGCTCTGCTCGGCGCTGATGTGGGGAGAGAGGTATTTATGTTGTTTTATGCTTTACTTTATGAATTGATATTTTATGGAATGGTTAAATGGGTAACTTTATTTGTTTGATAATTAATAAATTTTATGTATAACCTAATTTATATGTCTTTATAAAATTAAAAATTTTAAATGTCGAAATTTTTCCGGCCCACAGCCGACACATCACGCAAGTTAGTAAAATCAACATAGTGCAAAGGCATGTAAGTGCGTGGAAGATCGCCAATGATATGCACCCGTGAAGACTCAGCGTGCGCAACGCAGCGGTCGGAACGTCAATATTTATCCCTATAGCTGAAGCGAGAAATAAGGAAGAAGTCTCTGGCTGCTTCCTCGTTTCTCAATTCTGTAAAATCGACCTAAAATTATCTTACAAACGGCTTAAAATCACCACACCGAGTAGTCCAGTGGGCACTCAATAAATATAATATGAACATACTATGCCTTAAGGTCTATTAAAGGAAAAAGGGCACGGGGACAACGTAAATTGAAATTGCTGATATAACCACTTCCGTGTCAATGCCATAAAATGAATGATCAATAGGAAGAAAAATGAATTTAATAAAGTTATGATTGATAGGAAATGAAATGAATCTAATAAAGTTATAATTAATAGGAAATAAAATCTCAATTGTAAAGTGATTTGATATAGTACGCGAGATATAAAAGAAAATCTTGTTTGTAATAAAAACTAGTAAAGTTTAATAAAAAATATAACCTTGTTGATAAGGAAAATTTAATAAGGTTTCCGATTAATAAAAAATAAGATCTTATTGATAAAGTAGATAAAGTTTATGATTAATACGAAAATAAAATCTTATTTGTGAAGTAAATCTGATATAGTTGACAAGTCATAGGGGATTAAAATCGTACGTACGAAGTGAACTTACTAGGGTGTAGGATTAACCACAAATCGAGATCATGTCGGTGAGGTAAACAAAGGTTACGATCAATAATAAATTAAACTCCAATAGTACAGCGAAATAAGTGAAGCTTATGATTAATACCAAATAAGAAACCTCTGTTCGAAGAATAAATCCGGAAAATTTAGGATCAACAATAAAATGAAACCTTATTTAGATAACTTCGACAAGTTAGAGCGATGTTGTAATTAAGCAAAGCTTAAAAATTTACCAATAAATTAGATAAATTAATTGAAATTTATAACGACTAATAAGCTGTGAATTAGACAAAGATTTTCCAAGTTAACATAAATCAAATGAATAAAGTGGGGATTGAACTAAATTACGATTTAACTGAGATTTAATAAACCGAGTAGCAAGACGCTAATTCAGGGAATATAATAACCAATAGATGACTGAGAATGAATAGATAGTGATTAGATGTAGGTAAGTCTCGACCCAAGCGATTGTATTTGAAATAGTATTAATAGTTTCCTCCATCCATTTTTTTTCCTGCTGCGTTCCGATGAGGCTAAAATGATCTCCCAACAAGAGAGGTACCACGTTGGTTGAAACCGATTACTTTAGTAGATGGGGCAAATTCAAATTGACAATAATCTCAATCTCGACAACTTAATAGAAGCGTTAAACCAGATAAAAATCCGAGTTAATCAGATGTAACATGACTCGTAAACTAACCCGTCATAAGATCTAAACAATTAGAAAATAGTTATAACCCCTTTCCACCTCATGAAAATCGACTTTAAGAAATGTTTTATTAATAACAGTACACTGAAACACTCACCAAAGTTCGATAATATTATAAAATGTCCTGACCAAATTAGGAGAAAACCTCCATCCGAGGAAGTTAATAAATTCCAAAGATATGGGTAGCCTAATATTCGCGACGAGATCCTCCAACGCTACGACGAATGGCAAATATGTCCATAAATAAACCGATTTTTCTTTGAAAGTGACATTTGAAATTCCGAGACGGTCGAATTAATTTGAATAAACACATTAGACGGCTTAATTAACATAACCCACCAATCACGTCTAGAATTAATTATCTAATGAACACCCACCCGGTCGTTAACATAAACATCACGATAAATAGTTTTACTATCATAGAAGTGACCGATTAAAATGCCAATTTGAATGATGAATTGGAACCCCGCATAAATAAAATTGAGGGACTGATCTTCACCATATTCACCCTTCATGACTCCCAGAGCGGATGACAACATTCCCAAACGTTAAATCAAGTTATCCACACGTGCAAATATTTTTTCCTTACTCCTTAAAAGCCCCACAAACAAACCGAGTCTGGAAGAACCCCAGTGTTAGCCGCTAAATACACCAAACCTTGGACTTGTATAAACACTCTTTAACTAATTCAGCGAAGATCCTTTTCCCCACACTAGTATTTCATAATTTAATTCCCAATTGTTGCAGAACATGTCCAGCAATCAGACCACCGCTCAATCAACGGGAAAAAAACGCTCGAGAATGATGTTACGAGCCACCGACGCAATAGAAGGACCCCGGTCACAGTGGCCATATTCTATCCCTCGGAAAGCACGGGATCCGAGTAGCAACCCTCTCGAACCAGTGAGACAACAATATCCAGCCGCTGAAATCTTTGCTAACGCGCAGGGCCTCCTCACCCAGTGGGAGCAGGTGCAGGAGTGGGTGGACTTGCAAGTAGTCAAGGCAAGGATGTACCTTGCAAACGTGCTGGATGACATCCTTGCCGGGCGGATCGCCGTCGCCCATCCACCTCGTCCGGTTCGAGACACTAGGCGACCCTACACGGTAGAAGCTCTCAAAAGAAGCCTAGAACGATACTGCCCGGACGAATGAACTGACGGACAAATCATTATAGTGATTAGATAATAATTATAATTAGAACTGCGTGTATTTTCTTTTTTCTTATATAACTGAATGGATTGTTTGAAAGATTTAAAGCATTTAGGCCGACCATAAATTGACGAGTAAAATCCATTTAATTTCAGCGATGTCCTCTCTACGGATCCTACAGACGGAACTAGACCGTGCGAGGCAGGCGAATACAGAATTACTTGGCCAGATCCTGCAATTGACCCGAGAGATACAGCAGGTCAAAGCGACTTGTTTAGACCCTAAACGAACGAAGATCCTGTATCAACGACTTACCGCAGCTCAAAAGGGCTGGGCCGAAGAACGCCAGCTCAATCGGAGTCTGCGTACGCAGGTTCGGGGACTCGAAGTCGCACTCGCAGTATGCCGAGAAGGTGAAGCGGTAACTTACCCGCTCATCTTCGCCCCAACTCAAATGCCGCAGACAGCAATCAAGTCAGCAGAGCAACCCATCGCCACCAACAATCGTCGACCGGGACGTAAGGAGCGTGCCCGACGTCGAGCAACCCAACTTCAAAACGCCAAACAGTAGATATTCCACATGTGATTGATTTAAATAGAGTAGTTTTAGCCTTAGTTGAGTCGTTTTCCTTTGAAATTGCATACCAGTACGGTCACAAGTAACCCTATTACGTCTCAGTTTTCCACAGTCAATTAAGCACTAATCATGAACAATTATTTATGGGGGACAGAGCAAAGCGAGCATAGGTCTTCTATCGACAGCTCGTGAACCCGAGGGTTGTCCGAGCAACTATAGTACTAGCCAATGGTACTCAATTTTTGCGGACAATCCACCACTTGAACACATTACCAACGTTGCTTAGCAACGGGTGCCAAGTGGCGATCAGCATTTTTTTTGTATGGCGTTACTAGGGTCACCAGGAAGATAAGCAAGTTTTGAAACCCTGTAACCCACCATACAAATTTGGGGGCTCAGCCGGGATTGAAGCTTTATTATTTGGAAAGACCAAAACCATCAAGTTAAGAAACAACAGAGAATTATGTCAGTACACCCTCAGCCGGGATTGAGTGGTTTCCGTGTGCAAACAAATCGATGAAAAGGTGTAAAGATCGAGGAGAAAATCGAAACAGCAATAAAAAACGATCAACCTGACTGCTAGGTACAAATTTGGGGGCTCATAAAGGACTGTTTTTACAAAGAACCCAAGGAAATATAAGCAAATGTTTAAAGTTTAAACAGAGAGGTTGAGACGATATGTTGCAAACCCCAGAAAGATGAGAACGCCATGAAACAAAAACCCAGAGAACAACGGTTGAAAAACGAGCAACCCGACCACAAATTAAGATGCCAAGACACTCAACATCCATCAATACTTGACGACATGACACCCTTGTAAGACACCAACAACAATGACAAGACGCATAAGTAATTAAAAGGGCAAAATTCGGGATAAAATGAAATGGGGTAAGTAAGGGGAGTAATGATAAACAAGAGAAAGCCACCGAACCCAACAAGAGGAAGCCAACGGTAATAGAATAAAGTACAACAGGTAATGAGTAAAATAGTAGTAGATAAAATGAGTCAAAATATATTAAAGAGGTGAATGAATTTAGTTAATTAGTATTTAGATAAATTTAAAGGGTAATTTGATAATTTTAGATGGAACCAACAAAAATTATAGAAAAACTAAAGGGGATTCTAAACATCGAAAATGACAATCTTGAGGAACTAATAAATAAACAAAAGTTAATTAAAAGAGCTAAAGAGGATATATCAGCAATCACTAACCTGTACTCCGACGAACATTGCATATTAATAAAATTAATCGATATTGATAAAGACGTAACAACTGAAAGAATATATGAAATTCTATCCATGAGATTAGAGATAACCAAATTTGGGAAAAGCTGGTACAAGTTAATGGAAAAAGTCAAGAAGATTGAAGACGAGATTGCAACAACAATGAAAGAGCAAACCAAGGCTTATGTAGAATGTTATGCGTGCAAAACAGAGGAAGCACGAGTAATGGTGATACCTTGCGGACACCTGAGTTATTGTCATGGATGCGCACAAGAGTCGCACTGTTTGTTATGCCAGCGAAAGATAAAGGAAAGACTAACGGTTTACTTCCCATGAATTGTTATGATGAAATGAAATAAATGTGTATTATGCATTACTTGAATTATTATTAGAGGATAAGACGAATATAAAAGAAATATGCAATGTTTATAAATAATAAAACAACCCGACAACGATAAACAAAGGTAATAGACCAAAAACATAAAAGCCGAATTAGGGAAATAATCAAAACACATGCACAGAGACACAAAATATTGGACGGAAAAATTTCGACAACCGAGTTTTCCTAGTGTATAATTCTTTTTGTTTTATTGATATTATACTTATTGATATTATACTGAGATAAGACGAGGAAAAATGGTTAAACCTGAGCTATCTAATGATAGTACGCTCACCCAAGGGAAACCCTGATCAACCCTACTGAGAAAGGAACTGGTAGGCCAAGTCGCGTATGTCAGCAAGTAACCGGCGAGAGATTGATCACCTCTTTTGGGGAGCTTGTTGATGCGATTACCACAAATTTTGAAGGGGGGAGTGAAAAGATAGACCAAAGGGTGAGAGAAAGAGTGTACACGGAACAGAATTAATAGTTAGAGTAAAGGTACCTAGAGATGACTTCTTTTTTTCCCTAGCTGGTGGTGAGGCACCAGAGGACAGCTACGGACTGTCGTGCTCAGGTTGTTATCAGCCAAGGGACTGATGACGCTGGGCCGTTCGATACAAAAACCCGGATCACACACCGAGTATCGAACGATTCTTTTTTTCGCTGGGAGGAACTCGATACAACAACCCGGATCCCACACCGAGTATCGGGGCCAAACGGTAGGTGAGATATGAACTAACCGGTAAATGGTTCATACTCAAAATGTCCTACTAAAGCCAGATGAGAGCGGCTGAACGGAGCCGAGAAATCTGATGGAAGGAGCGGGCAGAGATTTGATAGTTTATTTTCCGCTCCCACTTTTGATCATTTCCTTTTCTTTTCACTATTCGGGAAATCAAGTAAACCGCTTTTGGAACTTGATTGAACGTCTAGGCATTTCCATACTTTTATATTCTTCGAGGTACACAACCCGGATCCCACACCGAGTACCGAGGGAATGTTTTTTTTATTGCCCAGCGAGGAGTTTGGTACAATAACCCGGATCCCACACCGAGTACCAAATATCCGAATGGCGGTGAGTAAAGCGTAACCGGAAGAATGCGCGGCCAAAAGACGCCATGGCTTGAGAGTCAGTGTGAGGCCTCAAACATACCCAAAAGTCACTGTTGAGCTCAAGTCCGATATAAGAGATAATATGAAATAGAGGGCCGGATGATCATGATCAGATACTTGAGGCAATCCAGATAAGATATGATATGAGTAAAGATGAAATATGATTATGAATAGATATTAAGGTCACAGATGACCAGTAAAAGAGTTAAAGCCGAAGGCCGAAGAGCCAACGGAAATCATAGAGGGCATAGAGCGCCAGCGATTGAGGATTAAGTAAATGAATTTTTGGGAGACATACGAAAAACAATTAATGGAATGAATGAAAGTATGAGTATGACGGTTATTGATATTATGATATAGATAATTGATACGACTATATAGATAACTGATAAGACTATATAGATAATTGATACGAGATTAATAGATAATTATTACGAGGTATAGATAATTAAAAATGGACTTAAAATGAGGGGGGTGAGTCAGATAAAGAAGACCACCACGATAAATGCGAACAGGGGATGATAACAGATAGTATGGTAAACGGAGGAGAAATTAGTATAGAGTATAGAATATTGGAGTGTTATTTATTTTTAGGAATCGATAGACAAGCAAAGCAATCCAAGTCAAGTACAAAGCAAAGCAAAAAAGAGAAAACATTTCAGAGCAAACGACAAAGCAAGCGATAACAAAGGAATTTGAATAAACGAGCAGAAAAGATTTTGGAATAAACATCAGAGTAGTTACAAGCAGATAAGCAACCAGAAGTTTCAAAGCAACCAAAGCAAGAGAAGAGAAACCAGTCAAGCAGACGAATAACCGTAAACATTGATAGCATCAGCAACCGCACGAGAAGCAAAAGCCAAGAAAATAGAGAAAAAAGTTTATTAAAAGAGGAAGAAAAGAGAAAAGTTCGCAACGGTAGAAGTGCCAAAACCGGAGTATCAATTACAGCAGCGACAGGAACCGGCACCGATAGTGGATTAACCGACGTTGAATTTAACAGTAGCGAAGAAAACGAAATAAACGATATAGAAAACCGGTTGCCAATAATAGAAGTAGAGAACGAGGAAGAGAGATTAAAAAACTTAAACATCAACTCAAACATGGCAAATTCCACAAATTCCAACATGACTTCAATTCCGGATGCAAATACAATGTTGAATAACAATAATGTGATGATAGGAGAATTCAGAGAAAAGTTTAGAGGAGAACCGTTCGACGGTAGTCTCAACAAATTGGATACATTTATAAAGGAATTCGAAGTGTATAAAAATATCTGTCACTGGACAGATCAAAAAGTAAAAGAGCGACTACCCTTATATCTGAAAGGGAGCGCACAAGATGTATTTGTAGAAGAAGCGAGAGATGTAACAAAATTGACAACATGGACAGAAATTAAAGAGTTCTTAATAAAGATATTCGGGATAGAGAAAAAGGGGAATAGGAAGATATTGGACTTCCTACACCGAAAACAAAGACGAGATGAATCAAATGCAGTGTACGCATGCGAATTAAAGAAATTGTGTAAAGAAGCCTTCGGAGAAACAGATTTGCCCGAAGATAAAATGGTAGATGTCTTCATAAGAGGAATCAAAAGAGAAGACATACGAGCCAACCTTGGATGTTTGGCACCAGAAACGTTAGATAAAGCAGATGTGAAGCCCATCTAGGACTGGGATATCAAGTAGCAGTCTTGGCCACGGAACCAACAACACCAACAGCCAATGCCAACAATCAAAACAACAATGTCAATCCAGCCATGAATCAATTCATTCCAAGAGCACAGCAGATGTTCAAGCCACCAGCAACGAGAAATCCGGAGGATAGAGGTAATAACCAAGTAAGTTATAATAATAATTTCAGGAACAATCCAAATACAAACGAAAAATGCTCCACATGTCAAAGAATAGGACATCGATCAGAAAATTGTTTCCGAAATTACACTTGTCAAAAATGTGGTAGACGAGGGCACACGGAGAAAATATGTAGACAACCTAATAACAAAGCATGTTACAATTGTGGACAACAAGGACATTTCGCAAGGCAATGCAACATAAGAAGAGAACCAAACCAGTCAAGATTAAACAACTCTATGGGAAATCCGCAAATTAACGTGATGCAAGAGATAGACATGCTACGAGAAACACTACAACGAATGCCCATGGAATTAAAAGAGATGATGCAACAGATGCCCACCAATATACAACAACAACGAATCAACGTAATGAGAAGCAATGAGGAGATTCAAGAGCTGAGAACTAAAGAATATCAAGAGCAACAACAAGCTGAATGGCAAAGACTACAAACAGAGGAAGCCCAAGAAATCCAGCAAAGATGGGGAAAATCGAAAACAAACCCCGAAAAGAATTAATATGATGAGAATGGAAATTCCAGATGAAACTCACACTGCGGAGCAGTGTGTTGAGAACGAAGGGGGAGGAAATATGATAACTGATAACGAGAAAACAGTAGAATTAAATACGATGGAGAAAATAGAGGCCATCAAAGAATTTACAGAGGAGGAAAAACAAAGACGTCGACAGTTAAAAGAAACGATAATGGAGAAACCGAATGAACCGGGAACTAAAGAGATGAAACAAGCAGAAACGATGATAACGGAGGATCAAAACAAGGAAACATTAGTGTACGAGATAGATGAACTCGAAAAAGAAATTATGACACAAAAGACAGAGAGTACACTCGAGAAAATAAAGCAAGAGGAAGCTTTAGAACAAGAGGAGGATCAATTAAAAGAAAAAGAAGCAATCCTGAAACAAGAGAAAGCGGAACTAAGAAAGAAGGCACTAATATTAAAAATAGACGGAGCTTTGAAACATTTAGAACAAGAGCAAGCACTAGACCAAAAAATAGAAGTGATGGGCAAAGAAAGTCCTATCACAAGAAATGGAAGAACCAAAATTAGAACTACAAAGAGATGAACAGGAAGCATCAACGTCACAAGGAAAAGAAAAGATATCAGAACCAATAATAACAAAAAATCGAATCCAGAGGATACTGCTACAAAAAATAGAAACAAGAATCAGAAAAGAAAAGCCCACGTGGAGTGAAGCTCAAATCGAGAATAGAATAAAAGAGATATGGTTCCAAACAAAAGGGCCAACAAAGATAATGAAAGAGGAGGAACAACCACATATTAATATGATGAGACAAATACCAGACGATCAAACAGATGAAGATGAAAGCGAAATAAGCAGTCTGGGCGGAGAAATATTTCAGTCATGTGAGGAAAATAAACCGAATAAAGATGAATCAAAATCCGAATTGGAGGAAATGGAAACAAACGTGCCAAGAGAAGATGAAACTGAGATATTAAAAGAAATCAACGAGATTGTAGAAGAAGTAGATCGAAATCAAATGTTCCTAAACCTTAGAGATACAACCGCATACAGCAGAGTAATGAAATTAATTGCGAAAGGATATCAACAGGATAATGGTACATTTACGGCATCATGGAAAGATATGATAAGAAAGTACCAAGAGAATCTGAAAGAATATGATAGAGAAGAATATCAGGTAATTATTGATTTTCCAGAAATACCGAGACAGATAATAGCAACAAGAGGCGAAAGCACAAACGAGCTGTATGATTGGGTAGTGAAAAAGCTAGGACCCAGTTATAAAAATAAACCTTTATATTATCAAGGAAGGAAAATAAAGCGAGATATACACCTAGCGAATGCTCTAATATGGCCAAAAGGAATAAATGTAGTAACATTAAACAAAAATGAAAGCGAAGAAACGACAGCAGAAATATGGCAAAAAATTCAAATATTGTACAACAAAGAAATAAAACCCGGATTAGAAAAAGAGAGACAAAAGATAATGAGACAAAACCAGATAAAAATGACAGAACAAGCAATAGATCAAGCCAGAAAATATATTAATCGATTATCATTAACGAGACCGATTTCAATGAGGATATTTGTAGAAGCTGTACGAGACACAGACATTATGAGATTCGATAATGAGAGAACAGATGAGTTGATAGCCAAATACGGAGAACATCAAAGAGATATGAGGGGAGATGAACCAATAAAGATAAGAATAAAGCTACCAAATGATGAAATAAAGGAAATATTGGTAGATCCCGATTGTCAAATGCACGAATTATACCGACGGATAAATCGAGAAATTATCCAACCAATAATCGAAAGTAGTGACGACGGTATGGTAGAAGACGTGGCAATAATGTATCACAAACGACAAATAAGTCCCGCGAGAACGAACCCCGATATACGAATTAGGTATATGGGAAGACGGACAAAACCATTAATATCATAGCCATGGATGAACCAGAGAGAAAAAATACAACAAAAAGGGAACAACAGATCCAAGAGTTTCAAGAGGAAATGAAAAGAAAAATGGACCAAATACTAACCATCTACCAGTTATGGAGACAAGATGCGAAATTAAACACAAAATTGCAACCTATAGACGACTCGAGATGCCGATCAACACCATGGAAAAAGGTGTATGATGAAAAAACAAAGGAGTGGAAATGGAAAATGGAGAGAACTGAACCAAAATGGAGAAAATATGTACCAGGGGAAGCGCCAGAAGAGGCAGCTAATGAAATAACCTTGGAACTATATGAAGATGAGCCATATGAAAATCAACCAGAGGAAATGCTAAACGAAATGGAATGGCAACCAGAAGAAGACGAGGAAATAAACGATAAAGCTCGACTAGCCCCATACACATGGAAGATAGGTGGATGGGCTGAAAAAGTAAAATCGGCTGAAGAAGAAAAAATCATCGGTATCACAAGTCATCAATTCTATACAGAGATCGGAGGATACCGGATGAAATTGAGAGTATACCCAAACGGAGATGGGGTAGGAAAAGGAACACACCTATCAGTGTATTTTCTATTAGCAAGAGGTAGATACGACGGAAAGCTAGAGTGGCCATTTAATCGAAAAGTCACGATTTCAATCGCTAAACCCGGAAAATGGGAAGAGCGACACAGCGAAAAATTGGGAGTAGACCCAAGATCTATGATAAGTCAAAAGCCAAAATCCACTGAAAATGTTGCGGGAGGAGTACCGCGGTTTCTGTTGAAAAAATATGTAACACCTCAATTTGTAAAAGATGATACGATATACATTACGATCGAAGTAGAAACAGAACGAGAAATGAAATTGCGAATCCAACAAGAACAAGCGAGACCGCGAATCAGTGTACTCGAGAAACGAATACCAGGAACAAAATACTTGCCCACAGATATAGACGACCCTGTGGAGGAAGGATTAACAAGATTAACGGAAACGCAAAAATGTAGAGAATTAGCAGCGATATTGAGAACCGGAGCAAAGAACCAAAGACGAACTGTAACAGATTTAGCAAAATGGATAATCGATTCTTGTAGCAGAGTAGAGAATCTGCGAAACATAGTAAAGGAAATAGAGGAGTATCGGAGAACGTATGCGTGGTACCCAGAGCAATTCCGAGAAATCATCCGAAAATGGAAACATACCGAATGGGCAGCCGAAACGATAGAGAAGTATAGTTTAAAAATTATGATGCCAGATTTCGAACCAATCGAAAGAGAATTTTATATCACTGCCAAGGTGAGTGAAGTGAAAAAGAGAATACCGTATGAACCGCCATTTCATTTACAATACCAAGGACGATCATTAGACGACGATCTCGAAATCGGAGTTACGCAAATGCAATTGGAATTAATAAATGTATTAACAGTAGCAAAGATCGCGGGTAGAGAACTCAATAAAAGAGAAATCAGAACGAAAACGCCAATAGGACGACAAGAGAGTCTAAATACGCCAGAAGTTCCACCTGCAGCAGATGAAGTAATCGTCATCACGACAGGAGACGAAGAGATATTAAATGATCTAAATGATATTGTGGATGAGGAAACAACCCGGAGAATACCGGAATCAAGAGATTTGTTCATGACAGAAGATGAAAACGATCTGATAACAGATGAACCAGACGAGCTAGTATGTGGTCAAAGACAGCCAGTCGAAATTATAGAGCCAGACACCGAGGAGGAAAATAAAAAGAAAGAGAGAAGACGCCGAAACTCGACAGGAGACGAATGGGATAATTGGATAAATGAACGAGGAGCTACAACATCCAAAGAAACAACAGATGAACAACCCAAACGAAAAGAAACAGGTACGGCAATGGAAAAGAAATCCAGGGGACGACCAAAAATTGATAAACCAGCTCCAGAAAAGAAAACGAAAGAACAAATGCAGATGGATCAATTAACAACGAAATTGAACAAGCTTAGTCAAGTGACGAAGCAGTTACAGGGAAAACTGAAAGGCCAGGAACAAGGAGCAAAGTGGATCAACAGACTAATAACTGATATGCTGGGATTAGCAAATCCAGAAATAAAAAGAAATTTGAAGCTCAATAATATCGGAGCAGAAGCGAAACAGCTTTGGGCAGCAATAAAGCCAATAATAAAATAAAATCATGGACAACAAGGTACGAACCACAACCAGAGATCCAGAGGAATTACTGTTGATAATAAATCATTTAACAAAACGATCAGACGATCCAAATAGATATTTGGTAGGAATGGCCTACCTGATGTACAATACGATAGTGATATACAGAAAGCGAACTCCAAGATACAATCCAAACGGATATGAATTTGCAATAACAGACATTATCAGGAAGGTAATCGAACCATTCATCCTGACTCAAGGTGGATGGCAAGCCTTTATAAATTTGGTAAGTAAAGATGATCAAACCGAGATGATGCAAGCAAAGTTAAAAGAGTTATTAACGGAATTCGAGACGACCATTAATGCAAGCGATCCAAAAATAGCTAGAAAAGGGATGAATACGATAATCACTACAATACTTATATGGATGATGTGCGTGAAAGGGGTAGAACCATTTGTAGTATATGATTGTGACAACATAAAGATTGGTGATAAATACTCACTAAAAGAAACGGAAGAGTGCAAAGCTGCAAACCCCGGTAAACTACAGACAACGGCAACAGCAGTATCGTATAATGTATATCAAGAGGTAGACTTTATAAAAACGGAAATCAAAGAATGTTCAGTAACAAGGAAAATTGTAGCATTTCATTGCGGACATCACTCACATTCAACAATTATAGAAGCTGGAACGAAAACAACAGTGGTTTCAGTAACGAGGAGCGAATGTGAAGAAGGATTCACGACAGGACGTATCTCAATAGCTGGAAGAGTAAATGTAGCAGCCGAAGAAGGAAAAGATAAAAACTACCCGAGTATACGCTGCGGGAAGAATAACGGCTGGAGACGGAACGTGTCAAGGAGGAGAGTACACCCTATTGAATCAATTAGTCAAAGGAGTAGTAGTGATTGAAAGTTATCAAGTAAAGTTGGAGAAATACCAAGGATATTTCGATCCAGATACACAAGCAATGAAAAAGTACCCTCAATGTCTAGCAACAGATAGATCATGCAATACGGGAATGTCAACGATCGTATATCACGCCGATACCAGAACTTGTAGACTCACCTTATTGATAAGCGCAATATTCGATGAAGTGCAAGGACAAGTGCACAGAGAAACCGAAACTAACACACAAAAAAGCGCATTAGATGAATTACGGAGAACCGGAAGAATCGGAAAACCAACGATAACCACAACTATCGGATCAGAGGTCACGCCAACGGTAGTAATATCAACTGACACTACAATCGGAATGAGATTTATAAAAGGACGAATGGTGAGCAAATGCGACGAAATGGTAGCCAGTACGAATTATAAAGGAATATTCTTATCGCGAACAGCAATACCAAACGCAAAAGCGCAAATAGATCCCAAAGATGTAAAATTATATCTCTATATAAATAACAAGATGGATTTCCTATATCACAAAGGATTGGCATCAACAGAGAAAATATACTACGATTTAGTTAAAAATGACTGTATCTTGAACAGAGAAATATTAAAAACAAAATTGGCAATGGCAATCACAAATCCGGATAATGCAATCCCATTATTACCACTCCAAGAGGGATATTTTGGAAGAATCGTCGGAGAAGTTATGTATACGTATAAATGCGAAAAGACAATTGCGAAACTGCCAGAGAATTCAACAATTCCGAGAGATAAATGCATAAACGAATTAGAGATAATGCATAAAGGAAAAATCAGATTCGCTCAACCAGTAACAAGGATGATAAACCCAGAGAAATTTGTACCCAACATGTTCAGTTGCAGTAATGTATATGGACCTTTATTCGAAATAAGAGAAGGAAGTTGGTTACAATTTCCCACTCGAGTAATAGTAGCACCACCAAAAATATTTGGATTAACAGAATTGGCTAGCGAAGCAGAATTCAAACCAGTGGATATATCACAGAGTGGAATATACCAAACGAAAGATCTGGAACGAGCCAGAGAACATCTATTATTTCCAGCACAAAGGCAAGCAATATTATCCAACATTGTAACTATAACGGGAGGTAACAACTATGGAGAGAAACCCAACTACGAATTGTTACTATCGCCGGATCATTTTCAACACGCAACAGCAAATATGATGAAAGCCATGTGGGGAAGATTCTTAATCTTCGGACAGATGATGGCAGGAATTTTAGGAATAATTCTCATCATTCAAATCGTAAGAGTAATCATAACACAAATGCTAGCATGTTTCGATATCTATAAAAGAGAGAGGAAAATTAACTGGAAAATGGCAATCGGATTCTTACCGTTTCTAGCAAAGACAATGGTGTTACATGGACACTCAAAAGATATCCACAAGATAAAAAGACTAGTAGGAATTCTAACTAAAATGAATGGTACTGATGAAGAAGTCGGACGAAAATTTAAAGCAATAATGAGATTAGAAGCCGAGAAAACCAGAATGAAGCGACAAAAAACGAGTAACTGGAGACGATGGATAAATTTCAGAGATGATAGTAGCAGCGACAACGACGAAAACCAAGGAGGAATGCAGATGCTAACTCAAGAGCAACTCAAACAATGGGAAAATCGAAAGACAAGACATAGTGGACATTATAATCATCCACCACCAGTCTATGAATGTTTAAAGAAAGCAACATCATCGGTAGAGAGAAACATGCCAGTAGAAAGACACGTGCCAATACCAAGACCAACAACATTACGAAATATTTATCCAGTACCATACGAACCAAATTGGGCAGACTTAGTACCAAGAACCAGCCAAAGATCAAGAAGTGTGGATCAGGATCCAGAAACTCGAACTATAGCTATGTTACAAACGTTAGCTGGACCAACATTAACGGTACCCATAGAAATAAATGGGGTAGAAATAAAAGCAATGATTGATACGGGAGCAAACATTTCAGCTATAAAAATGGATAAAATACCCGGAAGATTGTGGCCATGTATAGAAGAAGCTAACATGGATGTGATAACTTGCAGCAAAGAATCGGTAGCAGTCATCGGAAAAATCTGGTCGATAATAGAATATAAAAATGTAAAAATCAATACGTATTTAGCAGTTATCAGGAAACTGAGCGCAGATTGTATAATTGGAACAGATCTCATGCCAGAATTACTAAAAGAAATAATAATAGATCTAGGATCAATGGAGCTGAGAGATAAAACCGGACGAATATGTATGTTGAAATCAGAAGTGAGATGCTCAGAGAAAATAGTAGTGCCAGGACGCACACAAATGATTTGTTACGTAAAAGTGAACGAGGAAACTAGAGGTGAAATGATTTTCGAACCTAATCACAAATTTGAGAAAAAGAAGGAACTGCCATTAGCCAGAGAAATAGTGTATGTAAACGATAACAGTGAAATTCCGATCAACATTACAAATTTTGACGAGGAAGATAAAGTTATCTACGAAAACGAAAGATTGGGAAAATTAACACCAATGATGGACATTGAACTTCCAACAACAAAAACTGCAGGGACTGAGGAAGAACTATGGACAATCGACAGTCAGCTACTAAACGAAAACGAGAAAGAACAACTACAAAAACTGCTAATGGAATTTAAAGATATATTTGCAGCATCCGACTTAGATCTCGGTACAAGCGATGTAACGCAACACACGATACCATTAACAGACGATACCCCAATAACACTACGGCCATATCGATTGGCAGAAGCTCAAAAATCAGAAGCAGAAAAAGAAGTGCAGAAGATGCTAGACGCAGGAGTAATCGAACCAAGTTGCTCGCCATGGCAATTCCCAGTGGTCATGGTAAAGAAGAAAGACGGAACACAACGGTTCTGTATAGACTATCGACGACTCAATGCGGTAACAAAACGGGATACATACCCACTACCAGGATATAAATGAAATGTTACAAATGTTACACGGAGCAGCCTATTTTACATCGCTAGATTTAAAAAGTGGTTATTGGCAAATAAAAGTCAAAGAAGAGGACAGAGAAAAAACTGCTTTTACTATCGGAAAAGATTTATACCAATTCAAGAAAATGCCTTTTGGACTAACCAACGCACCAGCTTCATTCCAGAGATGTATGAACTTTGTAACTCACGGCATTAAACAATGTATGGTATATATTGATGACTTATTAATTTATTCTAGCACCTTCGAGCAACATTTAAAGGACATCCGTAATGTATTCGTTCGACTGAGACAATGGAAATTGAAATTGAAACCATCAAAATGCGATTGGGCAAAGGGAAAAGTCACCTTCTTAGGACACATTGTATCGGCGAAAGGCAAAGAACCAGATCCAAGAAACATCGAAAAGATAAAGAATTGCCCGGCACCAAAGACAGTCACACAAGTGCAAGAATTCTTAGGCTTATGTGGATATTACCGAAAATTCATCAAAGAGTTACGCAACCATCGCGAAACCCATACAAGAGTTAACCAAAAAAGATACCCCGTTTATATGGGAAGAGGACCAACAAACAGCCTTTGAAACACTCAGAGATAAACTAATATCAGCACCAATACTCGTACACCCAGATTTTAAGAAACCGTTTTTGTTAGCAACAGACGCAAGTGGATATGCATCTGGAGCAGTCTTAGGACAATGGGATGACGAGAAAAGAGAACGAGTTATTGGATATTACAGTCGAACATTCAAGAAACACGAAAAGAATTACTCTGTGACGGAAAGAGAGGCATTAGCAATAATTCAAGCTATTAAACACTTCAAATATTTATTATGGGGTCACGAAATATATATCACGACTGATCATCAACCATTAGTATGGTTAGGCCAACACAAAGAAGCATCGAGCAGACTGATGAGATGGGCAATGCAGCTACAAGAATACTCACCGTATATAAAATTCAAATCCGGAAGAGCCAACGCTAACGCAGATTGTATGTCAAGATTTGTATTTGAGGAACTAATGGATCAAGATGTAAGACGAATATGCATGATAATCGCAGAAGATATAGATTTTACAAAACTGAAAAATGAACAGAAAAAAGACGAAGAGTTGAAAACAATAATCGAATTCATGGAAACTAACGATATGAAAATCTTCGACAACAACAGTAAACTGAGAGAGCATATGGAGAAACACAGACATCGATACACTATGGAGAAAGGATGGTTATTACTAATGGATGGTGAGAAACGACTTATGTGCTTACCAGAGAGTAGACGAAAAGAGGTATTGATGCAATATCACGATGGAAAACTTGGAGGACACATGTCAGCAAAAAAGACAGAAGCAAGACTACGTCAAAAATATTATTGGCCAAATATCGGAGAGGACGTAAAAGGATGGATAAAGAATTGCCTAATATGTGCAACCAGAAAAAGCACAGGAAGTAAATTGAAAGCCCCGTTAAAGCCAATGCCAATTCCACCAGAACCCATGACAATGATCGCAAAGGATGTAGTAGGACCATTACCCGAAACCAACGATGGGAATATCTACATATTAGTAGTAACAGATTACTTATCAAAATTCCCGGAAGCATTCGCAATACCAGATCAAAAAGCCAGAACAATAGCGAGAATCCTAGTAGAGGAAATATGCTGTAGATACGGAACACCCAAACAGATCCTAACTGATCAAGGAACCAACTTTATGAGCGAAATAATAGAGGAAGTAACGAATTACTTCAGAATTGCGAAGCTGAGAACATCACCGTACCACCCGCAGACCAATGGTCAAACCGAACGATTCAACGGCATATTAATAGAAATGATGTCCAATTATGTAAGCAGACACCAAAAAGATTGGGATAGATACATAAATCTATGCCTCATGGCCTATAGAATGTCCATACATTCAGCAACAAAAATGAGTCCATTCAAATTAATGTACGGCAGAGAATGTAACATGCCGATAGACTTAGAATATCAACCACCAATATCACAGTATATGGAAATTGATGATTATGTAAACAGGATTCAAAGAGCGGATGCAAGAGATCTGGAAAACAGCAGGTATGAATATTAGATTTAATCAAGAAAGTTATAAAGAATTACATGATAAAAAGCGAGATGTGCGTGAGCATAACTTTCAAGTTGGAGACTGGGTAATAATAGCAACGCCAGAAATTATTCCAGGAGTAGCCAGAAAATTACAAAGATGTGGTAAAGGACCTTATGAGATAATGTACGTAAACGAGAATAATGCGCGAGTTAAATTGGTCAATAACCCACTCACTAGGCCTATTTACGTAAACGTGAGTAGATGTAAAGCGATACCGAGAACAATAACAAGAGAACCAGAGAATCGAGGTATGCAAACTAGATCACAAACTCAACAGCTGAGTATAAACGGACTAACGATGAGCCGAAAAATAGAAGCAACATCAAATAATACCGTAGAGGAACCGAAACCAGATGAATCCAAAATAACTCTGAACGCAACTCAAGACAATGTAGACAAGATGGATATAATAGTAAAAGCTATCAGAGAGATAATGCCAGAATGGGTCGAAGGAAAAGGATGGATGAGAATAGTAAACAAAGCGGGAAAAATCGCAATGGATTACGCTAAAGGAGCTAGAAGCCCACCAGAAATGGACCGCATTAAAGAGAGTATACCTATGATATTCACTATGGCAGATGTAGAAGGGAACGTACCTTTACATATTGCAGTACAACACAGAAACACTCAAAGGATAATGGATATAATTCAACTTATGCAGAAATGCGGACACGCCTCAAACATACCCAACGAAGAGGGACAAACACCATTAATGTTCGCAGTTGCAGCAGATGCCTCTACAACAGTTCTGAGAGAACTACTAAAAACAGGATCATCGTTCAAAGAAAAAGACAATGGAGAAAACAATGTACTACACTATACACTAAAATCCAGGCAGGCAAGCGCAATAAAATTTATAACCAGTAATGCGACAATTAGAAGAAAGAGCAAATGATGGGTAAAACAATCCCAAACATTATGGAAAGCTATCGATGCCAACAGAGACGAAGCAGCAGCCAAAACCTAAATGAAATGGACCTACGAAAGTTCAATCACTTAAAGTATTCAACGTAAATTATATGGTAAGAACAGAAACGTTTATTAAAAAGAACGATATACGCTCACGTATCCTTTCCCAAAACAATAAAAGCAATGTTGAAAATGGAACGACTAAAATTCACCAACCATTCCAAAGGAAGCATACGAATCGGAGATAGAAAGGAACAACTATTGATGATAATACAACAGATGGCATCGAAAGCAAATAAGATTTCAAGCGAATAAACAGAGAAATAGAATGGACGATATAAAGCAAGATAATAAAAGTATAACGAGGAAATAATCGAAAATAATAAATGTCGAGGACGACATTTCAAGAGGAAACCCCGGCATGGAAATAATAATGGAGAAGGAGGAAGTGACAACAGTAAAAACCAAGACGAATTCAAAATACTAGAAAGAAAACAAATCCGCACAACAAGAGAAAAAGGAATCATCTAAGAGGACGTCAGGTAAACGAAAACAGCAATAACGAGGGAAAACGAAATAAAGGGATGATGTTACTACATTACAAAGGAAAAATCAAACCGACCGACCTGCTACAAAAATAAATGATATTAATCACGTCCATCAAGTTTAACGGAAGCTGAGAAAATATCACAAAGGAAATAAATCGTTCAGAATACGAACAATAAATGAGAAAGGAAGCGCAAGTAAAGGAATATGCTTACAACTGACGATGAATACAAGCATAAGTTGGTCAATTTCGAACTCAATAAGGAAAACAGGAAAGATAGAAAATACGATCCGAAAACTCATCATATCCAAACCACAAGAATGTATGTAGAGATGCTACAGAAGATAGAAACGTAAAAATCAAGTAAGCCAGGGGATAGGCCAAAATTACGAATAATAAACAGAGGAATACGAAACGATTTGAACAAGTATGTATACAGAAACAAAATTATCGATTGTTGGAAAAATGAATATGAAAGCAGGAAAGAAATGTTGAAATGGGATAGCCTAGAAGGCAATGGCAGAATCATATAATATGTGCCAAACAAATGATGATTAATAAATAACGTGCACACTAGCCAAAACCCTGGAGGAAAAAATTCACAAACAAAAGAAGAACACTTATCAACGTCGAGTACGAGAAAAATAAAGAAATAAACGATAAAAGTAGAAATTCAGAATCCCAAAGAGTGGAGAAGAGAATATAGTCGAAAATGTGGGCAAGAACCCTTACAAAGTTTGTATATTTCGAAACTAAAAAGAACCGGAACGATAAATGAAGAATCAAATGTCAATCAAAATGATGATATCAAAAACCAAAAATACCGTATCCCCAACTAAAAGAAACGGTGGGAAAGTATATAGTACACGTTCAGAAAGGAAGAGAACGAATTACTGGAAATCAAATAACCAGAAAAGTTTAACTAGAAGCAAATTAACGACAAAAGCGCCCAGAAAAGGACAAAGAGAAACCGTACCAACGACAGATTCAGAGAAAAAGTAAAGCAGTAATAATAAACATATTAGAGTCCAAAATGCAGCAATGAAAGAAGAAATACTAATTGGAGAATACAGGTGAAAAACTCTATCAGCAAAAATCTGCGTATACGAACCTAAGAGAAACGAACCAAGTAAACAAAAAGAATCCAAGTGAGATAAGCAAAAACTATAAAGAACCAAAAGTATCTGCATACCGACGAAGGAAACTGGGAAAATTAATGTATAATATCCAAAAAAGGGAAACTCCATGAACATTGGAGAACGATAATAAGGAAACCACTCAACAGTCAAATACGACAGATCAACCTATAATAACAAACTGAGAGAAAAACAAGTACGAACATGGGGAAAAAGGAATGATCATGGACGATCAGCCACCTTTCCAATCCACGAAGCATTTACAACTCCAGAAAGCACTTAAAAATGTAAACAACCCAAAAGAAAGGAATAAGGGAGAACAACCAATGCAAGGGAAAGCACAACCATGCAACCTAATGAAAAGAATTACATGAATTAAAATGATCTGGAATAACAACAGCAGTAGTTAAGCAGCGTAGTAATGCTGATAATAATTCAACTAGCAAGACCACCAAATGCAAAAAGAAGCCAGCGAAGAAAGATTATGGCCAGCGGTGGAAAAATTCAATTATGACATCGAATTAGGACAATATGATGTAGAAAGAAGTTCTGAGGAATAGAAATCATAGAAATTCTAGTACAAGCGGGACTCTGGTTAAAAAGAACCGCCCATCATCAAAGCACAACAATGGTCCAATGAATCCTGACTGGTATACCAAGAATTATGAAATGAGGAAATAGGGGATTCACGGACATTACGTATAGAGTCCCCAGGAGACGATGGTGTAAAACGAAAAAGAGACATTGTATATAGTGTAAAATTATTACGTAGTATATTAGTATAATATGTATATCCCATAATGTAAATATCGTAAAAAAATGTGTTAGAGACAGTAAAAAAAAAAGCAAACAGAAATGAATACGATGAATTAATGATGTATTATAACCCAGAGCAATTCGAGAATCATCCGAAAATGGAAACAAACGAATGGGCAGCCGAAACGATAGAGAAGTATAGTTTAAAAATTATGATGCCAGATTTCGAACCAATCGAAAGAGAATTTTATATCACTGCCAGGTGAGTGAAGTGAAAAAGAGAATACCGTATTGAACGCCATTTCATTTACAATACCAAGGACGATCATTAGACGACGATCTCGAAATCGGAGTTACGCAAATGCAAATTGGAATTAATAAATGTATTAACAGTAGCAAAGATCGCGGGTAGAGAACTCAATAAAGAGAAATCAGAACGAAACGCCAATAGGACGACAAGAGAGTCTAAATACGCCAGAAGTTCCACCTGCAGCAGATGAAGTAATCGTCATCACGACAGGAGCGAAAGAAGATTAATGATCTAAATGAATTGTGATGAGGAAACAACCCGGAGATACGGAATCAAGAGATTTGTTCATGACAGAAGATGAAAACGATCTGATAACAGATGAACAGACGAGCTAGTATGTGGTCAAGACAGCCAGTCGAAATTATAGAGCCAGACACCGAGGAGGAAAATAAAAAGAAAGAGAGAAGACGCCGAAACTCGGACAGGAGACGAATGGATAGGATAAATGAACGAGGAGCTACAACATCCAAAGAAACAACAGATGAACAACCAAACGAAAAGAAACAGGTACGCAATGGAAAAGAAATCAGGGACGACCAAAATTGATAAACCAGCTCCAGAAAAAACGAAAGAACAAATGCAGAGGATCAATTAACAACGAAATTGAACAAGCTTAGTCAAGTGACGAAGCAGTTACAGGGAAAACTGAAAGCCAGGAACAGAGCAAAGTGGATCAACAGACTAATAACTGATATGCTGGGATTAGCAAATCCAGAATAAAAGAAATTTGAAGCTCAATAATATCGGAGCAGAGCGAAACAGCTTTGGCAGCAATAAAGCCAATAATAAATAAAATCATGGACACAAGGTACGACCACAAACCAGAGATCCAGAGGAATTACTGTAATAATAAATCATTAAACAAAACGATCAGACGATCCAAAATAGATATTTGGTAGGAATGCCACCTGATGTACAATACGATAGTGATTACAGAAAGCGAACTCAAGATACAATCCAAACGGATATGAATTTGCAATAACAGACATTATCAGGAAGTAATCGAACCATTCATCCTGACTCAAGGTGGATGGCAAGCCTTATAAATTTGGTAAGTAAGATGATCAACCGAGATGATGCAAGCAAAGTTAAAGATTATTAACGGAATTCGAGACGACCATTAATGCAAGCGATCCAAAATAACTAGAAAAGGATGAATACGATAATCACTACAATACTTATATGATGATGTGCGTGAAAGGGTAGAACCAATTTGTATATATGATTGTGACAACATAAAGAATGTGATAAATACTCACTAAAGAACGGAAGAGTGCAAAGCTGCAAACCCCGGTAAACTACAGACAACGGCAACAGCAGTATCGTATAATGTATATCAAGAGGTAGACTTTATAAAACGAAATCAAAGATGTTCAGTAACAAGGAAAATTGTAGCATTTCATTGCGGACATCATCCAATTCAACAATTATAGAAAGCTGGAACGAAAACAACAGTGTTTCAGTAACAGGAGCGATGTGAAGAAGATTCACGACAGGACGTATCTCATAGCTGGAAGAGTAAATGTAGCAGCCGAAGAAGAAAGATAAAACTACCCGAGTATACGCTGCGGAAGAATAACGGCTGGAGACGGAACGTGTCAAGGAGGAGAGTACACCCTATTTGAATCATTAGTCAAAGGAGTAGTAGTGATGAAAGTTATCAAGTAAAGTTGGAGAAATTACAAGGATATTCGATCAGATACACAAGCAATGAAAAAGTACCCTCAATGTCTAAGCAACAGATAGTCATGCAATACGGAATGTCAACGATCGTATATCACGCCGATACCAGAACTGTAGACTCACCTTATTGAAAGGCAATATTGATGAAGTGCAAGGACAAGTGCACAGAGAAACCGAAAACTAACCACACAAAAAAGCGCATTAGATGAATTACGGAGAACCGGAAGAATCGGAAAACCAACGATTAACCACAACTATCGGATCAGAGGTCACCCAACGGTAGTAATATCAACTGACACTACAATCGAATGAGATTAAAAAGGACGAATGGTGGAGCAAATGCGACGAAATGGTTAGCCAGTTACGAATTATAAAGGGAATATTCTTATCGCGAACAGCAATACCAAACGCAAAAAGCGCAAATAGATCCCAAAGATGTAAAATTATAATCTCTATATAAATAACAAGATGGATTTCTATATCACAAAGGATTGCATCAACAGAGAAAATATACCTACGATTAGTTAAAAATGACTGTATCTTGAACAGAGAAATATTAAAAACAAAATTGGCAATGGCAATCACAAATCGGATAATGCAATCCATATTACCACTCCAAGAGGATATTTTGAAGAATCGTCGGAGAAGTTATGTTATACGTATAAATGCGAAAGACAATTGCGAAACTGCCAGAGATTCACAATTCCGAGAGATAAATGATAAACGAATTAGAGATAATGCATAAAGGAAAAATCAGATTCGCCTCAACCAGTAACAAGGATGATAAACCAGAGAAATTTGTACCCAACATGTTCAGTTGCAGTAATGTATATGGACCTTTATTCGAAATAAGAGAAGAAGTTGGTTACATTTCCCACTCGAGTAATAGTAGCACACCAAAAAATATTTGGATTAACAGAATTGCTAGCGAAGCAGAATTCAAACCAGTGGATATATCACAAGAGTGGAATATACCAAACGAAAGATCTGGAACGAGCAGAGAACATCTATTTTCCAGCACAAGGCAAGCCAATATTATCCAACATTGTACTATAAACGGGAGGTAACAACTATGGAGAGAAACCCAACTACGAATGTTACTATCGCCGGATCTTTTCAACACGCAACAGCAAAATATGATGAAAGCCATGTGGGGAAGATTCTTAATCTTCGGACAGATGATGGCAGGAATTTTAGGAATAATCTCATCATTCAAATCGTAAGAGTAATCATAACACAATGCTAGCATGTTTCGATATCTATAAAAAGAGAGAGGAAAATTAACTGGAAAATGGCAATCGGATTCTTACCGTTTCTAGCAAAAGACAATGTGTTACATGGACACTCAAAAGATATCCACAAGATAAAAAGACTAGTAGGAATTCTAAACTAAAATGAAGTTACTGATGAAGAAGTCGGACGAAAATTTAAAGCAATAATGAGATTAGAAGCCGAGAAAACCAGAATGAAGCGACAAAAAACGAGTAAACTGGAGACGATGGATAATTTCAGAGATGATTGTAGCAGCGACAACGACGAAACCAAGAGGAATGCAGATGCTACTCAAGAGCGCAACTCAAACATGGGAAAATCGAAAGACAGACATAGTGACATTATAATCATCCACCACCAGTCTATGAATGTTTAAAGAAGCAACATCATCGGTAGAGAGAAACATGCCAGTAGAAAGACACGTGCCAATACCAAGACAACAACATTACGAAATATTATCCAGTACCATACGAACCAAATTGGGCAGACTTAGTACAAGAACCAGCCAAGATCAAGAAGTGTGGATCAGGATCAGAAAACTCGAACTATAGCTATGTTACAAACGTTAGCTGGACCAACATTAACGGTACCCATAAGAAATAATGGGTAGAATAAAAAGCAATGATGATACGGAGCAAACATTTCAGCTATAAAAATGGATAAATACCCGGAAATTGTGGCATTGTATGAAGAAGCTAACATGGATGTTGATAACTGCAGCAAAGAATCGGTAGCAGTCATCGAAAAATCTGGTCGATAATAGAATATAAAAATGTAAAAATCAAGTACGTATTTAGCAGTTATCAGGAAACTGAGCGCAGATATAATTGGAACAGATCTCATGCCAGAATTACTAAAAGAAATAATAATAGATCTAGGATCAATGGAGCTGAGAGATAAAACCGGACGAATATGTATGTTGAAATCAGAAGTGAGATGCTCAGAGAAAATAGTAGTGCCAGGACGCACACAAATGATTTGTTACGTAAAAGTGAACAGGAAACTAGAGTGAAAATGATTTCGAACCTAATCACAAATTTGGAGAAAAAGAAGGAACTGCCATTAGCCAGAGAAATAGTGATGTAAACGATAAACAGTGAAATTCCGATCAACATTACAAATTTTGACGAGGAAGATAAAGTTATCTACGAAAACGAAAGATTGGGAAATTAACACCAATGATGACATTGAACTTCCAAACAACAAAACTGCAGGGACTGAGGAAGAACTATGGACAATCGACAGTCAGCTACTTAAACGAAAACGAGAAAGAACAACTACAAAAACTGCTAATGGATTTAAAGAATATTTGCAGCATCCGACTTAGATCTCGGTACAAGCGATGTAACGCAACACACGATACCATTACAGACGATACCCCAATAAACACTACCATATCGATTGGCAGAAGCTCAAAAATCAGAAGCAGAAAGAAGTGCAGAAGATGCTAGACGCAGGAGTAATCGAACCAAGTTGCTCGCCATGGCCAATCCCAGTGGTCATGTAAAGAAGAAAGACGGAACACAACGGTTCTGTATAGACTATCGACGACTCAATGCGGTAAACAAAACGATACATACCCACTACCAGATATAATGAAAATGTACAATGTTACACGGAGCAGCCTATTTTACATCGCTAGATTTAAAAAGTGTATGGCAAATAAAATCAAAAGGAGGACAGAGAAAAACTGCTTTACTATCGGAAAGATTTATACCCAATTCAAGAAAAGCCTTTTGGACTAACAACGCACCAGCTTCATTCAGAGATGTATGAATTTTGTAACTCACGCATTAAACAATGTATGGTATATTATTGATGACTTATTAATTTATCTAGCACTTCGAGCAACATTTAAAGGACATCCGTAATGTATTCGTTCGACTGAGACAATGGAAATTGAAATTGAAACCATCAAAATGCGATTGGGCAAAGGAAAGTCACCTTCTTAGGACACATTGTATCGGCGAAGGCAAAGAACCAGATCAAGAAACATCGAAAAGATAAAGATTGCCCGGCACAAAGACAGTCCACACAAGTGCAAGAATTCTTAGGCTTATGTGGATATTACCAAAATTTCATCAAGAGTTACGCAACCATCGCAAACCCATACAAGATTAACCAAAAAAGATACCCCTTATATGGGAGAGGACCAACAAACAGCCTTTGAAACACTCAGAGATAAACTAATATCAGCACCAATACTCGTACACCCAGATTTTAAGAAAACCGTTTTTGTTAGCAACAGACGCAAGTGGATATGCATCTGAGCAGTCTTAGGAAATGGATGACGAGAAAAGAGAACGAGTTATTGATATTACAGTCGAACATTCAAGAAACACGAAAAGAATACTCTGTGACGGAAAGAGAGCATTAGCAATAATTCAAGCTATTAAACACTTCAAATATTATTATGGGGTCACGGAAATATATATCCGACTGATCATTCAACCATAGTATGGTTAGGCCAACACAAAGAAGCATCGAGCAGACTGATGAGATGGGCAATGCAGGCTACAAGAATAACTCACCCTATATAAATTCAAATCCGGAAGAGCCAACGCTAACGCAGATTGTATGTCAAGATTTGTATTTGAGAACTAATGGATCAAGATGTAAGACGAATATGCATGATAATCGCAGAGATATAGATTTTACAAAACTGAAAAAATGAACAGAAAAAAGACGAAGAGTTGAAAACATAATCGAATTCATGGAAACTAACGAATGAAAATCTTCGACAACAACAGTAAACTGAGAGAGCATATGGAGAAACACAAGACATCGATACACTATGGAGAAAGGATGGTTATTACTAATGGATGTGAGAACGACTTATGTGCTTACCAGAGAGTAGACGAAAAGAGGTATTGATGCAATATCCACGATGGAAAACTTGGAGGACACATGTCAGCAAAAAAGACGGAAGCAAGACTACGTCAAAAATATTATGGCCAAAATCGGAGGACGTTAAAAGATGGATAAAGGAATTGCTAATATGTGCAACCAGAAAAAGCACAGGAAGTAAATGAAGCCCCGTTTAAAGCCAATGCCAATTCCACCAGAACCCCATGACAATGATCGCAATGGATGTAGTAGGACCATTACCCGAAACCAACGATGGGAATATCTACATATTAGTAGTAACAGATTACTTATCAAAATCCCGGAAGCATTCGCATACCAGATCCAAAAAGCCAGAACAATAGCGAGAATCCTAGTAGAGGAAATATGCTGTAGATACGGAACACCCAAACAGATCCTAACTGAAAGGAACCAACTTTATGAGCCGAAATAATAGAGAAGTACGATTACTTCAGAATTGCGAAGCTGAAGAACATCACCCGTACCACCCCGCAGACCAATGGTCAAACGAACGATTCAACGCATATTAATAGAGGTCCAATTTGTAAGCAGAACCAAAAGATTGGGATAGATACATAAATCTATGCCTCATGCGCTATAGAATGTCCATACATTCAGCAACAAAAATGAGTCCATTCAAATTAAGTTACGGCAGAGAATGTAACATGCCGATAGACTTAGAATATTCAACCACAATATCACAGTTATATGGAAATTGATGATTATGTAACAGGATCAAAAGAGCGATGCAGAGATCTGAAAACAGCAGTATGAAAATATTAATTAATCAAGAAAAGTTATAAAGAATTACATGATAAAAAGCGAGATGTGCGTGAGCATTAACTTTCAAGTTGAGGACTGGTAATAATAGCACGCCAGAAATATTCCAGATAGCCAGAAAATTACAAAGATGTGGTAAAGACCTTATGAGATAATGTACGTAAACGAGAATAATGCGCGAGTTAAATGGTCAATAACCCACTCACTAGGCCTATTTACGTAAACGTGAGTAGAATGTAAAGCGATACCGAGAACAATAACAAGAGAACCAGAGAATCGAGGTATGCAAACTAGATCACAAACTCAACACTGAGTTATACAACGACATACAAGCCGAAAAATAGAAGCAACATCAAATAATACCGTAGAGGAACCGAAACCAGATGAATCCAAAATAACTCTGAACGCAACTCAAGACAATGTAGACAAGATGGATATAATAGTAAAAGCTATCAGAGAATAATGCCAGAATGGGTTCGAAGAAAAGGATGATGAAATAGTAAAACAAAGCGGGAAAAATCGCAATGGATACGCTTAAAGGAGCTAGAAGCCCACCAGAAATGGACCGCATTAAAGAGGTATACCTATGATATTTCACTATGGCAGATGTAGAAGGGAACGTACTTTACATATTGCAGTACAACACAGAAACACTCAAAGGATAATGGATATAATTCAACTTATCAGAAATGCGGACACGCTCAAACATACCAACGAAGAGGGACAAACACCATAATGTTCGAGTTGCAGCAGATGCCTCTCAAACAGTTCTGAGAGAACTACTAAAAACAGATCATCGTTCAAAGAAAAGGACAATGGAAAACAATGTACTACACTATACACTAAAATCCAGCAGCAAGCGCAATAAAATTTATAACCAGTAATGCGACAATTAGAGAAAGAGAAATGATGGGTAAAACAATCCAAACATTATGGGAAGCTATCGATGCCAAACAAGACGAAGCAGCAGCCAACCTAATGAAATGGACCTACGAAAGTAACAAAAATCGAATCCAGAGGATACTGCTACAAAAAATAGAAACAAGGATCAGAAAAAGAAAAGGCCCACGTGAGTGAAGCTTCAAATCGAGAAATAATAGAATTTAAAAGAGATAATGGTTCAAACAAAAAGGGCAAACAAAGATAATGAAAAGATAGGACAACACATATTAATATGATGAGACAAATACCAGACATCAAACAGATGAAGATGAAAGCGAAATAAGCAGTCTGGACGGAGAAAATATTTCAGTCATCTGTGAGGAAAATAAACGAATAAAGGATGAATCAAAATCCGAATTGGAGGAATGGAAAACCAACGTGCCAAGGAGAGATTGAACTTAGATATTAAGAATATTCAACGAGATTGTAGGAAGAAGTAGATCGACATCAATGTTCCTAAACCTTAGAGTACAACCGCAATAAGCAGAAGTAATGAAATTAATGCGAAGGATATCAAAACAGTGATTAATGGTACATTTACGCATCATGGAAAGATTGATAGAAAGTACCAAGAGAATCTTAAAAGAATATGATAGAGAAGAATATCAGGTAATTATTGATTTTTCCAGAAATACCAGACAGTAAATAGCAACCAGAGGCAAGCACACGAGCTGTTTATGATTGAGGTAGTGAAAAGCTAGGCCATTATAAAATAACCTTCTTTATTTTCAAGGAAGGAAAATCAAAGCGAGGTATCCCTAGCGAATCTGCAAATGGCCAAAAAGAATTAAATGTACAGTAACATTAAAACAAAATTGAAAAGCGAAGAAACGACAGCAGAAATGCAAAAAATTCCAAATATTGTAACAACAAGAAAATAAAACCCGGATTAGGGAAAAAGAGAACAAAAGATAATGAGACAAACCGATAAAAATGACAGAACAAGCAATAGATCAGCCAGGAAAATATATTTAATCGTGATCATTAACGAGACCGATTTCAATGAGGATATTTGTAGAAGCTGTACGAGACACAGACATTATGAGATTCGATAATGAGAGAACAGATGAGTTGATAGCCAAATACGGAGAACATCAAAGACGATATGAGGGGAGATGAACAATAAAGATAGAATAGTCTACAAATATGAAATAAAGGAATATTGGTAGATCCCGATTGTCAAATGCACGATTAACCGACGGATAAATCGGAGCAGAAATTATTCACAACCTAATCGAAATTAGTGACGAGGTATGTAGAAGACGTGGCAATAATTATCACAACGACAAATAGTCCGCGAGAACGACCCGATATACGAATGAGGGTATATGGGAAGACGGACAAACCATTAATATCATAGCCATGGATGAACCAGAGAGAAAAAATACAACAAAAAGGGAACAACAGATCCAAGAGTTTCAAGAGGAAATGAAAAGAAAAATGGACCAAATACTAACCATATACAGTTATGGGAGACATGATGCGAATTAAACACAAAATTGCAAACCTATAGCGACTCGAGCGCCGTTCAACACGCATGGAAAAGGTGTATGATGAAAAACGAAGAATGGAAATGGAAATGGAGAGAACCGAACCAAAGTGGAGCAAATACGTACCAGGAGAACGCGAAGGCCAGCTAACGAATAACCTTTAGAGTTATATGAAGAGAGCCATATGGAAAATCAACCAGGGAAAATCTAACGAAATGGGATGGCAACCAGAAGAGCGAGGAAATAACGATAAAGCTCGGACTAGCCATACACATGGAGATAGGCTGGAGGGCTGAAAAGTAAAATCTAAATAAATATCGGTATCCACAAGTCATCAATTCTATAAGAAGAGTCGAGGTACCGGTATGAAATTGAGAGTATAACCAAACGAGATGGGGGTAGGAAAAGGACACACCTATCAGTGTATTTTCTATTAGCAAGGTCAGATACCGACGGAAAGCTAGAGTGCCATTTAATCAGAAAAGTCACGATTTCAATCGCTAACCGGAAAAATGAAGACGACACAGCGAAAAAAACTTGGAGTGACCCAAGATCTATGATAAGTTCAAAAAAGCCAAAAATCCACTGAAAATGTTGCGGAGGGTACCGCGGTTCTGTTGAAAAATAATTAACTCATTTAAAAGATGATACGATATACATTTACGACGAACGTAGAAACAGAACGGAGAGAATGAATTGCGAATCCAACAAGAACAAAGCGAGACCGCGTCCAGTGTACCGAGACGAATACAGGAACAAAATATTGCCCACAGATATAGAGACCCTGGAGGAGGATTAACCAGATTAACGGCACGCAAAATATTGTTAGCAGATTACAAGCGATATTCGAGACCGGAGCAAAGAACCAAGACTAACTGAACAATTTTAGCAAAATGGATAATCGATTCTTGTAGGCAGAGGTAGAGAATCTGCGAAACATAGTAAAGAAATAGAGGAGTATCGGAGAACTTTATGCGTGGTTACCAGAGCAATTCCGAGAACTCTATCCGAATATGGAAAACACTTACCGATGATGGGCAGCCCGAACGATAGAGAATATAGTTTAAAAAATTATGATGCCAATTTCGAAAACCAATCGAAAGAGATTTTATATTCACTGCCAAGGTGAGTGAAGTGAAAATAGAATACCGTATGACCGCCATTTCATTTACAATACGAAGGACGATTCATTTAGGACGACGATCTCGAAAATCGGAGTTACGCAAAAGCAATTGGATAATAAATGTATTAACAGTAGGCAAAGATTGCGGTAGAGAAACTCAATAAAAGAGAAATCAAAACGAAAACGCCAATGGACGACAAGAGAGTCTATACGCCAGAAGTTCATGAGCAGATGAAGTATCGTCATCACAACAGGAGATGAAGAGATACTGAATGATCTAAATATATTGTGGAATGAGGAACAACCTGGAGAATACCGGATCAAGGATAATATTATAGATAGATCTCGATAAAATCATGAACAGCCGAGCTAGTATGTGGTCCAAAACAGCAGTCGAAAATTTATAGAGCCAGACACCGAGGGAGGAAAAATAAAAACAGAAAGAAGACGCACGATACAACAGACAAATATATAGATAAAATGAACGAGGAGCTACAACATCCAAAGAAACGACAGACGAACAACCCAAACGAAAAGAAACAGGTACGGCAATGGACAAAGAAATCCAGAGGAACGACCATAAATTGATAAACCAGCTCCAAAGAAAGAAACAACAATGACCGTGAAGATCAACTTAACAACGAAATTGAACAGCTTAGTCAATACGAAGCATTAACAGGGAAACTGAAGGCCAGGCAAAAGGGCAAAGTGGAATCAACAGACTATAACTGATATGCTGGGTATTAGCAAACCAGAATAAAGAAATTTAAGCTCAATAATATCGAGCAGAAGTCGAAAACCAAGCTTTGGGCAAGCAATAAAAGACATATAATAAAATCATGGACAACAAAGTACGAACCACAACCAGAGATCCAGAGGAATTACTGTTGATAATAAATCATTTAACAAAACGATCAGACGAATCCAAATAGATATTTGTAAGGAATGGCTACCTGATGTACATACGATAGTGATATACAGAAAGCGAACTCCAAGATACAATCCAAACGGATAGAATTTGCATAACAGAACTTATCAGGATAATCGAAACATCTCATGCGACTCAAGGTGGATGCAGCTTTATAAATTTGGTAAGTAAAGATGATCAACCGAGATGATGAAAGCAAGTTAAAGAAGTTATACGGAATTCGAGCGACCATTAATGCAGCAATCCAAAAACTAACTAGAAAAGATGAATCACATAAATAACATAACTTATAATGAGCAAATAAGATAGTGCTTTGAGGGTAGAACATTTTTAGTATATGATTGTGAACAACCATTAAAGTGTGTAAATACTCACTAAAGAACGAAAGAGTGCCCAAAGCTGCAACCGGATAACTACAGAGACAACAGCAACAGCAGTATCGTTATAATGTATATCAAGAGGATACTTTTATAAAAACGAAATAACAAAAACGAAAGTTCAGTTAACAAGGAAAATTGTAGCATTTCATTGCGGACATCACTCACATTCAACAATTATAGAAGCTGACGAAACACAGTAGGTTTCAGTAACGAGGAGCGATAGTGAAAGAAGATTCACACAGGAAAGTATCTCCAATACTGGAGAGTAAATGTAGCAGCCGAGAAGGAAAGATAAAAACTACCCGAGTTATACGCTGCGGTAAATTAAACGGCTGGAAGAACGGAACGTGTCAAGGAGGAGAGTACACGCCTATTGATCAATTGTCAAAGGAGTACGTAGTGAATTGAAAGTTATCAAGTAAGTTGGAGAAAGAGAACATACCAGGATATTCGTCCAGATACACAAGCAATGAAAAAGTACCCTCAATGTCTAGCAACAGATAGATCATGCAATACGGGAATGTCAACGATCGTATATCACGCCGATACCAGAACTTATCTGATTAGACTCACCTTATTATAAGCGCAATATTCGATGAGTGCAAGACAACGTTGCACAGAGAAACCGAACTACACACAAAAGCGCATTAGTGATACGGAGAACCGGGAAGAATCGGAGAAAAACCAACGATAACCAAACTATCGATCAGAGGTCACGCCAACGCGTAGTAATTCAACTGACACTACAATCGGGAATGAGATTTATAAAAGACGAAATGAGTGGCAAATGCGACGAAATGGTAGCAGTACGAATTATAAAGGAATATTCTTATCGCGAACAGCAATACCAAACGCAAAAGCGCAAATAGACCCCAAAGATGTAAAATTATATCTCTATATAAATAACAATGGATTTCCTCTATCACAAAAGGATTAGCATCAACAGAGAAAATATACTACGATTAGTTTAAAAACATGACTTATCTTGAACAGGAATATTAAAAAAAATTGGCATGCAATCACAAATCGAAATGCAATCCATTTATTACCACTCCAAGAGTGATTTTTGGAAGAATCTCGGAGAGTATATTTACGGTATAAAATCGAAAGACAATGCGAAATGCCAGAAATTCAACCAATTCAGAGATAAATTGCATAAACGAATTAGACGATAATGCATAAGGAAAAAATCAGATTCGCCAACCGTAACGAAGGATGATAACCAGAGAAATTTTACCAACATGTCGTTGCGAGTAATGTATTGACCTTTATTCGAAATAAAGAAGGAGAAGTTGGTTACAATTTTCCCACTCGAGTATAGTAGCACACCAAAAATATTTGGATTAACGGGAAATTGGCTAGCGAAGCAGAATTCAACCAGTGATATATCCAGAGTGGGAAATATACCAAACGAACAGTCTGGCAACGGCCACGAGAACCATCTATTATTTCAGCCAAAGGCAAGCAATCAATTATTCCACATGAACTAGTAACGCAATAACAACTATGTGAGGAGAACCCAACTAACGGAATGTTACTATCGCCGGATCATTTTCGAACACGCAAACAGCAAATATGATGAAAGCCACTGTGGGAAGGATTCTTAATCTTCGACAGATAGATGGCAGGAATTAGAATAATTCTTCATCATCTCAAATCGTAAGAGTAGATCATAACACAAATTGCTGCATGTTCGAATCTATAAAGAGAGAGAAATTAACTGGAAAATGGCAATTTGGTTCTTACCGTTTCTAGCCAGACAATGAGTTTACATAGGACACTCAAAAGATTATCAAAGAATAAAAGACTAGTAGGGATTCTAACTAAAAATGAATGGTACTGATGAAGAATCGGACGAAAATTTAAAGCAATAATTGAGATTTAAGAAGCGAGGGAAAAACCAGAATGAAGCGACAAAAAACGGTAACTGGAGACGATGGGATAAATTATCAGAGCATGATTGTAGCAGCGACACGACTTACCAGAGGAAATGCAGATGCTAACTCAAGAGCAACTCAAACAATGGGAAATCGAAAGACAAGACATAGTGGACATTATAATCATCCACCACAGTCTATGAATGTTTAAGAAAGCACATCATCGGTTTAAGAGAGAACATGCAGTAGAAGCATCGTGCCCCAATACCAAGACCAACAACAATTACGGAAATTATTTATCAAGTACCATACGAACCAATTGGGCCAGATTATACCAAGAACCAGCCAAAGATCAAGAAGTGTGGTCAGGATCCAGAAGAAACTTCGAACCATACTATGTTACAAACGTTAGCTAGGACAACATTAACGAGTACCCATAGAATAAATGGGGTAGAATAAAAGCATATGATGATACGGGAGCAAACATTTCAGCAATAAAAATGGATAAAATACCCGGAAGATTGTGGCCATGTATAGAAGAAGCTAACATGGATGTGATAACTTTCAGCAAAGAATCGGTAAGCAGTCATCGGAAAATCTGGCTCGATAAATAGAAATATAAAAATGTAAAAAATCAATACGTAATTTAGCCATATCAGGAAACTGAGCGCAGATTGTATATTGGAACAGATCTCATGCCAGAATTACTAAAAGAAATAAATAATAGATCTAGGATCAATGGAGCTCCGAGCAGATAAAACGGCACGATATGTATGTTGAAATCAGAAGTGAAGATGCTCAGAGAAAATATAGTGCAGGGACGCACACAAATGATTTGTTACGTAAAGTGAACAGGAAACTAGAGGTTGAAATATTTTCGAACCTAATCACAATTTGAGAAAAAAAAGGAACTGCCATTAGCCAGAGAAAATAGTGTATGTTAAACAGATAAAGTGAAATTCCGATCAACATTTACATTGTTGACGAGGAAAATAAAGTTTTAATCTACGAAACGAAGAAATGGGAAAATTAAACCAATGATGGACATTGGAACTTCCAACAACCAAAACTGAGGGAACTGAGAAAGAATAACTGACAATCGACAGTCAGCTACTAAACGAAAACGAGAAAAGAAACAACTACAAAAACTGCTAATGGACATTAAAGATATATTGTGGCAGGCAATCCGAACTTAAGATCGGTAAACGATTAACGCAACACACCATACCATTAACAGACGATACCCATAAAACACTAACGGCCATATCGATTGGCAGAAGCTCAAAATCAGAAGCAGAAAAAGAATGCAGAAAGCAGACGCAGGAGTAATCGAACCAAGTTGCTCGCCATCTGCAATTCCCAGTTGCGTTCATGGTAAAGAAGAAAAGAGGAAACACAACGGTTCTGATATTAGGACTGATCCGACGACTCAATGCAGGGGTAACAAACGGATACATTACCACTACCAGATATAATGAATGTTACAAATGTTACACGGAGAGCCTATTTTACATTCGCTAGTTTAAAAAGTGGTTATTGCAAATAAAAGTCAAAGAGGAGGACAGAGAAAAAAACTGCTTTACTTTCGGAAAAAGATTTTATACCATTCAAGAAAATGCCTTTTGGAACTAACCAACGCACCAGCTTCATTCAGAGATGTATGATTCTTGTAAAACTCACGGCATTAAAAATGTATGGTATATTGATCGACTTATTATTATTAGCACCTCGAGCAACATTAAGGACATCAATGATATTCGTTAAGACTGAGGACAATGGAAATTGAAATTGAACATCCAAAATGCGATTGGGCAAAGGGGAAATCACCTTTTTAGGGACACATTGTATCGGACGAAAGGCAAAGAACCAGATCAGAACATCGAAAAGATAAAGGAATTGCCCGACCAAAGAAGTCACAACAAGTGCAAGAATTTCTTAGTTCTTATGTGGAATATTACCGAAAATTCATCAAGAGTTACGCAACCATGCGAACCATACAAGAGTTACCAAAAAGATTACCCCTTTATATGGGAAGAGGACCAACCAACAGCCTGAAACACTCAAGAGATAAACTAATATCGCACCAATACTCGTACACCCAGATTTTGTTTAGAAACCGTTTTGTTAGCAACAGACGCAAGTGATATGCATCTGGCAGCAGTAGACAATGGGATGACGGAAAGAGAACGAGTTATTGGGATATTACAGTCGACATTCAAGATACACGAAAAGAATACTCCTGTGACGGGAAAGAGAGCATTGCAATATTCAAGCTATTAAGCACGTCCAAAATAATATATGGGTCACGAATATATATCAGACTGATACATCAACCATTAGTATGGTTAGGCAACACAAGAAGCATCGAGCAGATGATGAATGGGCAATGCAGCTACAAGACATACCTCACCGTATATAAATTCAATCCGGAAGAGCCAACGCTACGCAGATTGTATGTCAAATTTGGTATTTGAGGAACTATGATCAAGATGTAAGACGAATATGCATGTAATCGCAGAGTATAGATTTTACAAACTGAAAAATACAACAGAAAAAAGACGAAGAGTTGAAAACAATAATCGAATTCATGGAAACTAACGATATGAAAATCTTCGACAACAACAGTAAACTGAGGAGAGCATATGGAGAAACACAGACATCGATACACTATGGAGAAAGGATGGTTATTTACTAATGGATGGTGAGAAACGACTTATGTGCTGACCAGAGGTAGACGAAGAGTTTGATTGAAATATCACGATGGAAAACTTGGAGGACACATGTCAGCAAAAAAGACGGAAGCAAGACTACGTCAAAAATATTATTGGCCAAATATCGGAGAGGACGTAAAAGGATGGATAAAGAATTGTCTAATATGTGCAACCAGAAAAAAGCAGGAAGTAAATTGAAAGCCCCGTTAAAGCCAATGCCAATTCCACCAGAACCCATGACAATGATCGCAATGGATGTAGTAGGACCATTACCCGAAACCAACGATGGGAATATCTACATATTAGTAGTAACAGATTACTTATCAAAATTCCCGGAAGCATTCGCAATACCAGATCAAAAAGCCAGAACAATAGCGAGAAATCCTAGTAGAGGAAATATGCTGTAGATACGGAACACCCAAACAGATCCTAACTGATCAAGGAACCAACTTTATGAGCGAAATAATAGAGGAAGTAACGAATTACTTCAGAATTGCGAAGCTGAGAACATCACCGTACCACCCGCAGACCAATGGTCAAACCGAACGATTCAACGGCATATTAATAGAAATGATGTCCAATTATGTAAGCAGACACCAAAAAGATTGGGATAGATACATAAATCTATGCCTCATGGCCTATAGAATGTCCATACATTCAGCAACAAAAATGAGTCCATTCAAATTAATGTACGGCAGAGAATGTAACATGCCGATAGACTTAGAATATCAACCACCAATATCACAGTATATGGAAATTGATGATTATGTAACAGGATTCAAAGAGCGGATGCAAGAGATCTGGAAAACAGCAGGTATGAATATTAGATTTTAATCAAGAAAGTTATAAAGAATTACATGATAAAAAGCGAGATGTGCGTGAGCATAACTTTCAAGTTGGAGACTGGGTAATAATAGCAACGCCAGAAATTATTCCAGGAGTAGCCAGAAAATTACAAAGATGTGGTAAAGGACCTTATGAGATAATGTACGTAAACGAGAATAATGCGCGAGTTAAATTGGTCAATAACCCACTCACTAGGCCTATTTACGTAAACGTGAGTAGATGTAAAGCGATACCGAGAACAATAACAAGAGAACCAGAGAATCGAGGTATGCAAACTAGATCACAAACTCAACAGCTGAGTATAAACGGACTAACGATGAGCCGAAAAATAGAAGCAACATCAAATAACACCGTAGAGGAACCGAAACCGGATGAATCCAAAATAACTCTGAACGCAACTCAGACAATGTAGACAGATGGATATAATAGTAAAAGCTATCAGAGAGATAATGCCAGAAATGGGTCGAAGGAAAAAGGATGGATGAGAATAGTAAACAAAGCGGGGAAAAATCGCAATGGATTACGCTAAAGGAGCTAGAAGCCCACCAGAAATGGACCGCATTAAAGAGAGTATACCTATGATATTCACTATGGCAGATGTAGAAGGGAACGTACCTTTACATATTGCAGTACAACACAGAAACACTCAAAGGATAATGGATATAATTCAACTTATGCAGAAATGCGGACACGCCTCAAACATACCCAACGAAGAGGGACAAACACCATTAATGTTCGTAGTTGCAGCAGATGCCTCTACAACAGTTCTGAGAGAACTACTAAAAACAGGATCATCGTTCAAAGAAAAAGACAATGGAGAAAACAATGTACTACACTATACACTAAAATCCAGGCAGGCAAGCGCAATAAAATTTATAACCAGTAATGCGACAATTAGAGAAAGAGAAATGATGGGTAAAACAATCCAAACATTATGGGAAGCTATCGATGCCAAACAAGACGAAGCAGCAGCCAACCTAATGAAATGGACCTACGAAAGTTCATCACTTAAAGTATTCAACGTAAATTATATGGTAAGAAACAGAAACGTCTTATTAAAAGAAACGATATACGCTCACTATCCTTTCCCAAAAACAATAAAAGCAATGTTGAAATGGGAAGGACTAAAATTCACCAACCATCCAAAGGAAGCAATACGAATCGGAGATAGAAAGGAACAACTATTGATGATAATACACAGATGGCATCGAAAGCAAATAAGATTTCAAGCGAATAAACAAGAGATAAAAGAAATGGACGATATAAAAGCAAGAATAATAAAAGTATACGAGGAAATAATCGAAATAATAAATGTCGAGGACGACATTTCAAAGGAAACCCCGGATGGAAATAATAATGGAGAAGGAGGAAGTGACAACAGTAAAAACCAAGACGATCAAAATACTAGAAAAGAAAAACAAATCCGCACAACAAGAGAAAAAGGAATCATCTAACGAGGAACGTCAGGAAACGAACAACAGCAATAACGAGGGAAAACGAAATAAAGGGATGATGTTACTACAACAAAGGAAAAATCAAAACCGACCGACCCTGCTACAAAAAATAATGATATTAATCACGTCCATCAAGTTAACGGAAGCTGACGAAAATATCACAAAGGAAATAAAATCGTTCAGAATACGAACAATAAATGAGAAAGGAAGCGCAAGTAAAGGAATATGCTTACAACTGACGATGAATACAAGCATAAGTTGTCAATTCGACTCAATAGGAAAACCAGGGAAAGATAGAAATACGATCCGAAAACTCATCATCATGCCAAACCACCAAAGATGTATGTAGAGATGCTACAGAAGATAGAAACGTAAAAATCCAAGTAAAGCCAGGGATAGGCAAATTACGAATAATAAACAGAGGAATAGAAACGATTGAACAAGTATGTATACAAAACAAAATTATCGATTGTTGGAAAATGAATATGAAAGCAGGAAAGAAATGTGAATGGGATAGCCTAGAAGGCAATGCAGAATATATAATATGTGCCAACAATGATATAATAATAACGTGCACACTAGCCAAAACCCTGGGAGAAAAATTCACAACACCAAAAGAAGAACCTTATCAACGTCGAGTACGAGAAAATAAAGAAATAACGATAAAAGTAGAATCAGATCCAAAGAGTGGAGAAGAGATAATAGTCGAAAATGTGGGCAAAGAACCCATTACAAAAGTTTGTATATTCGAAACTAAAAAGAACGGAACGATAAATGAGAGAATCAAATGTCAATCAAATGATGATATAAAAAACCAAAAATACCGTATCCCAACTAAAAGAAAACGTGGAAAGTATATAGTACACGTTCAGAAAGGAAGAGACGATTACTGGAAATCAATAACCAGAAAGTTACTAGAAGCAATTACGACAAAACGCCCAGAAAAAGGAACAAAAGAGAAACCGTACCAACGACAGATCAGAGAAAGTAAAGCAGTAATAATAAACATAGAGTCAAATGCAGCAAATGAAGAAGAAATACTAATTGAGAATACAGGTGAAAAACCTATCACAAAAATCTGCGTATACGAACCTAAGAGAAACGAACCAGTAAACAAAAGAATCCAATGTGAGATAAGCAAAACTATAAAGAACCAAAAGTATCGCATACCGACGAAAAGGAAACTGGGAAAATATGTAATAAATATCCAAAAGGGAACTCATGAACATTGGAGAACGATAATAAGGAAACCACTCAAGTCAAATACGACAGATCAACCTATAATAAAACAAACTGAGAGAAAAACAAGTAACGAAACATGGGAAAAAGGAATGATCATGGACGACAGCCACCTTTCAATCCACGAAGCATTACAACTCCAGAAAGCACTTAAAAATGTACAACCAAAAGAAGGAATAAGGGAGACAACCAATGCAAGGGAAAGCACAACCATGCAACCTAATGAAAAGAATTACATGATTAAAATGATCTGGATAACAACAGCAGTAGTAAGCAGCGTAGTAATGCTGATAATAATTCAACTAGCAAGAACCACCAAATGCAAAAAGAAGCCAGCGAAGAAAAGATTATGGCCAGCGGTGGAAAAATTCAATTATGACATCGAATTAGGACAATATGATGTAGAAAGAACTGAGGAATATGAAATCATAGGAAATTCTAGTACAAGCGGACTCTGGTTAAAAGAACCGCCCATCATCGAAGCACAACAATGGTCCAATGAATCTGATGTATACCAGATAATGAATGAGAAATATGGGGATATACGGACATTACGTATAGAGTCCAGGAGACGATGGTGTAAAACGAAAAAGAGACATTGTATATAGTGTAAAATATTACGTAGTATATTAGTAGTAATATGTATATCCATATGTAAATATCGTAAAAAATGTGTTAGAGACAGTAAGCAAACAGAAATGAATACCGATGAATTAATGATGTATTATAACCAACAGATGAATCCGAATAACGTAAATCAACCAAATCAAGTGAGAATACCACCATTCACAGAAGCAATACAACAACCAGCAGCTGCCAATGTACCTATAGAGATTGTAGAATTGAATCAAGGAATATACCAAGATCAAGGAGTCGAGGCAACGTGGAGACGACAATGTGAATTAATGACATTAATAACAAAACATGCACAAACTCAGTGGACAATACTCATCTAGTATTAACAGAAAGTGTGAACAGAGGTCTACAACAAGCTATAAGACTAGAAGAGCAACAGAGAACAATACTGCAATTACAAAGAATGAACGAACAATTAGCAGATCAAGTTAGATGGCAAGCTGACGAAATTAGAAGACTACGTAACAACCAACAGCACGTAGATCCAGCAAGTTGGGTGGAATGGATAGCATCAATGCAGAATTCACCCAGAACCGGATTCAACAGTAGAGTAAAAATAAAGCGTACCGTGTAAATATGTATAAATAAAGCGATAGAAGTAAAGCAACGTTCAAGTAACCAGAAAAGTTTTGTAGATATGCAGACAATCATCGAGAGAATTAGAGGAAGCGAGAATCCATCCGAAGATACGAGACGAATAATGAAAAATAAGATTAGAACGGTGAACGATATCAAGGAAAGACTAAAGTGTTGTAAATGTAAAGAATTACTGATTGGAGCGAGACAGACGAAATGCGGATGCAGAATATGCACAGAGTGTACGATAGAAGTGATAAGACACAAACAATAAAATGCCCTGGATGCGACGAGACGATTGAAAGAGATGAAGATCCGACAACAATGGATAAAGCCACAACAAAGAGATCAATAATCTCCTAGTCCAATGCCAAGTAAAAGAATGTGAATGGAAAGGACTTATGAAGGAAGCCGAAAATCACACAAATGAATGTGAATATAACGAGATATTATGCGGAAAGTGTCAAACCATCACAACAAAAAAGACGATAAAAGACCACTACAAAGTATGTATCAGAGAGAGGAAAAATGCGAATTCTGTGGAGTCATTGACGAATGGACAAAAATAGAAATGGAACATCGGAATCCAAAAGAGGAACGAGTATGCGATCTATATGAAGGAATATGCGCAAACAACTGCGACAAGAAAGATAAAGTCAAATTAAAGGAACATTGGAACGAATGTAGCGGCAAACCAGTCAAATGCCCGTTAGAATTATTCAATTGTCAAGCACAACTACCAATTGCGGAAATGAAAAAACACATGATAGAAAATAGCATCGAGCATACCGAAATTATGATGAAAACGATAGGAATGTTGGCATGGGAGGTAAAAAGCCTACGAACAGAAAATGATGCACAAAAAGCAATAATAAGGGAAATATTAGAGTCCAGAAAGAATTTCGAGAGAAGCCAAGGAGACACACTCAAGAAAATGATCGAAATGGAAAAGAAAATGCAACAGATGACCAACAGCATAAAGGAACTAGAAACCAACAATTCTATAACCAGAAAACATCCTACAACACCATTTATATGGAAAATAACCGAATTCGCAGAAAAACTCCAGAGAGCAAAAGATGGAACACAAAGAATTCTAGATAGTCCACCAATATACAGTTGGGAGAATGGATACAAATTGGGCATTAGATTATATCCGAATGGAGATGGGAATGCAACGGGCACCCACATCAGTGTCTTCATCAGAGTAGGAAGAGGAGATTACGACGAGCTATTAACATGGCCTTTTAAACAAAATATGATATTAACAATGAAAGGACAAGAGGACTATCGTAACCCAATCAGAACAGGAAACGAACCACAGATGGGAAGACCAACAACCGACTGGAATACAGCAATTGGTACACCACGTTTCTATCCACAACAACGATTGAGAGGAGAAGGATTCTTGCGAGAAGATAATCTGTATATAAAATTAGAAGTGGAGAGGCCGGACAAGACGTTGTAAAGGGAAAAAGAAAGTGTAAATAAATGTAAATAAAATAATAAAAATCAAATAAAAATCAAAAAGTTACAAATAATCAGAAAAATCAGAAAAAACAAAAACTCAAAAAATAATGACAATATTTAGATGGCAAGCGGAATCAGCGAAGAGATAACAATACAAATGAGAGAAGGACCAGATTCGATATGGACGAGACTATGGAAAAAACCAGAAGAGGAGGAAAAAACCAATATACTAACAGCAGCAATAACATACTATGCGGATTTTGATGTAGAAGAAAGACCACAGCAAATCAGGACAAAAGTATACCCACCAATGAGGGTAAAAGACGAAAACTTGAGAAAAGAGGAACAAAGATACTTAACGTTCAAAGATAATAAAGTGTTTACCAACCAACAAAGCAAAGAAATGGCTGCACAAGGATTTTACTTTACGGGAACGCCAGAACGACCAGACGAAGTAACATGCATCTTCTGCCAAGGAAAACTCGCACAATGGAAAAAAGGAGAAACAGCAAAACGGGAACATCGAGAAAAACTCCCGAGATGTCCATTTATGTTAAATTTAGACGTCAGAAACCAAGCGATAAACAGATTAGAAGGACTCAGACAATCAGAATTAGACAAAGATGAAAAGGGAGGTGAGAAAAAGATAACGATAATAAAGAATGTCGAAGATCCAACAGAACTAATCTGGGAAAAAGAGACTATAAATAGAACATTCGAAGAGAGAATTAAAACTTTCAAAGGAAACCCAAGAGCAGCAGAATTTGCGAGTCAAGGATATTGCCAAACCGCCAGAGGAATAATGTGCGAAGGATGTAAAAATCAACAACCAATACCAGATCAGAACGTCACAAAACTAAAGCATAAAGGAAAGTGTATGTATAAACAGGAAAAAGAGTCAAAGAATATCGAAATAATAATTACCAACCAGCAAATAGAAGATATTTTGGATCGACCAAAAACGAGAACCATAATGCTATTATCAGGAGTGGATACTCAAAAAATGAGGAAAATAATCCAGGAAAGGTTAGCCAATAATTTAGAATGGTACGACTCGACACAAGCAATAATCCGAGCAATCAAGCGATATCAAGAAAAACCTAAAGAGAATCGAGACAAATCGATGATAAAAGAAGCTATTTTGGAGCAGTATCAATGTGTGACATGTTGGCAAAAACATGTAGAAATAATTTATATGCCTTGTGGACATATGGTCACATGTGAAGCGTGCGGGATAAAAGTCAATATATGTCCAGTATGTAGAAAGCCGATCAACGGGCGGATCAAGGGATTCCGTTTCGCTGATCAGTAGATAAAAACCGAAAACAATGTGTAAAAAGTGTAAATAAAGATAAACGTAAAAACAAAAAAAAAAAAAAAAAAAAAAAAAACTCCAAAACCACAAAAATACGAGATGATGTAAATTATGATAAAATTTAGAGATAAGTGAAAAGAGAGAATAACCGATTATTAACATTTAGAAAACAATTATGAATCTAAACGAGACAAAAGAAGTTGTGAAAGAGGCTGAAGAGTCAAAACCAGCAGTCAAAGATCAACCAGAATCAATAAAAGTAATAAATGAGGAAGTAGAATTATGGAAACAAAGAACGTTACAATTAAAAGAAATGCTACTAACAGCAGAAGAGGAATTAGTACAAGAGACCCAAAAAACAAAAATGATGAGAGAAAAGTGGGAAAAACAACTAGAACAAAAAATAATTTACCCGGAAGGAAAAGAGAAAACGTACCAAGAGCGAGAAGAAGAAATGATGAAGGAATTTATGCAGAACCAAACTAGAATCAGAAATCAAAGGAAAGAGATACAAACTCTAGAGCAAGAGAAGCAAGATCAACAAAATGAAATCGAAAGATTGCGAGAAGTGATAAAAGACAAAGAGGCAGAGATACGAGAAGAAGGAGAGGAAACGATAAAGATTATACAACAAATGCAGGAGGAAATTGGGCAAATTAGCACCCAATACCGAATAGAGAAAACCAAGAGAACCCATATGGAACAAGCCAAAGAATGGGCAAAAAGACAAGCGCGATATTGGAAAATCAAATGGACAGAAGATAGAGAACAGTCAAGAAGCAATTGGGAAGCACGAATTAGACATTATATTCAGCAAATAGCCGAAGAGGAAGATAGAACAAGAGCTTACAAAGCTAAATGGGAAAATGCGAAAGAGGAAGTCAACAAACTGAGAAACCAAGGGGCCAAGACCAGCAAAGAAAATTAGAGAGCCCAGAGACGATAGACAAGAAAGAATGCTGACTCAGATAACCGATCAAGCAAGAAAATGGCGAATAGAGTGTAGAATATTCGAAGACGCCAACGCAAAACAATCTAGCTATATAGTGAAGTTAGAGCAAGAAGTTGAGTATCAACAAACTAGAGTAAAAGAAATGCAAACCGAGCAGGACGAAGCTCACCGAAAAGAACAAAAACAACAATGGAAAACGGAGATCAAAGAAAAAGCAATAAAAAGAGAAGCGAAAAAATGGAAAGAGCACTTTCAAGAAGCCAAGAAAGAGATAAGATTGTTACCCAAAAGGATACTAAATACGGAAGATTGGGAGCTATGGGAACAAGTTGAAGTGCAGAAAGAAACAATCGAGGAACTAAACGAGCAGGTCCAAAACTTAGAATTTCGGGAAAAAATCAGACAAGGCACAATAAGAAGGCTCAGGAGACACGAAAAAGAATATGAACAACAATCCAACGATATGGACAAGAGAGCAGCAGAAACGAGAAATCAACTAACTGATGAAAGACGGCAAAACCAACAATTAAACGAGAGGATAACAGAACTCCAACAGGAGGTGAACGGACACCGAGGAGTTGCTGTATTTAAAGAAATCCAGTTGAGACATCAACATGAAGTTAATGAACAGTTGAAAGAACAAGTTGAAACAGAAATAAAAACGATAAAGCAAGGATATGAGGAAAATGAACAGAATCTGAGAAAAGAGATTGAAAAGTTGAAAGCGTTGGAAAACACGCATCGATTAGAAATACAAGTGGAGGAATTAACAGAAAAGTACGGAATATCTTGCCTATCTCTTAGACGAAGAGATTCAAATATCAAATGCTTTACGTGCAGAAATAAATACCTTACAGAGCCGACCACCAATCCTGCTTATGCCGTTATATCCGACGGAAATGCTAACTCAAGTACCCGCCGAACCCGATGAAGGATTCGGGGAGACGGACGAAACGATAGTGTAAACCTAAAGAGGAAAAATTGTAAAAAGTGTAAAAAGATAATAAAAATAATAAAAACGATAAAAACAAAAAATTTTAACCGATGTATGTTTAGTATGAATCCAAATGAAATAGAAATCCGAATGAATCTAGAGGACGGAGAATACGTACCAAGCCCAATTCAATTAGTAGAACCAATCGAGCAAGACCCACTGAGATATTATAGTAAAAGATGGAGAGCCGAAAGAAAAGAATGGCAAGAGTTAGTGGAGGAACAAGATTCAGAAATCGCCCGGATAAATCATCAGTTAATACAATCTAAACAACTAGTCAATATGATAAAACGAAAACTAGCATCTAGCATGGGAGAAAACAGAGATCAAGAGAGAGAAAATGAACGATTAAGACGAGAATTAGCCGAAATAAAGACTCGTGTAATCCTGGAAGATTATTGGAAAACCGAAGCAGAACGAATGAGAGACAGCAGAAAAAGCGAACAAAGATACGTAATACAACTAGAAGACAGTTGTAAAGAAGCCAGAGAGATAAAAGAAAGTCATCAACAAGCTCAAGATGAAATTAAAACATTAACAGAACAGCTCCAGGAAGCGAGACGAAAGCTGGAAAAGCAAACCGCTAAACGAATAAGTCATAAACGTCAACTTAAAAGAAAGCAAGCGAAAGAAAGAAATCTTCAGATGAAAATCTACAATCAACAAAGAATAATCAAAGAAAACAAAGAGCGACTAAAAGAACTCCCAAAACTAACCGAGCGATTAATAAAAGCCCAAGTCCTGATAATGAGATTCTCAGAAAATAACACTAAAGAGGAGTGCGAGATACACTCAACCCCAGAAAAAGAGAAAGAGTAAAAAGGGCTAAACTCCACTGTAAATAAACGAAATAATCTTGTAAATAAATATAAAATTGAGTATGTATTTGAAAATAGAAGTTATGAACTCAAACCTGTGGATAATAATGATGATAATAATGAGAAAATACAATGCTGAGAACCCGTTGGAAAATTGCGAGAAATCCCAACCCTTCAGAAGAGAGGACAGCACCTGTGCCGATTTCAAAGAAATTTGTAGTAACCCCAATAATGAGGAATGTCAACAAATAAACCTCCAATGTATACAATGCCCCACAAAAGAAAACAAGGACGAGTTGAAACAGAATATCGAGAAAACCCAAACAATGGTACAAACCCTACTGAAAAATAATGAAGAAATAGCCAATATAAAAAATGAGAACCGTGAGATAAAGAAAACCCTAGAGAATATCATCAAACAAATTCAAAGAAAAGCCAAAGCAAATCCCAATAATAAAATAATTCAAGAAATTCAAAGGACCGTCCTATCAATCAAAAAGCAACAAGGAAAGCAAATCAACCAGAAAGATGAACCCCATGCAATGACAAGTCTATCAATCGAACTAATACTACCGATTAGTATAACATCTAACATAATACTCCTAATATGTTGTCTTATCCTCGGCCTAACAAACAACAAGCATAGGCAAAATACCCAAATCCAAAAAGTCAGAAGAATGTTCACCCAAATTCGAAAAACTACCAAACCCAGCAAAATGACAAGACTCTCACAGATTTCCATCAACCACCCTTCAAGATCAACCCAGCTCGAAAGCGAAACCCAAGCCGTCAGCGATTCATTCGAAAACAAATACAACTGAGTTACAGTAACTGATATTGATTTGAACTGATTTTCTAACTCGAACTGACCTACATTGATTTGAACTGATTTTATTAACTCATACTAATTTACAGTGATTCGAACTAATATTGATCTACATTGATATTGAACTACACAATTGATATTTGATTATGTACTGTAGCCGGACCTTAAGTCCATCTTTATCTTGATGAGTAACCTTACCGTAGATATTTTTATGAATGTGGATGACGGAATTGTATGTATTATTTGGAAATCAATTGAAATTGCGGGTCGCAATTTTACGGACCCCCGAGTGTTTTATGTTGGGCCAGAACATAAACGGCCTTGGTAAATGTTTAAATGGATCAGAAACACACACGCAGATACAACACGCAATTTAAAATAAACCTGAAAAACACCAAATAAACCCTATAAAATCTAAGAAATAAAAGAATTAAATATAAAATAATAAACATAAAAAATAAAATAAAATAATAACAAAATGCACCAAGATCCGCACGATACCTACACAAATACAACAAGAAAACACGACAAATTCGACGAAATTGAAAAATTAATAAAAGTTCATTAAAGTGGAATTTAAATTGAAAAATTTGAATTAGCAATAATTCAATAAAAATTATAAATAAAAATTATAAAAATAAATCGAAAAATAATAAAAATAAACAATAGAATTAGCTAGAAAATAACAAGGTCGAATTTTGTTTTACTGCATCAAATTTCACACGTCACACAATTAGGTATAAATACTGATCCATTTTCACATTTAACAACCAATTTTTGAAAAACCAAAAAAACCATTTTTGAAAGCTAACCAATTTTATTAAATTAATAAAACCATTTTTTCAAACCAAGAAATCATTTTTGAAAACGTTATCGGAAAACCTTTTTAGGTAAGAAGCATTTGGATTGGAACCCTCTTTCCACATCACGTCCTTGCATCTCAATGGAGCTCTGCTCGGCGCTGATGTGGGGAGAGAGGTATTTATGTTGTTTTATGCTTTACTTTATGAATTGATATTTTATGGAATGGTTAAATGGGTAACTTTATTTGTTTGATAATTAATAAATTTTATGTATAACCTAATTTATATGTCTTTATAAAATTAAAAATTTTAAATGTCGAAATTTTTCCGGCCCACAGCCGACACATCACGCAAGTTAGTAAAATCAACATAGTGCAAAGGCATGTAAGTGCGTGGAAGATCGCCAATGATATGCACCCGTGAAGACTCAGCGTGCGCAACGCAGCGGTCGGAACGTCAATATTTATCCCTATAGCTGAAGCGAGAAATAAGGAAGAAGTCTCTGGCTGCTTCCTCGTTTCTCAATTCTGTAAAATCGACCTAAAATTATCTTACAAACGGCTTAAAATCACCACACCGAGTAGTCCAGTGGGCACTCAATAAATATAATATGAACATACTATGCCTTAAGGTCTATTAAAGGAAAAAGGGCACGGGGACAACGTAAATTGAAATTGCTGATATAACCACTTCCGTGTCAATGCCATAAAATGAATGATCAATAGGAAGAAAAATGAATTTAATAAAGTTATGATTGATAGGAAATGAAATGAATCTAATAAAGTTATGATTAATAGGAAATAAAATCTCAATTGTAAAGTGATTTGATATAGTACGCGAGATATAAAAGAAAATCTTGTTTGTAATAAAAACTAGTAAAGTTTAATAAAAAATATAACCTTGTTGATAAGGAAAATTTAATAAGGTTTCCGATTAATAAAAAATAAGATCTTATTGATAAAGTAGATAAAGTTTATGATTAATACGAAAATAAAATCTTATTTGTGAAGTAAATCTGATATAGTTGACAAGTCATAGGGGATTAAAATCGTACCTACGAAGTGAACTTACTAGGGTGTAGGATTAACCACAAATCGAGATCATGTCGGTGAGGTAAACAAAGGTTACGATCAATAATAAATTAAACTCCAATAGTACAGCGAAATAAGTGAAGCTTATGATTAATACCAAATAAGAAACCTCTGTTCGAAGAATAAATCCGGAAAATTTAGGATCAACAATAAAATGAAACCTTATTTAGATAACTTCGACAAGTTAGAGCGATGTTGTAATTAAGCAAAGCTTAAAAATTTACCAATAAATTAGATAAATTAATTGAAATTTATAACGACTAATAAGCTGTGAATTAGACAAAGATTTTCCAAGTTAACATAAATCAAATGAATAAAGTGGGGATTGAACTAAATTACGATTTAACTGAGATTTAATAAACCGAGTAGCAAGACGCTAATTCAGGGAATATAATAACCAATAGATGACTGAGAATGAATAGATAGTGATTAGATGTAGGTAAGTCTCGACCCAAGCGATTGTATTTGAAATAGTATTAATAGTTTCCTCCATCCATTTTTTTTCCTGCTGCGTTCCGATGAGGCTAAAATGATCTCCCAACAAGAGAGGTACCACGTTGGTTGAAACCGATTACTTTAGTAGATGGGGCAAATTCAAATTGACAATAATCTCAATCTCGACAACTTAATAGAAGCGTTAAACCAGATAAAAATCCGAGTTAATCAGATGTAACATGACTCGTAAACTAACCCGTCATAAGATCTAAACAATTAGAAAATAGTTATAACCCCTTTCCACCTCATGAAAATCGACTTTAAGAAATGTTTTATTAATAACAGTACACTGAAACACTCACCAAAGTTCGATAATATTATAAAATGTCCTGACCAAATTAGGAGAAAACCTCCATCCGAGGAAGTTAATAAATTCCAAAGATATGGGTAGCCTAATATTCGCGACGAGATCCTCCAACGCTACGACGAATGGCAAATATGTCCATAAATAAACCGATTTTTTTTTTTCTTTGAAAGTGACATTTGAAATTCCGAGACGGTCGAATTAATTTGAATAAACACATTAGACGGCTTAATTAACATAACCCACCAATCACGTCTAGAATTAATTATCTAATGAACACCCACCCGGTCGTTAACATAAACATCACGATAAATAGTTTTACTATCATAGAAGTGACCGATTAAAATGCCAATTTGAATGATGAATTGGAACCCCGCATAAATAAAATTGAGGGACTGATCTTCACCATATTCACCCTTCATGACTCCCAGAGCGGATGACAACATTCCCAAACGTTAAATCAAGTTATCCACACGTGCAAATATTTTTTCCTTACTCCTTAAAAGCCCCACAAACAAACCGAGTCTGGAAGAACCCCAGTGTTAGCCGCTAAATACACCAAACCTTGGACTTGTATAAACACTCTTTAACTAATTCAGCGAAGATCCTTTTCCCCACACTAGTATTTCATAATTTAATTCCCAATTGTTGCAGAACATGTCCAGCAATCAGACCACCGCTCAATCAACGGGAAAAAAACGCTCGAGAATGATGTTACGAGCCACCGACGCAATAGAAGGACCCCGGTCACAGTGGCCATATTCTATCCCTCGGAAAGCACGGGATCCGAGTAGCAACCCTCTCGAACCAGTGAGACAACAATATCCAGCCGCTGAAATCTTTGCTAACGCGCAGGGCCTCCTCACCCAGTGGGAGCAGGTGCAGGAGTGGGTGGACTTGCAAGTAGTCAAGGCAAGGATGTACCTTGCAAACGTGCTGGATGACATCCTTGCCGGGCGGATCGCCGTCGCCCATCCACCTCGTCCGGTTCGAGACACTAGGCGACCCTACACGGTAGAAGCTCTCAAATGAAGCCTAGAACGATACTGCCCGGACGAATGAACTGACGGACAAATCATTATAGTGATTAGATAATAATTATAATTAGAACTGCGTGTATTTTCTTTTTTCTTATATAACTGAATGGATTGTTTGAAAGATTTAAAGCATTTAGGCCGACCATAAATTGACGAGTAAAATCCATTTAATTTCAGCGATGTCCTCTCTACGGATCCTACAGACGGAACTAGACCGTGCGAGGCAGGCGAATACAGAATTACTTGGCCAGATCCTGCAATTGACTCGAGAGATACAGCAGGTCAAAGCGACTTGTTTAGACCCTAAACGAACGAAGATCCTGTATCAACGACTTACCGCAGCTCAAAAAGGCTGGGCCGAAGAACGCCAGCTCAATCGGAGTCTGCGTACGCAGGTTCGGGGACTCGAAGTCGCACTCGCAGTATGCCGAGAAGGTGAAGCGGTAACTTACCCGCTCATCTTCGCCCCAACTCAAATGCCGCAGACAGCAATCAAGTCAGCAGAGCAACCCATCGCCACCAACAATCGTCGACCGGGACGTAAGGAGCGTGCCCGACGTCGAGCAACCCAACTTCAAAATGCCAAACAGTAGATATTCCACATGTGATTGATTTAAATAGAGTAGTTTTAGCCTTAGTTGAGTCGTTTTCCTTTGAAATTGCATACCAGTACGGTCACAAGTAACCCTATTACGTCTCAGTTTTCCACAGTCAATTAAGCACTAATCATGAACAATTATTTATGGGGGACAGAGCAAAGCGAGCATAGGTCTTCTATCGACAGCTCGTGAACCCGAGGGTTGTCCGAGCAATTACAGTACTAGCCAATGGTATTCAATTTTTGCGGACAATCCACCACTTGAACACATTACCAACGTTGCTTAGCAACGGGTGCCAAGTGGCGATCAGCATTTTTTTTGTATGGCGTTACTAGGGTCACCAGGAAGATAAGCAAGTTTTGAAACCCTGTAACCCACCACAAGGTCAACAACATCCAAGGAAAATTTGAATCAACAACAAAAATCAATATAAATTCAGTTATTAGATAAATAAAAATCATGAAATGCGACAGCTCCAGAACCTACAATGGTCCAGTATAGATATCATGATAACTAAGTTCGTGATAGAGAGAGTTTTCAATTGATTATCGTTACACTGGCATAGAACCAAATAAGAGAACTTGAGAGCCTCTAACCGACCGATGATACTAGATTTTATGGTGGTGTATAGAGCGTCCAAAATCCAATACAAATTATATCCCTCGCCCAAGACTCTGACCGATAAACTGGGGAGGACCTAGCGGACATAAAGGAATAAAATTTACTCAAAAGTTCACTTACTAATGGTTTGGCAAAACTGTCAAGGTGGCTGATAGTAACTACTGTTTCTTTTGATGTTTTCACCATTCACAGGGGAAGATAAAATCGAAAACCAATAGAGAGATAATAAATCGTGAGCGAGATTGTAACCGAGTGACGAGCATTCAATTAGTTAAAATCAAATCCAAATAAATAAAAATTCTCTTAGAATTATTGATGAAAGTCACAATAAAAAGATTGATTAAACGATCGAGATGAAGGTGATATCAAGACACACCAACAGTGTTTCATAAAGGCCAGTACGATAGAGTGACAGCGAAGAAAATGTGACTTAATTCTTCCAATAATCCTACTGGAATTTTCGACTAAAATTTATGCAATGGGGAGAAAATAAATGCTAAAATACCAGGTCAAATAATTGGAAGAAATTTTATTGATTTGCACGATACTAAATGTCATGTATACACCCACGAGCCGGATAGGTATAAATTGTCGATTGTAGAAGAACAGGACAATTTATAATACAATCGATTAAGACGAAATGAACGAGCAACGAAATGAAATTGCAATCGTTCCGAAAGCGAGCAATGAAAGCAAGAACCGCATCGACCACAACAGACGACGTGAAACCGGACCAAATGAATTAGTGGAGAAGCGGGATGACGAGGGTAAGCATGTAGTTTTATTTATTGCAAATTTTTACCTATTTTATACGAGGAACACGTAGGCCGTCATGAATCGAATATCGCCCCAAGCAGTAACTCCGGACCGTCCCAAAGAACAATTATCGAGAAGAACACTATGTGAAAATAACTAATATCCTCATATGGCGATGAGAGATTTGTTCATACTCAATAAATTAATTAATGAGAAAAGAAATTTTGTTATTGCTTCTTCAAATCTATGCGGGGATATAGTTTACTTACGTATCAGAAAAAAATTAAATAAGAAGTTAAACCAACTCGTACAACCGAAGACCGACTCGTAACGCACAGGTATATCGATGAATCAATGTAGTGATTTGAGGTCACTCATGCCTTTTTACTTTCGGCCAGCATCGTCTTCGTATTTTTCCTCACAACGCTACTAATATGCTAACGAAGGAATTCCAACTGGATTGCAGCATGCCTCTTCAATACGGGTACTGTGTACAGGGAAAATTATGACTAGGCCGATTTCAAATAGTTAAAATCCGATATCACAATTAAAATAAGAATTTCATCGACAACATTCATCTATCCATTTGCTATTTGTTTTCATGGATATAAATGCCCTAGAAATCTAGTTTAAATAACGTTACCTAAATCCTCGATTGACGAAAATACACTGGTTTTGAAGTAAGCTGACAAATTACGACGTAGTAAAGTGGCACGAATCATAACGCTTTCACAACCAAACGAACGAAACGTCTCCTCACCTTCCGCTCAAATCTATATTAATTTCCTTATTCATAACCCCATTAATAAAGTAATGCAATACAATATTCTATTATTACAGACGGCTCATGGATCGACGCATCCAGAATCACAGTCAGATTCCCGGCACAAACAGCAGCACGATGCCGGCAGGCGATGTGGAACGCTAGTAATATAGTCAAAGAAGCGCCGCAGATCCAGAAACGACAATGAGGAGCTCCCCTACGTGAGTCCATAAAACGCGAGCCTCGATGAAACACAGCTCGAGAGGCTCGTCAGAGAGCCGAATTCACTCTAGCCTGAAAAGAGTAACCAGATGGAAACCAGAGGAAACGCGGACATCGCCGTGGGAAGAATACTAAGTACCGATGGGTACACCCCCGGATACAGAGTATTCTATGAGCTCGACGATCCGGCCCTTGGAGAAATGGATGCTCAGATGGATGTCGTAGTACCAAGACGGTTACTACCAGAGGATTTACGGAATTAAAACAGAAGATCGCATACACTACGGGAGCATTCATATGCTAGCAACCGACCCGGTTACTCATCAAGCTCTTGCAACTTCCATCGTCAGCGAAGATGATAGCCACAGAAGAAATCACCATGTAGTTGAAATAAATTTTAGAATCATTATGTTTCGTAATTTGATAGTGAACACCAATAATTAATTCTAATTAATTACCACGTCAAAAACTAACCGTAGTAATCATAAGGTATTAACTTATAGAGACCCGATAGATTGTTGAAAAGGATAAGCTCATTTGTAACCGATGAAATTAAATTCTGTAAATAGCTATTTCTATAAAATTTATTGCTAATTTTGCGTAAACTTTGCTAACTAATAATCTATTTGTAGATATACAATCACTCAGAACTCTGAGTAAGGAATTAGTAAAGTTCCGGAGAGAAAACGCAGAACTTCACAACCAACTCATCCAGATGAGTCGCGAAATGCAGAAGATTCGCGCGACATGGATCGAACCCTCCAGAGCGAAAGCAATATATCAGAGATTGACCGCCACTCAACGTGGATGGACGGAGGAGAAGCAGCTGGTCCAGAACCAACGGTCTCAGATCAAGATCTTGGAGGTAGCACTGTCAGCTTGCAAGAGGGCAATGCAGTGACCTACCCATTAGTGGTCGCGCCAGCTCAGATAGCCTACCGGGATGCAAGTAGCCCCACTAAGCCAGTAGCTGCTAAACGACCTCAGCGACGACCAGGGAAGGCGGAAAAGGCAAAACGCCGCTCACAACAAGCAAAGGAGCAGAATCAACAATAGAGGATACATCCGTAGTTTAGATAAGGAATGTGTACCTTGTATTATAAAAATAAAATATTTTCTTGTTATCTTATAAGTTAATATCTTACTTTGTAAAATCGATACGTTGAAATAGAAGAAGTAAATCGAATAGAATGCTTATGAATATTAAGTTCACACAGAAGGAATCCAAGTAGTAAATCGAGCGTAGACCTTCTATCGGTAGCGCGTTGAACCCACTATGAGGCCCGGCCTTAGCAGTTCTAGAGCTCACATTTGGCGGTCTCATAACCAGTGGTTACAGTTCCAACGTTGCCTAGAAACGGGTAACCATTGGCGGGCAAGGAAAGCTTGTATGAAACAGGTCAAAGTTATAAACCACTAACTCTACACTAGTAACGAAAATAGAGAACATAGTATTTATAATAAGGATAAGGGTAAGAGAGGTACTGTGAGGATATTTAACATAAAAAAGGGTGTACAGGCCATGGTAATAATCGAAAATACGATCAACGATAAGAAGGACTATGGGAATGGACATAACAATTAATGATATAGCCGTATAGATTAACATTTGAAAGAAATAAGAAAAAAATGGGACCTAAAAATCGAAATCGACCATAGGCCTTCTATCGGCAGCTTGTTGGATCTATGGATGTTCGGTCAATTATAGAACTAGAAATAGCGCACACTTTTGCGGACAATCCACCCACTCAAACACAAATCCAACGTTGCTTAGTAACGGGTGCCGAGTGGTAAGCACAAATATTTTTATGAGGTTGTCTGGGTAACAACCATTTAGCTGTGGGGTTTATGGTTGGTATAACCTTGACCCCAAATAGAGCTTTTTCTTCGCCCCCAATAGTTACCCGTCACTAGGCAACGTTGGTAATGTAACCATTGGTTTTGAGATTGCCAAAGGTGAGCGCTACGAGAGAACTACTCTGGCCCGATCCCAAGGGGGGTTCAACGCACCGCCGATAGCAGGTTCATGTGCGCTTTGCTTATTCTGGTCCCTTGCTTACGTGTTCAATGCCTTATTTCTTTGGAATTATTTTCCGAACCACTCAAGATTTGATTTAATTAAATCTTGCAATTATTAAATATATTAGTACTATCAATTCAATTTAAGAGAAACATTTATTAAATATCAATTCTAAGTTATAATTTTCTTTTATCTTTGCAGCACGTCGTTTGGCTCGCTCTGCTTTTCCGGGCGATGTTTGATGGGTCTACTCGCATGCTTCGTGGCATCGGTTGCCTCTCGATAAGCCAGTTGGGCCAGCGCGAACACTAACGGGTAGGTTACCGCGTTGCCCTCTTGGCACGTTGATAATACTACTTCTAGGCTGCGTATCTGAACTTTCTGTGTCTGTGTGAGCTGCTTTTCCTCAGCCTAACCCCGTTGTGCGGCGGTCATTTTCTGGTAAAGAGTCTTTACTTTTCCCGGTTCTACTAAGGTTGCTTTGACCTGTTGAATTTCCTTGGTTAATTTTACTAGTTTTCGATGCAATTCTATATTTGTTTTTCGGGCCTTGTCTAGTTCCCATTGCAAGATTCTGCATGGCCCCATATCTACAATAATAAGAAATAATCATAAGGTTTATAATCTTTCACAAAATTTTCTCATCTCTGGCTTATAAATGTGTGTCAAGGCTTATCATCAGACGTACTATAATCTCTTGTTACTAATTACTTTATAGATCAACAACAAAATTAAGCGAAACAACAAAAAAATTCAAGTCTAAATATTTATTGCATTACAATTAATGGCGTTCTGATCTGGAGTAGCCTTGGTTGAAATTCTGTCTCGGGCGTTCGCGAGCATATGGATGGTCGCGATGGTTGTTAGAGCCTCTTTCTCCGTCCCGAATTTCTCGATGAAGAATCCTTCGTGGAATCACCATGTTGACAGCGGCAGACCTCTCATTTAGGATTGGGTCATTTAACTCATATGACGTATTGTATGGAGGGGCGTACCCATCCGTGCTGGAAATTTTGCCCGCTGCGATATCAGCATTTATTTTCATCAGATGTTGTCTGGCCCTCTCTACTTACCGGTCTGTTTCCCGCTGGTGCTCCTCGAGACGAGCTAACAGATATTCGGCTTGTCCCCTGATTTCCCTGACTGGATTGCGGCCGGGTTCTCTCTTGATAGCGACGAATGGGAGATCAGCATCTTCGAAATCCTTTTGACTACCCATCCTGGATTCTCTCACTGGGGAGACTGAGAATCCTGCGTCCCACATCGCCTGCTTACATCGAGCAACCGAATGTGCGGGGAATCGCACCGTGATTCGGGACTCGTCAATCCATGAGTTATCTAGAAAAACAACTCAAATGATTATTCGGTTTATTAACTTTATCTTAACAAAATTATCAAACATGAATCGCTGAATAATTTTATATTTCTATTGAGAGGGTAACGCGGATACAATCTGGTATTAGTAAGGTCAACGAGAGTATTTGGAGTGGGTAATGTAGATTCGTGCGTGGTCGTTGTCTTGCCTTCTGGAGCCTTGGGCTATGTAAGTGCGTCGTTACCTTACACTGAAGTTTTTGGAGCTATGATCTGGGTCGACGGCAGGGACCTTTACTCTGTCATCCACTAGTGAGGTGAGTGGTGTCATTTATTGGTAAGTCATGTTGGGTTCATCTGGTGCATACATGATGCTCTATCCTATTTCTCCGTCATGTCCGCTTACTTATTTCATTGTTGTTAAGATGGAAGGGATTTGATTTTATTAGCTTTCTCCTGACAAGATTTAACTTTGGTGGATTTTGCTCTATTCGATTCAACTATAAGAATGACTTATTTTTCACACTACAGAATTGACATTTTCATCGATGAATTGATTTGCATGTCAACATTCTGTTGAAAGGTCAACTGATTTTGTCGACGAATGACTCAGAGATTTTTTCTATCTATCAGGGAATCATTTTTTCGTTTTTGCCGAGTTAATTTAAGGTAATTCTTTGGTAATTTAATTTTTAGAATCAGTTTAGCTTACTTTATTTTTAGAATATGGATTTTTGATTTTCCTAAGTGCCATAAGTATGGTTATCTTCCCTTCACCGCTCCGACAAATAGATTGTTACTTCTACCTCAGTTAGTTAAACCAGTGAGTATTTCATTCGATTATTTTGTCACCAAATTAATGGCCCTTTAGATAATTATTCCCGCAACCGGCCGCAACTATGCTCGGCCCTTTCCCTTCGTGTCTCTCAATCAGTACGATGTTGGTTACCTCTCTATGGGACGAATTTTGCAATCCATTTTTCCATGAAATTGCTTTAGCGACTTGGAATAGTTATTATTGGGATCCATTTATGATTATTATGTTCATATTGTATTTGATTTGATTGATCTTTAATTATTATGTTTGGCGTCTTCTGAATTACTCTCGTTGTTCGCAATATCCATTACGCGTGGTAAGTATCCCACTAAGTTTTATCAGAAGTTTCTTTTTTAAGAGCCAGTGGTGAATTGTTTCTGTACGATAACTGTTATGAGTTTATTCGCTAACTGCATGATTTTAGCCTATCCTTTTTAACTACACTTCCCTTTATAACTATTAACCCAATGAGTGTCAGTACTTAGTTATGTTGGCGAATGGGGTAGGTTTTTATTTATTTTTTCTAGGGTTTTTATGCATCTACCCCTTAAACGCCATCACGATTATTATCTTATCCCTCCTATGTACCCATGGTGATTGCCATGTTGGTCCTGTACATAAGGGTTGAAAATTCATGAGCAGGTGAGCTCCATTTCTAGAACTACTCCTCATGATATTTTCTCTTTCGGGTTCTGGACTGCCGATGGAAGGTCTTACGTCTTTCTTTTTCTATATCCTGGTCTTTACTCGTCTATTCATACAATTTCCATACTTATTTGTCGTCTTTACCCATTATTTATAAATGTATCTTTCAAAAATTTGGGCAGCGTTCCTCCCTTATTTTTTGGTAAATTTCCTATTTCATTTGTTTAATCACGGTATCGACTACATTTTTCCTAATTTACTTTTATCTTTCCTTATTTTAAAATTTGATCAACAATTCCTTAATTCCCGGTACGTTTCTCATGATTTTAAGTAGTTACAACCCTCTGCGGTCACTTTAATAAATGCTACTCTCTTCTGTCAGATTATATCATTCAACTTTTGGAAAACTACTTTCAACTTTACATTACTAAACTATCCTATCCTTTCCAACTTGATTTCCTGATTGATTTTCTGACAATGTTTAAAATTTTCACTATCAAACTTTATTCCCCTTAACTAAAGTCGCACTTCCCATGATTTTGATTTCTGCTCGTTCCGGCCACTTTTCAGTAGCCGCTACGAGGCGTTCAACGATGCACTGCGTGGAGGTCCTGTGCGATTTTGCCAGACCCTACTGCGTACTACCGAGGTTTCAATGAGGCGCGACCCACGAGCACAACTAGGGAACTTAATCCACCAGCCGGCACGCGGTCTGTCCCATTGATGGCTATTGACATACGTATTATAAATAAGATTTTAGGGGGACTTGTTAGTGGCACCAAAAGATTCCACGACCATCCAGAATAAAATCAAAGTAACAAGACTTCGAAATATATATTTATACAAGAAAACAATACTTACAATCCACAGTCATGCAATCAGATTTGAAAAATTGGCATAAATTGGCATAAACACTTTGTCTAAAAATGACTCACGGTTCGTCTAAGAAAGTCTAAAAAATTTTTCTAGTAGTCACCTGATTGAAAAAATATCTGAAAATTATGAAAATGACTGCCGTATATATAGTATTTTTGTGCCTGTGTGCGACCAATGGGCGATTTTTCGCCATTTTTATGGTTTTTTAATTATTTTATTAATTTCAAAATATTTTTGTAATTTTTTATATATTTTTCTTTATTTTTTGATATATTAATATTTTATTGTTGGGTTTTATTTTTATTATTATTTTCTTACAATATTATTTTTAAACCCCAATATTTTGTTTTCTGGTCGCCTCTTCTGCCTGTGTTTTTTCTAAACCTCGTATGTTTCTTTATGCATCTGTAGGCATTTTTCCGAATTTTAATTAATTATTTGTTTTATTTAATTTTTGTTATATTTTTAATTTGTTTTAATTAATATGTTTTATTTTATTTTTGGTCTCTTCTTGTGGTGCGTGCTTATGTTACAGCAGCCATATTCACAATTTCCAAACGACCTTAATTATTTTGTTTTAACTTATACAATTTTCACATTTTTGTTTAAATTGGTTTTTGTAATTTTGTTTTAATTTTGGCTCTGAGCCCAAAAGTTATTAAAATTTGTTCAGCAATAAAAAGGTAATATATACCGACATGTTACTCGTCACAGAAACTATAGGCGTAAAGTAATGTACATTAAGGTTTGATCAAGGAGATTACTCTTTTAGGTTTTGTAATTATCATGACCAGGGAAATATAATATTTATAGTGGCCTCAATGCTTTTAATTGGGGTTCGTATTTCCATAGATCTTTTTATCATTCAGATGCATATGTCGGTTACAATTGGTTACTCGGATTTTTAGTCTGTTTATGACAAGTTATCATTATGCTATTTAAACATGTTTAATTATCGATTATATCTTCCTACAATACTTATTAACATTTTAATTAGTATGTTTTGTCGCTTTGGGTACTTATTATAGCGCTGATAGGTCATCCATATGACGTTTAAAAATTTTGCTTACAATAATTTATTGAATAAAGTTTGCATAGAAACGATTTACGACATTTTCTCCCGTTACCTTCCCTTATTTGACCTTAGGAATTAATTGTGTTGATATTAAGAGATTATGAGTGCCCACTGGACTACTCAGTGTTTTGATTTTAAGCCGATTTGTATTATAAGTTAGGTCGAATTTTCGGGAGGTAGGTGATGATGTAACAAGCAAAAATACTATTCCCTCTTCAACCCATCTTCCTCTATAAAGAATAATATTGACGTTTCAGCTCCTGCGTTCTCACGCCGTAGCCTTCACAAGCACGAACTATTGGCGGACTTACACCGCAATTACACAGTTCGATTGGGGTGTGTTGATTTTAATGACTTGCGGTGATGTATCAGCTGTGGGCCGGAAAAATTTCGACGTAACATAATATTGCGTTTAAAACATTTATTGTTGTACTACAAATACGTTCATAGTTAGGTATATCATTTTGATCATTCATTACATACTAACTCTTCCCCACTCGAACACCCAAACAGAGCTCTCTTGAGATTATTCGTGTATCGCGTGGAGAAGGTTCTCAAAAAAATTCGTCCACTTACAAAGTGAATATGACTGTCGCTTCAAAGTTGTTTTAAGACTAGGTTCGAATATGGTTAATAATCTGAAAAAATGAATCGGTATATATGCCTATTGTGTGACCCTAACCTTGCGTGTTAAATTTGACCTTGTGATTTTTTGTATATTCTAACTCTAATTTTATTATTTTCATGATTTAATTTGACAATTTTTGTTTTTTAACTTATAATTGAATTGTTTCCAATTCAAATTATTTAATTTTTGTTTCAACTTTCATGAAATCTCTCTTTTTAAGTGAATTGTCAAATTTTGGTCAAATTTTCGTGTGCTCGTGTTATTTTTGTGTTTATTTCGTACGGATCTTGTTGCATCTTGTTATTATTTTAATTAATTTTTATGTTTTTTGATTTTATATATTTGTTGGGCCAGCACACCAATAGCCTTGAGAATTGTTTAAATGCATCGGTAATACAGCACGAAAACCCAGCACCAAGATAACTTAAAATACAATATACAACATCAATTAAACACTTTAAAATCTGAGAGAATATAAATAAAAATAAAATCAAAAACATAAAAATAAAAATAAAATAATAACAAAATGCACCAAGATTCGCACGATACCTACACAAATATAACAAGAAAACACAACAAATTCGACGAAATTGAAAAAATTAACAAAAGTTCATTAAAATGAAATTTAAATCGAAAATTTGAATTAGTAATAATTCAATAAAAATCTTAAATAAAAAATTATAAAAATAAATCAAAAAATAATAAAATTAAAGAATAGAATTTACTAGAAAATAACAAGGTCGAATTTTGTTTTACTGCATCAAATTTCACACGCGAGAAAAATAGGTATAAATACCGATGTGTTTTCACAAATTTTCAGTCTTATTTTTCAGAGAAAAATTTCATTACAAATTTTAACTGGTTGTATGGCTGGTTGAGAGCCGTGCATTCAGGCAATTAACACGGGTAAGTGTTTTGCCTGAACACGATCACTCTCAACTGGTGCAATATTATTAATTGAATTTTTTTGAAAAGAATTGATGGGTAATTTTTCAATTGAATTTATGTATGACTTTTCAGATCGAATTTATGGATAATTTTGTTTTTCCAATTGAATTTATGGATGATTATTTGAATCAAATTTGTGGGTAATTTTCCAATTGAATTTATAGATGATTTATCGAATTAAATTTATGGGATTTTTGAACCGATGTAATATGCTGAATAAATATTTTATATCTACAGCCTTAGTGCATCGAAACTTTTATTCCAAATGCTATGGTAAATTATTATTTGTTATTTTTTTTTCGGCCCACAGCCAACACATAACGCAAGAAAGCAAAATCTACATAGTACAGATTTGTGTAAGAGCGTGGAAGATCGCCAATGATATGTACCCGTGAAGACTCAGCGTGCGGAACGCAGGAGTTGGAACGTCAATATTATCCGTACATAGGGGAAATTGGAGGGTAAATGAGTAGTTTATTGGCTGCTCCTTCACCATCCGTTTCCTGTAAAATTGACATAAATTTTTAACAACAATCGGCTCAAAATCTCTAACACCGAGTAGTCCAGTGGGCACTCATTAACTATGAAATGAACATAAATAGATCTTAAGGACAAAAAGAGGGAATGGGTAGCGGGGAAAATTGCGAAATCGTTGCAACAGTTAAAATGAATAGCCATCGGAAAAAGATTAATCCGAACGACCAAAATCATGAAAAATAATGTTTTTAAATAAGAATTAAATAAATTAATTTGAGTTGAGGCGGAAAATATGGGCGGGACGCTGCTCAAATTTTCCGAACTAATTCAAATACTTAACAAAAATAGTAACGTAAAAATGGAATGCGTAAAATAAGGGCGGAACGCTGCTCAAATTTTCCGAGTCAATGAAAATACTTTGTCGAAAACTGTAGAATAGGGATGAACCGTAAAATAAGGGCGGAACGCTGCTAAAATTTTTGAATTTACAAAAATACTTTATCAAAAACCGGAAAATATAGGTGGACTACGGCTAATGTTGTAGATCAATAAAAAATTTAACGCTGAGGAATAAGGACGGATCCCTACAAAATCTTAATAAATATAACGATAATAATAAGGGTAATGGTAATTATAATAATAATAATATTGATAATAATAATAATGATAATGATAATAATAATAATACTGATAATAATGATAATAGTGATAATCATGGTATTTGTAGTAATGATTGATAATAATTATGATAACAATAATAATAATAGTAATACTCATAGTAACAATAACAATAAATATAATGGTAGTTATAGCTATAAAAATATTAATAAAGGTATTAGTAGTAACAATTAATAAGGGTAATATATATAATAGCAACAATGATAATGCTAGTAATATTGATGGGAAACATTGTAGTTATAATGGGGATAAGGGTGAAAGATATAATGTGGGTGTATTTAACACAACCAAGGGTGTACCGACCAGAGAATAATCTTCGACATGGACAACGATAAGAAGGACTATGGGAATGGACATAACAATGAATGATATGAGAGTATAGGTTAACATTTGAAGGAGATAGGAGAATAATGGGACCTAAGAATCAAAAGCGAGCGCAGGTCTTCTATCGACAGCTCGTGAACCCGAGGGTTGTCCGAGCAATTACAGTACTAGCACATGGTACTCAATTTTTGCGGGCAATCCACCACTTGAACACATTACCAACGTTGCTTAGCAACGGGTGCCAAGTGGGTTAGTATCATTTTGTATGGCGTTACGAGGGCAACTAGAAGGATAAGCAAGATTTGAAACCCTGTAACCCACCATATTTTAATTATTTCTTTCGTATTTTAACGTGGTTAATTTATGTTTTATGGGTCTGATTTTAAATCTGCATGTTGTATTTGCGTGCTGTTACCGATTCATTCAAACAAAATTGTGTTCTGGCCCAACATAGCTTCCAAATCTCAACACCCAGAAACCCACCATGTCTCATCTTTTTTCGCATCATTAAGAAGCCGTACCACTCGGTCCTACTAACATTTCTGGTCAATCACACTGTAGCCCGGTTCATGGCGTTTCAAATGAATGTCTAATTATTGCTATATGTCACTCCTTTAAGAAGCTTTAACTAATTGAGCTAGTGAAATCACAGCATTTTGATAAAACGTATGTATTTTGTGTTTCTTCAATTGTTTTTTAGTCAACCTAGTGCTCGGTCTAAGTGCTGTATTATCACTAATGCAAAATAAACAGTTTATATCTGCTTTTGTTTAACAAGAACTTGAAATTTTTACATAAGTTACACTTGTTCTTTATAGCTCATAAGATTTTATTTACTTTAAGAATCATCATGCTTGAATTATACCAAAAAAGTTACTCAAAATAAATTTATTGTTACAGTGTGTAAAATTAGTTATTATATATAAAATTTTAAAATTTTAAAGAAACATCTGAATATATATTAATAATAATTATATTTGTTTAAGTTATAGTTGAATTTAAAAGGTTCGAATATTACAAATTATTTTCTGTAATTTTGTAATGGTTTTATATGAATGGGTAATTGTTTTAAAGAAAATGCCTCGAGCACAGATGGCAGAGACTTTAAAAAGTAGTTTTCTAATGATAATGGATAATGGCGGAGTCATAAAAGATGTCAAAAATCTGGGATTGAAACGCCTGCCCTTTAAAATGAACCGATATTTTGAGCCATATGTAAATTATGATGGACATTATTTTGTTGTAGATATTGAAGGAAAGCCTACAATAGGAAAAACAATACAGGTTGTTTGTGTAATCTTAATTGTACTCTCAACTTTCAATTAATCAGGAAAATCTTAGTGAAAGCAAAGACTTTTTAAAGCATAACATTTTCAAGGTTCAGGAATACATAAAACCTTGTTGGGAAAAGGATGCAGAAAATTGCCACTATGGAGAAAATCAAAATCCGAATTACGAAAAAACCGAGCGTATTTTGCACGGCTTTCGGTGGTATTAATAGAAATTATTGCCTTAGTTTTCGATATTGTATATATATCATTTGATTATGTAACCGTAATATTCAATTCAGTTATTATGTAATTAATTGTTTTCTGATTGAATTTTGGATTTATTGATATTTGGTTCTCGACTAAAATTAATATTTCTGTTGGAAGTTTAAGTCAGTCTATATAATAGTGAAAATAATTGATTAATTGTACTTTATAATGTCGACTGTAAAACTGACTTCACTTTATATTTATGTTATGCAAAGAAATTCTAGGATTAATGTAAAAAACGAGGAATTTTACTAAGTGTTTACAAAACGAAGAGTTTTCTTTTATTCTGTATAATACACTAATTCTTATTCTGTGATTGATTATATTTCTGCGAAGTACGTTAAATATGATTGCCGTGCAAACCGGAGATTTGCGCCTGATCTATATATTTTGATAATTTATTTTGGTTGTTTAACATTTGATATCAAGCTAGTACGGGAGAATGTAGAATCGCAGAAAATGGATTAGAAAGGATGAGGACGAGGAGTAACTATAAATGGTATGAATGAAAATTATGATATTTATAAGATCTATAAATAAATTTGGCAACGATTTAATTAAAAGATAACGCCAATAAAAAACCCTTCAACAACACACCGAGATGGTTATTAACAAGTATGCCAGATGATTTGAATTTAATTAAAACAAATTGTTGTGTAATATAATTCAAATTCAAGACAACATGTTTATTTCATATTTAAACCAATTAAATTCATCACTAGATTCTTCAGTATTTTAAGATCGAATATCTGCGACGTGCCTCGGAGTTTTTTCACCATTACAATCTACCAAATATCTCAATTCTCTTTTTTTCCTGGCAGTCACTGTTCATCGCATCTAGTTATTTGGCTTGAATTGACCCAAAAATTATTACCTTTTTCAAATTTGAAGTTTTTCTGATTGGTAATGTTTTCTGTTGCTCTTACGTCAGAGGAAGTTTGAATTCGACCATTATATCTAAAGATTAGATCAATAGGACGATCTTTTCATCGTGACGACGTCCAGTTAACCCAATAAACAGTATCAGCAATAGAATATTTACTTCTTTCTGCAATTGTCTTCACGAATTTATGACTTTTCACAATTCCATTACCAGATAGGCAATATACAGATCTATAAATCTGTTTTATTTTTCATTAATTCTATCATTTAAGGAGATTTGAATGAAGTAAAATTGTCCATAATAATTTTACTTGGAGCAGATCTTTCACAAAATATCTCAATTAAAATTTCTCAGATTATTTTGTAACTTTTGCTCTTCAATTAACGCCAAATAATTAGTCTTGAAGATCCACAATCTGTCCCATCTGTCGCTAGGTGGTCCCAAATTTTCTTGACTTCCAATTCTTCGTGAGTCCACTGAATTGGATGTGGTTCGATTGAATTGCATCTTTCACAAATTTTTAAAAATATTATCCATGTTTTCGGATACATTTATAAAACCTGCTTTCTCAGCTAAGAACAATGTTCTTTCTTTACCTTATGACATTTATTAGTTATTTGCAAAACAACAGATGTTAGTGAATTATCTTCAATAACTGAACATGTAAAATCAGAGCAAATCTCTTTATTCCATTTGAATGGTATTCTGGTGAATTCATCTACTTTACTTTGATCTGATTTAACATAATTTATGGAGGCTCGGAGGTTATTCTGCGTAACCAGATCTTTAATTAAATATATGCCACGACGAATCAAGAGCTCAGAAGCTGCTTTGGTAGAAAGTCTTTTAACACCAAAAAGAGCGTTTGAAACCCACTGAATGACTGATAAATTGTCCGTAAATATTTGACCTTCGCTAAATCCTCATTCGATAACAATAATATTTCCATTAACAATAGCTTCTAATTCTGCTAAATTAATATGTCGAGTATCATTCTTTTGCCTGACCAAAGCTGCAATTGAATTACGTTACCATCCACTTCTAAACACACTCGAAATCCATGAAAACCAGCCTCGCATCATAAAGACATTGGTTTATTTCTAATAACATTCCATATTCCGCAGGATGGATTCACATACTTAACTTTATCACTGACCTCCATAAACTAATTTCTTATGCTTTATGCAATTGGATGTTCATAATTTCTATTTGCGAGTCTTTTCTGAGCTGCATATGAAATCCTAAGCCATCTTACACTGGATAATACAATAAAATTCTCTTCTCGTTATTGTATTGGTTTCTTTTATCATCGACAAAAAAGTTGACCCTTTCCATACAGCTTTCTTGTTGTGAATCGATACATCTGTACCCAGTACTAGTATAATTGTCCTCATTGATGATACGTGGATCTTTAAATTTCAATTTATATGTTTTATTAGCTGAAACTGCATTATTAGTTCCTATGGCCGATGTATCTACAAACATATCGTCAATATAAGAACTAGCTCTTGACTTAACGTCATCGTTTAAAAATAACACCTTTTCAACTATAGCTGTCATCACAGAAAGAGCGATATTTAATCCAAATCCCATTTTTGTTAAAGCATATTGTTTACCTTTCAAAATGGCTGATTGATATTTCTACATCTCAGGATGCACATGAATTTCATATGCGCGATTTGAAGATCAAGCATAGTGAATTTCTGGGATTTACTTCTCCAATTTCGCAATTTATCCTTGCAAACTGCAGCACCACCAGTATGTTTATATATCAATATATCTATTTAACTTTCTGAAGTCGAATACAGGACAAGTTTTCTCTTTGCTCTTTTGAATGATGCTGAATATTGGTACCGCTCCAGCGTTGTTCGCCCATGCAATCAACATTTTACGGAACCAACCACTTTTTATCTATCCAATCTTGGATTGCATCCCATGCTTCACCATCTTCAATCATTTTATGTTGAATGTTTCGAAGATTTACAGGAGGTAGATCACCCCATGCCCTTTTAATTTCCTAATGTTCTACAAACTTTACACAAAAAGTTTGCTCTTCAATCATGATCAAATCTATGCTATCACATGCAGTTTCCTCACACCAAAAGATGGTCTAATTTGTCTCTGTGACGCCACCAAGCATTGATATAACATTCATTCCCATTATCGCATCATAACCATTTAACATTTGGAAGTATAGAAACATCTTAATTAGATACCACAGCTAAACGTCCTGTGTGATTACCGCGAATGATTGTTGAAGTACATCCAGTGTTAATGATACATTTCTTCACCACACCGTTGATCTGTAATAGTCTTAATGTTGATTGTTCATTGGGACCTTGAGCGACTCCATAATTTTTAAAGTCTCATTTTCTTTTCCCACCATGCAGAACATCGAGATATGTTCCTTTATACTAAAATTTTGAATAGCTTTCCCATCTATTTTATGGAAGTTCTTTACTCCTTTTTATTCAATTGCACATTACTAAAATATCATTATTATTTTCCCAATTATCAGTGTAAGGTATTTAATTATAAAATAAATTATTACTGTATGTTGACTGTATGTTGAAATCCTTACTTATGTATTAATTATTTTTATAGAAACTCCTCAAACAAATCATTGTGAATTTGATTAAATATATTATTGTATTAAAAAATAATAAACTTTGTATTTAAAATTTTACCTTTTTTAATGAATCCAATTAAAACCAGATGTTCTGTGGCTAACAATCAGCAAAAATTCTCTTTTCACAGCACACCTGTTAAGTACCAGCTTAAAAACCTCAATGAGTACTGATGTCTTTGACCTACGTCAATGATTCAGGTAATTTACCCGCAAAATGGCAATATTTACCATGCCAAAAGCAGAAAATAAGACCTAGTCCGAGACTATTACTCAGCCCTGAACTAGTTCGACGTTAATACCCTGTCTGAGTTTTAAATTTATTGGCTGCGATGGTATATTTTTCAATCGGAGTCATACGAAGATTATCAAATTATAAAAATGAAATAAAACTGTTGAGGTATTTAAATAATAAAAAGTTAACAAGCATAAATTTTTTAACAAATTATTGGGAGAAAATGGCTGAGAGTAAAGGTGAATTGTTTCACAATCCTAGGGAATAGAAACAAATGGAAGAAATGAGAAAATAAATTGAAAATAACAAATTATAGAAAATAATCAAATAATAAAACATGTCAGAGTCATTTTTTATTAGAAAGTACAAAGCAAACAAGAAATAAAAAAACAAAAAAAATGGAAATGAAGTGACATATCTCGATAGTCTGATCGAGATAAGAAAAATGAATTAACTGGGAAGCCGGGAGCTGGTGTCTTGAAATATCGGATATCTCGACAGCTGTCAAAGATTTTAGGAGAATGGAAGATGGCCAAATGAAGTTAGCAGGAAGAGATAGTGAAATTGAATTTTAAGTTGTAGTTGACATTTGGTTATGGAGTACAAAAAGGAAACGCCACTGGAATCAGTGAGAGGATTAGAAGGTTAATCAATAAAGTTCGTATTGTCTGAAGCTCGTTATTGTTGTTTAAAAGGCACTCTTAAAGTCAGATTAATAACAGATAATATTTAAATTCACCGACAACCCCAACAAAAACAAAGCATCAAAATTACATTATACTATTGTTGGGTAAAAACAAAGATAAAGTTAATTTATTTTTAATATAACTGAAACTCAACATGTAAACGGAACATTAATAATAAAGTGTGTTAATCAATAAAGTTCGTATTGTCTGGAGCTCGTTATTGCTGTTTAAAAGGCACTCTTAAAGTCAGATTAATAACAGATAATTTTTAAATTCACCGACAACCCCAACAAAAACAAAGTTTCAAAATTACATTATATTATTGTTGGGTAAAAACAAAGATAAACTTAATTTATTTTTAATATAACTGAAACTTAACATGTAAACAGAACACTAAGTTAATTAAAAATACAATATAAAGTACCAAATTTAACATCAAAAAATAAGAGGAAAGAACAGAAAAGAAATAAATTCGATAAATACTACAGCGAAAACAAAGAAATTAAGAAAATTTGACTTTAAAAGGTTATAAAATATGAATTTAATAGTTAGAAATCTTTCATGTTACCGAAAAAAGTAAAAATAAAAAATTTTTTTAAGAAAGATATTTAATGAGAAACTATGAGAAATTATCAATTAAATAAATAAAAATTTAATAAGATAAGTAAATGGACACCAGATCCATCCCGACACTGAAAAGAATAAAAAATTAAATTAAATAAAAGGGGGTAAAATTATTTAGCAATAAATTCATAAAATTCACAATATAAATCGATTAAAAATAAAATACATTAATATAATTTTCTTGAAGGTCGAATTTGTTTTAATGTATTAATACGCACCCACAGTCACTAATAGTCATCATTTTCTTATGCACGCATCCATTTGCGATGAGTGCTTGGAAACCTTCTTCCACAACAGATATTCAGCATCGATATGAATCTGATAATTAGAACCCAGAAACCCACTACCTCATCTGGTAACGAGCATGTTATCTTTATGTAAAATATAACCGGGTTCTTAAAAATAATTTATAATTTTGAGAATACAATTTGATACAATTTCTAAGTTTGAGTCCAGTTTCGGAGTGAAGTCGACACGTCAGTTGATACTAAATAAGATATTTATTTGTATTGTTTTACTGATTATTAACCAACTCGGAAACGTTATAATATTTGACTACGTGTAGCAATTTTTTTAAAATTTTTATTATTTGAGATTTTGTTGATTTTACTCGGCATTTTATGCTACTCCAATTTGATTAGCTAAAGTTTTCACATGATTCAAAACCGCTGATTTTCATAAATTTAACATCGAAATGAGGAAATAGTGAAATAAATAGCAAAACAAATCAATTTTCAATTATATTGCCATAATTTTTCAATTTTACATTTAAGCAGCAATTTATCATTTTTGACTGCTGATTTGACTGAGATGTGACCGAGATAATTATAAATGCAAATTGGATCGTTTAAGTCACTTAATGGCTTCCCCCATCCGGCATAATCAGATGAATCAGAATATTTTATTGATTTGCTGCGAATAATGCTTCCATTTGCTGAATCGATCACATCACTTGTCACTGAATATTTGAATGGCCAATCCAAATTATTATCGAATACTCCACGCATCAAATGAAAATCAACATAAATATAATTATTATCTCCAATATTCACCACCAAGCACATTTTGTACCCGAATGGCCCTGAATAAAATGGCTTGCTGAAAATCTCAGAATTTCTCTCTTGTTGTGATATTTTATCGATTTGCCATTCAAAAACTCCGGAATTCTTAAAATCTTCATTTCCTAATTTTGTTTGAATCATTTGAATTTCATTGGTGCGTTTCTCCATTTCAAGCTGAAACTGAATATCAAATTCAAGCTTTTTAATAAATCAAAAAATCACATTTGTATTGTCTTGCAACAGCTGCTGCTCATAATTTTGTTCCAATTCATCAATTTGCTGTTGGAATTTTATCTCAATCATGTCGATTTGCATTCGAATCTGCTTTGCATTTACACATCATTAACAAATTATCATGATCAGATTAACAATCAAACTTGATTGGTTTCTTCAATATTTGTCTTCAACTCGCATTTTATTGATCGATACTGATTCTTCACTGCCACCATTTCTTCATTGATTTCCTCAATTTTTCCTGTGTTTTCCAGCTCCTTCGTTTCCATCTCGCATATTTTCAGCTGCAATCACAAATATCAATTCAAATTTCATATATATATTGGACTAATCTCCCAGAATTATGAATGTGCTTGTGTAGGTGAGTCAGTGTGAAGTGATATAATTAGGCGGTATTATAGGCTTATTTATCTGCGAGCTAAAATGAATGGTTATTGTTCCAATTTATATAGTGCATACTTTCACCCACAAATATTCTCCTAAAAATTAAATTAACAAACAAAATATTCTATTTTACTGAATTGATAATCTTTTGGTTAAATAATTGAATCTATTTTATTCAAGTGTAACTCATCCACTCTTGAAAATCTATTTCAAATTCCTTCTCAATGAATATTTATCTCGCTAAGTATATTTTTACTTTTCAGTTAGTAATTCGATCTCCATTTTGTTCTATCCATTTCCTCATCTTTAATGGATATTTCCCAATTTCAAAATAGGAGATAATGTTGATTCCTTTTCCATAATTTCAGTGCAAATCAATTTATATCGATTTTAATTATATTTTCAACTGAATTCACCAATCGAATTGAGTATATATTTGATATGAACTTGCCTCTTAGAAATCATTTTCCTTAATCCATCTTTTTTAAATTCCTTTGGCATTTTTCTATGTTCAATAATATTAATCACGTATATCAATCAGCTATGTTCCTGAACTCCCCATCTTTGTACACGAAAAATGTGCAAAGATGTACAAATTTAAATTTTTTAATAAAAATTTCAATAATAAGTGGGAAAGGATTTTATGTGAAACTGGTGATTAAATCACAATCCCCTAAAATTGACATTCAATAAGTAAAGTAATTGCTGAGATTAGTTAATTAAATCATTGAATCGTAACTATTACATCATTATTGTTTCCGTAAACTGATGATAATTATGATTATGACGATAATATTTTCGATATATATATATATATATATATATATATATATATATATATATATATATATATATATATATAAATAATTTACACCAATCAATATAATTTATTCTCTAAGGCATACATGTTTTGTTTTCAGATCATTTAGGAAGTTTACTTCTAACCCTCAATATCACAAAAAAGCACCTTTAAAATAGTACCACTGTTGCGATCTTGCAAATAAAGGTTCCGCGCTTTGCGTCGATGAGTTATGCAATATGCTATCTAGAATCATGGAGAGGTACAAGTTATCAGAAAGATAAATAAGCCCCTTGACTATATTGGTTTAGATTGGCTTAACCCACTACATTAATGCCTCCCATTGAATGAGACAATTCAGGGGGCCAAAAGGGAGGTTAATGAGAATTAATACAGAAATTATCAACATAATTATTTCAATAAATAAATTTACTTTTTGCATATTTGAGCTCATTTCGATATTATCAATTTGTTGTTTGAATTGCCTATTTTGTCTCTTCAATTCGGTCATTTCCTTTCTCAATTCCATATTTTCATTCTTCAGTGATTCCATCTCATTGCGGAAATTATTGATCAAATCAATAATCAATTTGCTATGCCAATAATTGCTCTCATTGAGATGTGCATTCATTTCCTCATTGACTATTTCATTCATTTCACAGCCAATTGAATTGAATGGACAGCTGATTGGTCGCTTGTCGCATGTTCTCATGTGCTCCTCCATCATGCTCAACTCGGTTTTGGTTTCACAATTTTGTCTTGGGCATTTCACAATGACTTCTGATATCCTTAAATTGATCGGATGATCCTCCGAAACATTCCTAGTGAAATTTATCATTTGAACTTGACAATATTTTGCCTCTCCTGGACAGAAATTATCATTTCCATCCAAATATTGCTCAATACAATTCGAACAAAAACGACATCCGCAAGGAGCATTGCAAGCCTTTATCATTAAACGGTTGCAAATTTTGCATTTCAATTCACTGCTGATTTCATTATCAGATTCAAATTTATTTTCTCTCATCATTTTCCATAAGTTTGTAAACATTTTTTTCTAAAAAATATAAAAATTATTGATAATAATTATTAGTGTAAAATTATTTATTAAATTTTATAATCCGCATATTTTACACTTTTCATAAATAATAACTAAATAATAATCATTTCCTCCAACCTTAAAATTTCAAGTTCACAAAATTTGTATTTTGATGTAGATAAACAAACGTTTTATTTAATGTTACAATTGTTTAAAATTTAATATGTATATTTAGATCAAAATGAGTAGAATTTTTGAAATTTTCCTTAAAGTTAAATTGATGGCCGAAATAAATATTTAGAAACTCAATTGAAGTCGCAAAAATAAAAATCTGATTAATAATAATAAGATAAAAAATTCAAGTAGCTGATTATTTGTTTAAATAAAGCAAAAAATGTAAATATTAAATAGCTGAAATTTAACTTACTCAACAAATAATTAATATAGAATGTCAATATTAATTATTAATTTTAAATTCGAAATAAATAAATTGATAATAATAATAATTAATAATAATTATAATAATAATAATCACATTAGCAAAATAACTATCAGGCCAGCTAAAATAATTGATTTTAAAATAAAAATGATATTTTGGAAATAAATTTTTTAGATTTATACAATAGGAATATACTAATAGTGAGTTTTTGCTGTTTGAATTTTGATTTTTATTACGCTTACCCAAGCAACCCAAGGTGAGGTTGCTGATTACCATTTGACACACGCAATAAAACAAACGAAATAATTCTTAATACACTTTTATTAAATAATTTACGGGTACAAAGGAAAATATAATCATTCAAGTGAGGTTGTCGGTGATGCGTCATTAGACCAGCCACAAGTATCTTTCCGCTCACCTTCTCTGTTTCCGATCAAATTCATGGTCTTTGCCAATCATGAGGTTAGTTCTTCCTGTTTGTTTCGATGGCCACACAAATTCGCACTGCTACAGGGACCGGAGCTTGGATTACGCTCAATGCTAGATCACCAGGTTCGTACGTGACAGAGTAACTAGGCTGATCGGCATCAGAACTCGGAACTACGCCAGCTCGAATGTCAATCGTAACTGGAGTTGAAACAGGAAATGTCGGCCTCTGGTCAGTTTAATCTGCCGGCTCACGTAGTGTTGAATCATATTTTTCTTACGACGTTTCTCATTCGATTTATGCTTTACCCAGTTTCACTGGAATTCATCTTAGGTGACAAAATGCTGGATTCTTCGATTGGCAGCTTGAGGTGGGAATAATTATTTACGGTGTGATTTATCATGAATTGGTTCAAGATATTGTTTGTTTTATTTATACATATTATTTCCAAACAATTGAAATTGAGGGACATCCATCTATTTTATATGCCAATATATAATTACCGGGGTTTTATATTCATTCAGTAATTATTTAGTGCAGTGGTTCTCAAAATAGTGGTTCGTGGACCAGCACCGGTCCGTGACCCATAAATTACCGGTCCGCAACGTGAGTTGAATAGGAGGAAAATAATGCCAGAATATTGTAAAATAAATAAAATAAATCATATGAAATATTACAACAAAACTATAAACGTAAAATTACAGAATGCGCATTTCTCTCTCCGGATTCTTTGGAACATGAATGAATTGTCCTATATTAATTTAGTGCTTGACTTTTATATTTTTCTTGTTAAACTTTATGAAAAGTATATTATGTTTATACAACTATGGGTTTTTCTCTATTTTTTTATTCTCTATAATTTTTTTAAATGAAAATTATTTATATATTGTCTATTTTCTGTGATTTATTAGAAATGCAGTAATTTTGTATAATTTTAAGATTACTTTTGTGTTGTACTTCTTTATTATAATATTATCATATGTTTTTTGCAATATTTATTGTTATTCTTTTATGCACATTTTTTGTGTAAATATATTGTTTATTTTTTGTAAACTTTGTGTGAATTTTTACAACTGAAATATATGTATTTAATAGTACATTAAATTTTTTGTAATCCTGCAAAATATAACACACAATTAGTATTAGTGGTCCGCGGTAAAAATTTAAATTGTTTACTGGTTCGCGGCACGTTTTTGGTTGAGAAACACTGATTTAGAGTAAATTTGCAACTTCAGTATCTTACCATTTTGGTTTCTTATACAGTTTTATCAGCACAGAATAGGAAGTATTTTTATTCTGATATGAAAACCTGATGGAAGCATGTAATGAATATTGATGAAAATTTGGCTTATCCTACTTAATTTTGAATGTCTCGCTAGGGAAAAATGAATAAGACCTACAAAAAATTTCCCATCTTCTGAAAATCTTTAGGCAAATGTCCTGGAGGAGACCCATCGTAGACTTTGACCCAATAACAGTCGCTATAAGAGACAGTATTCACTAAGTGGTGGAACATTTCCATCAGCGCTACAGATGCCAAACAAATACGATAAAAGTGTATGTGCTGCCGTGCGGTTATCTCAGATATTACACGAAGAGTAAGGCCAAGTAGAAAACAATGAAAAAGAAATAAAAGGAAACTTTACGAAGAAAAATAATCAAAAAGGACCAAAGTTATGAGAATTGAGATAATTGAAGATAATTGATAATGTGTTAATTTTGACAAAGAGGCGGAATGGATTAACACTGATGAAATGAACTGTGAATACAAGGAATAGACGAATTAAAAAAAATGATGAAAATATTATTCAATATAGGATAAAATAAAAATGAGTAAGGATATAAAATAAGGGAGGTCTATAGCAAAATAGGTGTACTAGCAAAGTCAACAATAGACGTGACAATGCCAGAAACTCACTTATTGAGAATAGTTGTTTAAGGATTGAGATGAAAAGATGTAAGAGCATCAATAGGAATGCAAATGTTAAAATCATTAGATGAAGCGGTAGAATGGGCAAACCAGGCCGAAATAAATTTACCATTACAAATCCCAACAATGCAAGATGAATCAATTACACCAACAATGACAAAAAAACTGAAGAAAATGCAACAAGAAGTGTAAAAGTGAATCCATTCATATCGAAAGCTCATCAAATATTTAAAGCATCAACGCGAAGAATGAAATACAAAATAGAGAAACAAAGAAAAAACAAAACAAAACCAGATGAGACAAAAACTGAAAAGAGACCAGACAGAAGAAGAGTACAGAGTAAATTTTTTTAAAGAAAGTCAAAGAGAGAATAAAAAGAGAAAATGAAGCAATGAGTAAAACTAATGAAATCTAAAAAATGAAACCGATGGACAAAACTAGTAATGTAAAACTGATAGTTATATATTAAAATAAGATATCATATATAGTTTAATTAAAAGGCTAAGATGGAAGCGGAAACTCAAACCAGAAGACTAATGAAAATAGAAACAATGCAAAACCTACGAATACGAATGTATAGGAGCATGGGTGACCCATTACCTGAAAACGAAGAATCAAATATAGTTAGTTGTTTAGCAAGAGAAACATTACAACTATCGGAAGATGAGCAAAGAGATAATCAAGGAACAAAACAAATAGGGATAGAGAAGAAGCACCAATGGTAACTATAAAATATAAGAAGGAAATAATACGTTACATAATCAGAACAATACCAGAGGTGATAATCAGTGAAGAGTTAAAAGACTAAAATATATTCAAGAAATTCAATCAAATTGTACTACAATCAGTGTGAGATGCGAGCAGTAATTTAAAATTAATTAACACATTGTAATCGGATCACGTATTGATACGTGTTTAGCAAATTAATGCTAGAGAGCGGATCACTTATTTATACGTTTTTGATAGATTGTTAGTGGAGCGCGGGTCATGTTAAAATGCGGGTTCCAACATACTTGAGTTTTCGCTATAAAGCGTCTGTAGGGTTGTAGCCATGCAGGTAAAAAGAATTATTGAAATCAAACAAATATTTTTGAAGTTATCGCAATTTTTCTAGAGGTCTACGTTAGCGCGAAATTACGCGAAAAATAACACGTTACCAGCACTAGTACGCGGCCGAAAACTGCCCGATCACAATGTGTTAAAATAAGTAATTTTAAGGAAGTTGAAATTATTAAACTTTGGATTGTTTAATTATAAATTATTGCAGAAGAAAACGATTACAGCGTAATTGAAACTAACATGGCAACCACTCCAACGTATCCTTTAATGATTATCATAAGCCTTACGATATCTAATAAGATATCTAAACTATAAACCATCTCCAACACAGATTAGTAAACAGTATTGTTATAATAAAGAAATTGCAATGTAATTTCTAAGGCTTAGAATATACACAAGGAAGCTGTAAAGCAGAATTTTTTATTCAGAAAATAAAGACAATGAAAGAAAAGCTAGTTGCACACCAATGAAATAAAGAAGGGATTGAAAAATGTCGGTTAACACACTGTTTAGAGACAGGACTTAAGAAAAAAGATTGCGATTAAAGAAAGAAAAAGCGCACATAAAACTAAAGCAATGATAAAGAATGTGAATAAAATAAACAAAACGATAAATTGGTTGAAGAATATTTAAAGTGTTCCATAATCCGAGTAGCAACACTAGAAAATATAGAGACGTAATACTCAGGAGGAATGTGAATGGAAACCTAAACAATAGAAAATACGTTAAACAAGCGGAATGTTAAACATGCAACAAATTCGGGCATTTCAGTAGAGACTGTAATATGAAGTAGAAAATACAATGTTCTGCTTGTGGTGGTGAGGACCATATTAAACGGGACTGTCCACAGATTCAATGTCGAAGGTGTAATCGTCTGGGACATAAAGAGAGCGAATGTTACACTAACCTCAACAGACGAACTCCGCGGGCCGCATATAAAAATACATATTATAATATTGGATTTAAATACACTATACACTTTTTTGTGTTTACTATTATTCTTACATGTAAAGTTTAAAGTTTAAACATAGATAATATAAAAATAATAATAATACTAAACGTACATTGCAAAGAAATATATAGCACTAATTTTTAGTAACTAAAAATTAAGTATAACATAAATATAAATATAAAGCGAATAAAAAGATGAAATAATAAAAAATATTTATTTAACTTGTGCGATATTTGTTTATCACTATTTTAATAATTAATTACAAAATAACTTACCCTAATTTTTCATAGTACTAAAAAATAATCATAAAAACAAATTATATTATATTATTGGTAGGAATCACTGTCGCTTTCACCTCTTAAACTAATTAAAAATGAATTTATTTTATTATACTTATTAGATGTTTGTTTATTTATATAATTAGAATGTTTAAAATACCTCGTAAAGATTGATTAATCTCGAGGGCCGCAACAATTTTCAAGGCGGGCCGTGGGTTGGCCGTCCCCGTGCAAGATAGTTCTGATAAGAGTATCTTTTAAGCCATGATTGTATGATGGAAATGAATGTGAATGATGATAAAATATTCAATGTAAATAATTGTAAAACAGAATATAGTGCAAATTATCGAGTAAATAATGTAATTTATAACGTTGACAGTATAAATCAAGTAAGCAAATTTCAAAAGTGTAAAGATAATATGGTAGATGTGATAAATAAATGACATAACACCAGAAAAAGTATACAGGTTCCTGAAGAAATTATAGACACAAGAATAGAAATAGAGGATCAAAGAATAAGGTATAATAAAATGCAAGACAGCCCAATTGGTAACTCTGAATATATAAGGTTGTAAAATTGATTATTTATCAGATAGTGGAGCACGAGTAAACGTTATAGCGAAGGTGGTAGGTGATAAATTGGATAAAAGGGAAATAATCAAAACAGACGAGCTATTAAGATGTACAAACGATAGCAAACTAGAAACATTAAGTACGATTTACACTGAGGTAAAAATTGGCGTTGTCGAAATGAAGGTAACTTTTATTGTGAATAATAATGTTCCAGTAATAATTGGAGGAGTGAAACTACAAAGGCATTTGGACTAAAACTGGTATGGAATGAAGAGGACAGAAAATGGGATGGGAATTTATTTTGGGCGAAATATATCAGATAACAAAAGAATGAAAAACACGATAGGCAAACTGAAAGTTACAGAAAATATAAGATTCGTAGAAATTGTTAAAACTAATAAAAGTGTTTTATGGCTGATGAATGGGATATTGCATGCACTGAACTCATTGTACAAAACATTGTAACGAGTGACGAACTGATAATGATAAAAATCAAAAGACAACCGATAAACCTAAAGGGAAAAATAGAAAATGAATAAACAGTAAACCTATCCTTCGTTTTACACGTTTTCGATCTTAAACGATTTTTAAAATATAAATTTTAAAAAATTTATGTAGAAAATGACTATTTTATTTCTACTTAATTATAAATCGGGTAACACATCAGGCGTATACATGCTCTACTGTCATAAACTTATACATATGTTGTACTTTGATAAAAACACAAAAAATTGGAATTCCCATTTTAGTGTTCAAAGCAAAATTTTATGTGTTTATGAATTAATTGATTTTCTTATTAATTAATTAATATAGTAGTAGGTAGTTAGGGGCACTCTGCTACCACACACCATTGCATAATAATATAGGGGGGGGGGTTTCCGTGATTATTTTCTGTGTGTATTGATTACTCAATGATGTAATTTTTTGTGTGTAATTTAATTAATTTTTTTGTGTGTATTTTTTTTCAAAATTTTTAAGTTGATTTTGTGTGTATTTTTTTTTCGAAAAATTTAAGTTGATTTTGTGTGTATTTTTTTCTAAAATTTTAAGTGTATTTTTAAGTTAAAATTTATTTTCAAATTTTTTTTTAAGCATTACATATTTTTAATTAAAATATTTTAAATGAAAATTTTAGTTTGATTTTTGAAATTTTTTTTTAAATAAAATTTTTAACAAAATAATTATTAAATTTTTATGATAAATTTTAAAATATATAATGAATGATTTAAAATTTTATACATAAAACTATTATAATTGAATGAAAATACACACAAAATCAACTTAAATTTTTCGAAAAAAAATACACACAAAATCAACTTAAAAATTTTGAAAAAAAATACACACAAAAAAAATTAATTAAATTACACACAAAAAATTACATCATTGAGTAATCAATACACACGGAAAATAATCACGGAAACCCCCCCCCTATATTATTATGCAATGGTGTGTGGTAGCAGAGTGCCCCTAACTACCTACTTATAGTATTAGTTTTCACAATTAATTATTTTGTAAATTATTTTAAGTAAGTAATAAAAAAGAATTATGTTTTAAAACATCCTTTTAATTAATTTAAAACTTTAGTTTTACCATGGCAAAAGCAAAAATTAACAAAACAGAGCTGAAGAATAAAATTATATCTTAAGAAACAAAAATTGAAATTTTGGACCGTCTAAGAAATAAGGAAAAAATAGTAGATGTTGCTAAATTTTATTTTATGAATGAAGCAAAGACTTTTTTCCTGAAAAGGCTCAGCAAACTACTGCTAAATCAATACAGCAACTGTAGAAGGAGAATCTAATGAGATTATGTTATCCAGTGATGAATCTGATATTATAAAATTTCGTAAAAGAAGACGTATCATCGACAGTTATAGCAATTAAGTTTGATTAAAATTAGGAAGATAAGTCTTATTTAAAGTTATTATTTTTCCAAAATCTTTTTTATTTATATGAAGTACAATATATTTTTTTCTATGAAATGTTTTTGTTTTTTTTTCATTTTACTAATCAATTTAACTATTTTCTTGTTTTCTATGATTTAAATGATATTCTTATATTTTATTAAGTATATTAGTCATATTTTTGTGTTCAGTAAATGTCTTAAAAAGCTTATTTATAGTCGTTTTTGTTTTACACGGTTTTTCAATATAAAAATTATTTTTTCGAATTACACAGTTTTGTTAGAAACGTATCTAGCTTGTAAAGCGAGGGATATGTGTATTATCTGAACATATAATTCGCACTGGGTCACGCCATTAGTATGTGTTTGGAAAAAGGTGCAAAATGTGATCAGGTTATGTTGAGATTTCAGACAACTTAATAAAATTACAGGAAAACAGACCTTTCCAATTCCAAGCGTAGATGCAATTTTGAATACTTTGCAAATGTCAAATGTTTTCAGCTAAATAGACTTGGGAAACGCTTACTATGAATAAGAATATATATAAAACCTCATGAAAAGCAGCCATCTCAACAAAAGAGTAACAATTTTTCTTCAACATAATGTTTACAAGAACAATAGAAGAACAGTACAATATATTGTAAAAAGGATTAAAAAGATCTCGTTGTCAAAGTTAAGAATTAATCGGGGAAAATGTAAATATTTAAGAAGTTAAGTTTCTCGGGCATATAATAAACAACAAAAGAATCCAAACAGACCAAAGTAAAATAGAAGCGATACAATCTTTTGAAAAATTAAAATGTGTAAAAATCCTAAGAAATTTCCTAGGAATGTGTAATGTTTACAGACTCTTCATTAAGAAATATACGAAGAGAGCAAAAGCTTTATAGTGGAAATTGTTCTAAAACTCGAAACAATAGGATTTCTTGGCGGTAGTATAATTATTTAAGAAGGAGTCTGACCAATAAAGGAATAAGATATGGGTGAGTGAGGAGGAGCCAGAAGTTCTACTTTGATTTATCACGAAGGAATGTGTAATAAAGAAAATTGTTTTGTTTATATCGACATATTTCAATGCAAAAGAAGAATTTGAAAATAACCTAAGACATCTTGTTTAATAAAATAAACAATAAATATTTCAATTGTTGATTTTTGGAAATATATTAAATTTTCAATAGTTATTATTTTAAATAAAACGTTTGTTTATCTACATAAATAAACAAATTTTGTGAAATTGAAATTTTAAGGTTAGAGGAACTTCTTAATATTGTAATTAAGTGTAAAATATTGACATGATTTAATAATTGCATAATGTGAATTATAAAAATATAACATATAATTTTACACTAATAATTATTATTTGCCATTTAATCAATAATTTTTATATTTTTTAGAAAAAGATGTTTACAAACTTATGGAAAATGATGAGAGAAAATAAATTTGAATCTGATAATGAAATCAGCAGTGATTTGTTATGCAGAATTTGCAAACGTTTAATGATAAAAGCTTGCAATGATCCTTGCGGATGTCATTTTTGTTCGGATTGTATTGAGCAATATTTGGATGGAAATGATAATTTCTGTCCAGGAGAGGCAAAATATTGTCAAGTTCAAATGATTAATTTCACTAGGAATGTTTTGGAAGACCAAATAGCCAATTTAAGGAATCAGAAGTCATTGTAAAATGCCCAAGACAAAATTGTGAAACCAAAACCGAGTTGAGCATGATGGAGGACCACATGAGAACATGGAAAAAGCAGCCAATCAGCTGTCCATTCAATTCAATTGGCTGTGAAATAAATGAGATTGATTTTATCAATAATTTCCGCAATGAGATGGAATCAATGCGGAATGAAAATATGGAATTGAGAAATAAAATTACCGAATTGAAGAGGGAAAACCGAGAATTCAAACAACAAATTCATAATATCGAGTTGCACTCAACAAATCAACAAGTAAATTGATTGATTGAAATATTGAATTGATATTTGTTAATTTGATAATATTGATTTGTTATTGATGTGTAAATTTAAAGCAGATCCAGACGCAGATCGAGATGATTGAGATAAAATCCCAAAATGAAATTGATAAATTGAAACAAAATTATGAATAGCAGCATATAAAAGTCAATAAAAATGTGATTTATTGAAATGTTTTAATTTGGGATTCAGTTTCAGCTTGCAATTGAGAAATGCGCCAACGAAATTCGGCTGATTCAAACAATATTTGGACATGAAGATTTTATGAAATGCGGATTTTTTGAATTTGAAATTGATAAAATATCAAAGCAAAAAAGAAATGAATATATCTACAGCAAGCCATTTTATTCCGGGCCATTCGGGTACAAAATGTGCTTATCGGTGTTTATTGGCTGTGAGTATGAGATTGGTATTTATTTCCATTTGATGCGTGGCGAATTCGATAAAAAATTGGAATGGCCATTCAATTATGCAGTGACAATTGATGTAATCGATTCAGCAGATGGAAACATTTTTCGTAATAAATCAATAAAATATTCTGATTGCCCTGATCATGTCGGATGGAGGAGGCCATCAAGCAGCAGAAATAATCCAATTCGCATTTATGGTTATCACGGCGATTATATCGTAATCGAATGCCCAGCTATAAGAAACGATAAATTGCTAATGAAATGCAAAATTGAAAAATTGTGACAAAATTTATACAAATATTTGAATTATAAATTTGATCTGTTTTCATTATTTGTTTTATTAAATTTGTCTCAATTCAGCTGTTAAATTTCTCATTTGATTCTGTTTAATAAATTGTATTCAGAATTTATTATTACCGGATGTCGTGCACAATTGTGCAAATGTGAAATGCTGTCAATGCACTGCCAAATAATCAATGAAAATCACCAATTGTATCGGCAGTCGATTATCTTTTCGATTTTCACTCGACATTTCTAATCCGCTTTCTGATTGGCTGATTTGATTGTGAAATTTATTCAACGCGGGATCAGTTTATTGAGGTCTGTCTGTGATCGGGTTTTTGCGCTTCATGAATTTTGAGCCAGAATTTGATTTTCTACAAGATGGTTTGATTAAGAATATAAAATTTCCCGTGATTCACGTTATACTCGCTTTTTCTTATTTTCAATAGTTCATTTTTACTGAGTTTCATCTGTTTTATTGAATTTTTCACTACAGTAATGCAGCAATAAAAATTTTTAATTTCCTATAAGATTATTGCACAATGGCTTTTCCAGTCCACTGCGTTTAAAAAAAATTAAAATTATTGTTTTTCTACAATTTGATTAGGATTATTATTGGGGTATTTGTTTACAAATTCTTAATATGATTTCAGGTAATGATGGCGGATAAACGGTCTAAATATTTAACGAGATGTTATACAAAATATATAATTGAACTGAACAATTTAAATATAAAGATTTTTAGAAGAAATGGACAGGGTCATCTTGAATCTCCGCCAATCAGTTCCAAGGCTTCGCAATATCAAGAGTTCCTTGTATCTAGGCATTTCGTCGAAATTTGATTTTCCAAATAATACAATTCGACTAATTGAACCTTCATTCGGAATTGCTTTAATTCTGTAATGAAAGTTTTCAAATAATATTTTATCACTTTTGTCAATAAAATATTGATAATTTGTCATTAAAAATCGTTTTATTAGTCAATATATCATTTAGTTTTATTTTTGACAAGATCAAAATTAATTTTATGCAACACAAATTTTCGACTCTGCTTTTATCAAGTGTTATTAAATTGATTGCAAATAAAAGACGGAGCAGAAAATTTGTGTTGCATAGAAATTAATTTACATATTTTGTCAGAAACAAAGTAAATGAAATATCAAAAAATGAAAACAGATCAAAAGTGACGAAAAAAATAAAATATTTTACTCAATTAATAAATTTCCTAATTGGACGTACACTGAAAATATTGGCAAGAATAGCATTAATGGAACATTTGAATAAGGAGAATGCAATGAGCTGACTGTTAAATATGACCAAATATATTCACTGCATTTTATATCGTTTTTGGTGAAATTATTCACCTAAAACTTATATTATAAGACTAATATATATGTGATGTAATTTTATTGGGATAATTGATTTCCCTATTCCCTATATGTAAACCCTTATAATTAATGTTTATGATTGTCTGCATGTTTGATTGATTACTTTGATTGTCTGGGTCATCATTGTTTATTATTTATCCCAACGAATCATGTGCTGTAGAAACACATGTAGTATATATATATATATATATATATATATATATATATATATATATATATATATATATATATATATATATATATATATATATATATAGTCTGCCTGTCATTAATAAATTCTTCACACATATTGTTATTTTAATCTTCGTACAATACACTTGTCTAAATATGAACCTGAAAGCTATTGACTGAACCCTAAAGGTAGGGGACACTGGTCGGTTGAAAATTTGAAATTATATATATATATATATATATATATATATATATGTGTGTGTGTGTGCACAATAAATAAAATATTAAAACTATATAAAAATTAAGTCATAAATTGCGTTTGATATATGAATTTGGAGTGCGCGGCGGCGGCCGCATATCAAGTGATATGAATATAAATGTTTGTGTGATAAAATCGTCAGATAAGTAAAACTGATATATCAAAATTTCAATAACAACAGAACGACAAGAGTTGGCGAGATCCGACATAACTAACCCAATTAAAGAAAACTTTACAAAAAAAACAAATTTAGCAGTTGTTTGAGAATTACTTTCGCTTCTCGATCTCTGAATGGGTTTCTTTTCATTATTCATATGAAGATATTTGTTACGGATTCTTGTACGGTTAAATGCAGGCATATCATAGCATCGGTGGCCTAAATGAATGGCGCATATTCAATAATAACTTAATTAATTGATTAATGAAACAAAGTTTTCAATAATGAGACGAATTTCATAAAGACAAACTCTCATTTATTGTTTAATAGAACTCGCCAGCTCATTAGTTTTTAGCCGCATTATGTATATAAAAATAAATTTAAAAATATTAACTATAAAAATTAATCATGTAAAATATTATTAAAATAGTATTTTTAAATAACAAAAAAAGTTTATAATATAAAATTTTAAATGTTTTATAAATTTAAAATAATCAATTTAGTATATTAATGTGAATATAATGTATGAAATATGGAATCTGTCTTTCTGAAAATATCAAAACAGATAAGAAAAACTCCTCAAAAATCATTATTTTTTGGTCACCTTCTGTTTTCATTTTATGATCTATCTGCAGAATGGAAATAAAGTGAAATATTTAATTTTATTATTTAAAAAAAAAAATTGATTTAAATAAAGTTAAAAACATTACAGTTTCAATTATCACTGTTAATTTAATAGTGTAATTACAATAATAATAATAATAATAATAATAATAATAATAATAATAATAATAATAATAATAATAATAATAATAATAATAATAATAATAATAATAATAATAATAATAATAATAATAATAATAATAATAATAATAATAATAATAATAATAATAATATTAATAATAATAATAATAATAATAATAACAATAATAATAATAATTATTATAATAATAATAATAATAATAATTATAATAATAATGATAATAATAATATTAATAATAATAATAATATCAAGTTTCGCATGTAAATCTGAATTTATTGTTTTAATTTGAAAATTTAGACTTTGAAATTTGATGAGGAAACCGAGTAATGTTATTATTGAATGATATGATTATTATAATATTTTAATTATTGGTAAACGCTTTAATTATAATTTATGTTGATTGAAAAGTCGTTATATTTTCAGATATTATGCCCTTTTGTATTTTTCTATAGTGCCTTTGACTCATGGTTTTCACCTTGCCTCCAACCTTAGAAATTTGGTCGCGCTACTTTTTGCCACATTTCAAAATAAAAATTTTATATTAATCAAAGTAGAATTTATTAAATATTTCAATAATAACTAAAATGATTCAATTTCATACAATAATATAATTAAATAAGTTAATTAAAGTTATTAATTGAATTAATTGTGTGTATGTATATTATTGATTGATGCTGCTTGTTGAATTACATATTTATATATTGTTACGTTGAAAGAATTTCCCAGCGGAGATTTGTTTAAATAACATTTTTGGAAAACATTATTTTTGTAATTTATAGTTATTCATACTGAAATCAATATTCGATGAATTTTTTCTACACTTTACCTGTATGAATCATGATTATTAGTTGCAATTACACTGCAATCGTTTTCTTCCGAAATCATAGTTAAAAATTAAAATTCCACAATATATATTTAACAACATGATTATTTAAACAATCTTTATTTGTCAGATTATTTAAATATCTTTTCGAAGCTTCGATAATTCTTTTAATGAGCCATGATTCAAATCCTACATTTCAACGTACTATATAATTTATTTAAAACTAGCTTACCCGTCGCGCTTTGCTGCGATCTCAAAAGAAAGGAAATTCAATGAAAAAAAATTAAAAAAAAACATTGAAATTTATTTATTTTAATACTATTTATTTATTTATTCCAGTGCTTTTGAATATACAATATTTTTTTTTTCGTCCGGTGTGTATACAAATAAATCGAAAGGTTTTCCCACCCTTGAAGTGGCTACATACAGTTGTCCATGTGAGAAGCATGGATTCTCCAAATCAATTTCACACACTTGCAGCGATTGTCTTTGTGCTTTGCACCGAAACTGTAAACGTATAAATCCAAATGGCGAATCTGTTGGGATCATTGGAATTCGTGGTAAAAGTGCATTTTCTCTCTTGAATTTGCCGTTCAAAATTGTTGCTTCAATGCGATTGTCTTGGTTTTCACGAATCATCAATCGATATGAATAGTAATTCATAGCACTGACTTTTTTATTGATCTTCTCATGTGTTTGTTGATTTTGATATTGAAATGATATCCACCATCTCCTTGCCAGATTAAAATTGGATATTGAAATGCATCATATGAGCGATGAGTTTCACATACTTCCTAAACATTACCATCTCTGCAATGAAGAACTAGATCATTCTAGTTAAATTCTGTGCCAACTATGACGATCGCTACTTCATTAATTGCTGGTACATTGTATTGTCTTTCGTGTTGGTCGGTTGGTGTTTTGTCAGTTCTAATGAGAACAACGTAATCATCAGCTGGGATTCGTTCTAGGACTGTCCTGAACAGATGAACTAATTCGTTGTGTTGATCGAATAAAATTTGTAATGCAGCAACAATATACAGATAGACAGACAGACAAACATTGAATTTTATATATAAATGATATTTAAATTTAAATTCAGATATTCTTAATATTAAAGATTACATAAAACTTCAAAATTTCAACTATCTTAAAATTGCTTATTTTGATTAACTTTAAATTATTATACTCACATCTCACAACGATTAATTAAGCATATAAGTTAACTTCATTAATTAAACAATTTAGAAATTGCATATTCGCTAATTTAGCATTTAATTAGTATATGTAAAGTATAATTTTTATATGTAAATATAATTATATATAATTATACATATAATTATATTTCATAATATTAAAATATGAAATTATGAAAATATTATAATATGAAAACAAAGGGCCACATATAGCAAATAAAAATCACCAATTATTTAGCTATTGGGTTATGTTTGGCCAGAACACAAACGGCCTTGAAAATTGTTGAAATGTATCAGTAATATAGCACGAAAACCCAGCACCAAGATAACTTAAAATACAACATACAACATCAACTAAACACTCTAAAATTTGAGAGAATATAAATAAATATAAAATCAAGAAACATAAAAGTAAAATAAATACAAAATGCATCAAGAACCGCACGAAATTTACATAAAAAATAACATAATAACAAGAAAATTTGATCGAAAAACGTCAAGTTATATAAAAGTAAAAATTTATGAATTAAATGAGTAAAAAGAAATATTTTTGGTTGAATAAATCCAATTAAAAATTTTAAAAATAAATTGCCAATTTAAATTAAGAAAATAATAAAAATTTAATTTAGATAACAAAAATAATTTCAAGGTCAAATTTTGTTTTATCGTAATAAAAATAACACGCAAGGTTAAGGTCAAATTATAGGTATATATACTGATGTGTTTTCACAAATTTTCATACAAATTGAGAGCCAAAATTGACAGAGAGACAAATTAACAGGCTTCGTGCATATAGAGAGACAAATTGACAGATTGTGTGCAAAGAAATTTCCTGTTTTTCCCTTTTCCTTTTATACTCCTGCTCAGACTGTTTTCAGACAATTGTTAACAACATTTGCTACATTACTAAATTATTAAAAATAATTACTTCCCACAGACCACCTTAACCGACATTTGTCAACAACGTTTGCTACATTACTAAATTACAAATTAGGAAATAATTACCTCTCCATAGATCAGTGGCGCCCATTTAATATTGTTTAGGCCAATTTACCCTTTTATATTATTCTGTCTACACACCGGGTTTTCCTCATCTCTCGGGCTTCTCATTAGTAATTTATTTTTTTAAATTAATTTGTTTTTTGTCTTATGTTATTTTCTAGGGACCCCTTACTAAATTTTTATTATTATTTCTGGACTCGTCTCTCAATTTGGCGTCCAACCATACCAATATCCATCGATTAATACTACTTTCGAATTTTTGTAAATTTTTTAATTAATGTTGCACTTTTATCATTTTGGTGTTTTATTGATTTTACTGTGCTTTTTTCGTAATACCCCAACATAACATTTAAAAACAAAAAGACTTTATCAAATGTTGACGTTAAGTGTAATTGAGTGTGAAAAAATAAGAATTTTCCATATTGTCATTATATAAAGGCTGATACGGGTGTGATTGATGATATTAAAGAAATTCTAGATCCGATGCATTATGATCCAAACAATAACTTACTATTTCATCCACATTTTCCTGGTGACGCTGATGATGAATAATTTAATTTATGTTGAAATCCTTAGTTTTCAATTGTCGTTATGTTTTAAAAATATTGTTCCTTATTTACTGTTTGATAGTAAACTATTTTTGAGAAATCAGATGAAACCAGCCTGATTAAGAAAATAATAGAAAAATCAAAGAAAACGAAATCAGTTCACATCAAGAAAGACACTGAGATTCAACCATTACAAATGTATCATAATTATACGTATTTCTTAATAAATGAAATTCATTTTCGATTCTCAAATGTGGTCGAAATCATCAAGTCACAATATTGAAGCGTCAATGCTCATTCAAAGAAAGAAAACGACGCTCCTGTAAATAAAGTGCTGGTGATAAATAAGAATTTACGTTGCAATGAGAATATATTTATCAACAATCGAAACTCTTGTTTTCACGATGCCTTTGAAGAAATTGAATATAAAGATAATGAAAGCTGATATATCAAAATTTCAATTCAAAATTTCAATAAAATGGATGGCAAAGATGTCAATATCACCAATTTGAAAAGTAGATAATGCTCGAATTTCTTTAGGATTTTAATTTTAATAAATATTAAGTTTCAATAAAAGTTTTCTTATTTATGTATTAAAATATTGTTTTTTATATGGTGGTACTTTTATTTGAAAATTATTTAATGATATTTACAATTTTTACAATAAAGGGGGGGTGAGTCGGGGGTCACAAAAATTATAACGTGACATGCCTTTGTTATGTAATTTGCATTTGTAAATATCCATTCATTTCCAAATTGAAGAGTCTGACTATGTTTTTAGAGTAATTATATGTAGATTAGGGTGGGTAGAAAGTTTATTACTCCCAAACATGCCTTAAAGTTATGTTTATGCCTCAAAATGAAGTATCCATGAAAAATACTCCTATTTAAAAAGATCTGCAGGTCACATAATTTGTTTTAATGTATTAGTAATATAATGTATTTGACATTGCATCTTGCTTACACAGTAATTCCTTTTAGTTAGCAAGGATGAGTCCTGCTAACCAATATCAGTGTCAAAGTCTGTATTATCAATGTCTACCGGGATTTGTTATCAACTGCCTTTCACATTAAGGCCAACACAAACCACATGGATACTACTAGTCAATCTAAACCCAGAAGCCATCGTCAAAGACATCAATTTATGCATCAAATGGAATTTAAAGTTTGTAAAATTAATGTTGGACAACAAATCTGTCGTAAGCTGGATGCATAATGATTTAACATCCGAGAGAAAGATTACAACGAAAGCTTCTTCAGAAACTTTAGTAAAATGAAGACTCGGCATCACCAAAGAACTAATTACCGAATATGAAATTAAAGCCGAAATAAAATACGTTCCAACGAATAAAAACAAATACGATATTTTAACCAGAATTCCCTCAAATTGGATTGCGAAACACACGTGTAACACGGCGTTACTAGATTTGGGTGAAGATCCCATCAAGAACGCAACTGAACTTCACAAATTAAGTCATTTCGGAAGAGACCAGTTGAAGTTCTTAATCGAGGAGTCAGGAATTAATCTATCTCAAGATTAATTAAAAGAAATTGTCGAGAAGTGTGACAAATGTCAATCAATAGACCCTCATCCGGTTAAGATCAGTAAAAGAGCAATTAGAGGTAAAAGGTTATTGGAAACGACTAACCATTAATGTGACGAAATTACACTAAAGAAAATTCTTAACAATCATAGACTGCGGGCCCTCTCGATTTGCAATTTGGTTAGAAATACAAAAAGAAATACAAATTAGAAATACAACAGAATTTGCAAACAGTTGGAACAAGATCTCCTGACGAACTTCTATCCACTTATCGTTTAGATCAGAGACTTTCAATTCGTTGATAAAAAAGTGGAAAATTAGAACTGAGTTTAGATCCGTTAATAGACCAGCAGGCAAAGGCTACTGGCTTTAACGAACAAGCAACTCTTCTTTCAAATAAGGCGAAGAAAGTTTATATGAAGGCAAGTATCCCCACTGTTGAGTTCAGTAGTATTGCGGTTAGTGTCAAGCGACTAATGCCAAAAGTGCGTGAATTAGAGAAGTTTCCAGAAGGCAAAAGATCATCTGCAAAATTTCAAGATAAGATAAGGTCGTTTTCTTAATTATTTGACATATGTTGCTCCTAATATTCTAATAATGGTTCTCGTGAAAGAAGTCAGTACACATGGCCATTGGCCTTGAAAATTCCTACCTTAGAGTTGGAGTTCTGGATTAACCAACAAACTACCAGAAACATGAAAATTGGAAATAAAGACAGACAAGTGACCTCAAAATTGAAGCGAAAACAAATGAGTCGCAGCACTTCAGAAAAATTAAAACAAATGAAAAATGAAAATTGGGCAATGAAGTTAACGATCTACATTCGACCTCAAGAAGTGACACGAAGAGTGAAGTCGCTAGTGATGAAACTAAAAATAAGTTAGGTAATTCGACAGAAAGCTCAGAATAAAGCGTAGAAGAATGTCATGAATATCAAAATAGAAAACATTATAATGAATTAAGTAAAGCTGTTGACAGATGTGTTGTGAGCAACAGAGACACGTGTTTCTGAAGGACATGGACTTGTAATCCTCTCAAACAATCATCAATCCTGCAAAATTGCGGTGTCAGATAAAGTATTGGACGGATAGTGAAGTTGAACCGCATTCATCAGAAGCGAAAAACTTGATTGATCTCGGTTTCAAGGGGAATCAAAATTCCGCCTTACTTCATAGAGGTAAATTACACTAGATAAATTTACCTGTCATTCTAGAAACTGAAAGAGCCATCAAGGATGTTTCTGGGTTTGGTAAAAAGTACAGGCATCGCATGGCACTACTGTGTAAAACATTAAGGAAGGAATCGAAAAAGGTGAAAAGCAAAGCTGATTTCATGTAACATCTTTTTACGTTGTCACTAATACTTTTTAAATATTTGGCTGGATGTTTTTAATAAAAAATACTTTCAAAAGTCTTATTTTGTCTTTGAAAAGGATAATTCAAATTTGGCTCTTCCTTATCAGTGACGTTTTCATGATATTTTGAATGCGGGATGCGAACTCGGGATATACTATTTCAGCACAAGGGAGTAAAATAATCTCTTTAAAAACTTCCATCCTTAGTAAGTGCCCTGATCCACTTCATTAGTGAGTTCCATATTTGTGGAATATTGACGATAATACTAACAACTAATAACTCCAACGCTTATAAAACTAGGCAAAACCACTTTTGTTGAACTGGATTTTCAAAGAGAAGCTGGGAGCAGGAAATGTCCATAAATCTAAGTAAAATGGTTTAATTCGATGTTTCTATACCAAAATCCAACTTGTTAACTATGTTTTCCTACCTCAACTTAAAATTTATTAAGATTCGACCAACCGTAACGTATTCAGAATTTGATGCTAAAGATGAATTGATCAAAAATTAAAAAAATTGCATTGCTCATGGTACACATGTGTTTTGTTGTGAAATGTTGGTTAATAATATGTAAAGATTATAAGGACAATTCTTGTTTTTCACCTCTGATTTCTTTATTATTGACATAATATTTTCTACAAAATTTGACTATGAATCATATTTATTTAAGGTATTCACAAATTTTCGGCACAGCCTTTTCCAGGTGATTTCGATCATTACTTATTTATTTAAACAAATAGGAGAAAAATTTATATATTTTGTATTTTAATATTTTATTTTTCTGTTAGTTGTTTAAATAAATAAGTAATGATCAAAATCACTTGAAAAAGGCTGTGCCGAAAATTCGTGAATACCTTAAATAAATCTGATTCATAGTCAAATTTTGTAGAAAATATTATGTCTTTTATAACTAATAATAATAATAATAATAATAATAATAATAATAATAATAATAATAATAATAATAAAGCATAAAACGGTAGCAGCATAAATTAAAATATCAGATAAGTAAATAATAATTGTAATTTTCATTGCATATAATAAAGTTTGATTTTATTTGAATTAATTGCGCAACGAAGTCACTATGACAGAGTGCTATTAATAATAATAATAATAATAATAATAATAATAATAATAATAATAATAATAATAATAATAATAATAATAATAATAATAATAATAATAATATTAATAATAATAATTACTATTATTATTAGACTTTCATTAAGAATCGCTACGAACTCCGGTAAATCCAATAATATAATAATATAATAATTATCTAAATCATTTAAAAATTAAATTTAGAGTGAGAGAAATTTCAAATTAATTCCATAATTTGATTTCCCCTCAATTTCTCCATCTGATTCCTCCGGAAAAAGTTCCAAATAAATCCGACAATAAAAAATTTAATCCGAAAACGACTAATGGACAAATGAAAAATAATTACATTATTAATGGGAATTCGTTTTAATTTCAAACTGAAATACCATTTAAACAAAAAATCAAGATTTTTCTAATAAATTGTTTTATTGAACAAAACTGAAAATTAAAATGGGAAAATATTGCAAAAGTCAAGTGAGATCATTGAAATGACAAGAAAAGTCCTTGAGTTAGGAAACGGAATGTTCTCGTTGTTTGGATTCTTTCCTAGATTATACTTGAATTCCACAAGATTCTGGCTGATAGTCAGGGCCACGTATAATTTATACTTTATCCCGTTGCGTTGTCCGTCAGTCCAAGCCGACAAACTATTTCATTGTTTTCCCATCATTCTCAATGTATATATACCGAATGAATATTCATCATTTAAAACATGTATAATTTGATTTGTTTTAATCAAATTACCCATATTAAACATTACGATTCTACGACAATATTCCCAGAAGACAAAACAAGAGTACAAAAGATTTTAGAAAAGTACTTAAATAAATTTAAGATTAAATAAAATTTTAATAACTGGAATGAGTTTATTTAAAAAAAATATTACAAGTTAAGTTTTTATTTAGTAAATTTTATGACTCGGGGGGTGGGGATTTATCAGGATAACTGAGTTGACCCCCCCCCTACACTTCATTCTTTTGACGGGTAATTTAACAACTGATACAATTTCCTCATTATTTCTAATTATAGTAATGTTAAATTTTTAAAATTAGTAACATTTATTTTTTACATTAATTAAAACAACTTTCTTCAACTTTTAGCTATAAGTCCAATTTTTTACTGAATCGTTTTTGCCATCGAACCCTTCTATACAGCATTATTTTGTTTAAATGCCTTCGCTTTGGCTCTGTGATCAGCTCAGTACCGTTTTACAGACAACAACGAAATTCAATATAAAAATATATTATGATAATATTATAAAAAATACATCAGAACGCAGAAAATAAGAATAATTAAGTTAATAAGCTAAACTTAATACACGTGGTAAGGTTCAACATACAAGACCGCTGCAGCATCATTTAGGCTTCGACAAGCATTTCAGGACAAACATTATAACAAAGAAAATAAAATTCCAGAATTAATTTGATAATAATAATAACATTAAAACAATAATAATAATAAAAGAAAATAAAATAATAAGAATAATAATAATAATAATTATAATAATAATAATAATAATAATAATAATAATAATAATAATAATAATAATAATAATACTAATAATAATACTAATAATAATAATAATACTAATAAGAATAATAATAATAATAATAATAATAATAATAATAATAATAATAATAATAATAATAATAATAATAATAATAATAATAATAATAATAATAAAATTTCAACTTGAGGTAAAACAAGAGAGATTGAAGAAATTCCCCGTAGAATCGAGATATTGCATATAATCACTAAAGGTAAGATCAAGTTCAGCTAGATTCACGAATACACTTATCAATGTACATTTGCATAAATGTCCAGGACAAATCTATGGTTCTCTAAACCTCTCCCAACACCGGTCCAAGAACTATGATCCGATTATTATCCGTGGGATATTTACGAAATTTCTCGAACTGCTTGTGGTTCTTTTGAGTTGCGTTGTTTTTCTTTAAAGGTTTCTTTTCAACATGTGAGGATTTAGTCGATCGTGTGGATTTCGCTGACCGGGAACTCGTTGGAGTATGGTGAGAATACGAACTTGTATGAGCCCTGCTATTAGATGATCTGCATTTGTTTTCATTTCGATGAGGACTTTGGTCTCCAAATGTTGTTTCCCTTGAAAATCGTTCTTGATTAATAAATGATAAATTATAAATAAACCTTTTAAAATATGGAGTTTCAGGATGACTGTGATGACCTTCCGAAGTACTTGGATAACTAGCCAAAGAAGAGCTGGTCCAGTGACAGATTTTCTCAGAAGCCGGACGACCTAAAGCTGACATGTTAGCATATCCATGAAATTGAGGTTCTTGATACACACAATAAATTTTATCTTGTTCATTTGAAGAAGACGGAGAACTGACATCTAAAAGTGTTGAAGATACGTCAAAGTATAAAGCTTGCTTGATTTCATATACCTTTAATACAAACAAATTGAGACGATTGACTGGGCATGTATGAACTACAATAGGTGTCCATATTATTGACAGGAAGGTTGATTGGATAATTATTTGATGGCTGATAATCGGATTTAGTACTGACACCTTTTGTAAACTGAGACTGTCGAGGTTCGAATCTAGACGTGCAAAGCTTTATACAATAACATACACTAATCCCTATGCAAAGCGTAATGGCAATCGTGCAACTCACCGCGATCGCAATAGACGCAGACAGCCCAATCGACAAAAATCGGTTTATAATACTTTTACCTAAATAATAATAAAAATATAATAATAATATTAATAATAATAATAATAATTATAAAGAAGCATAATTAAAGGATATTTTATAATTAATTAAATGAAGCTATTATGCAATAATATGCCAAATTCTAGTTTGAAGATCAGAGGTTGGTTATGATGTTTGATGATTGGGTGCTGATGTTAAACCAATAAACTCCCTTGTAGATGTTACGCAAGAAAAGCTATAAAAGAGTTTGTTGAATATTTGTCGGGAAACAAATATTCTGCACTTATGTCTCGTTTAACAATAATAATAATTTTTATAAGAAGACATTGTTAAAAAAAATTTATTCAAGATTGTCCAAAACTGGAATATGCATTTGTAATTGCATAATCTAAACACAAAAGTATTATTAGTTATAAGCGATATTGTTGATACAGATCACCTACATATTTAGTTCATTTCATTACACACAGACATTCACGCATCAAGTATCAAGGTTACAGTTAGTTGCTATAAATTACTATAAAAATAATACGGACAAATAGATAATAATTCAAAGGGATTTGTGAATAGGTTTTGGGACTTGAAATTGTTCCCAGTTACCCAAATGGGGCTGAAAGGGTTCGAGTCAAATTTTAAGTAAATTTCTGGTATTTTCTAGTAGATTTATGACATTTAAATTTATTTTTATGTTGGACAAAATGGTAAAAATGGATCAGTTCGTTTTGCACTTTCAATTTTTAAAATATTTAAAAAATAATGAGTAAATAATGTTATGCTTGTTTTTTGATTGTTTTCATCTTCATTTCTTTATTCCATTATCGAGTAAATTATCGAGTAAATTATCGAGCAATATCGAGCAATATCGATCAATATTGACCAATATCAACAAATATCGAACAATACCAACCAATACCAACCGATACTAACCAATCAAATCAAACCAATCGATCAAAATACTGAAAAAGACTATGCCGAAAATTCTTGTTAAATATCAAACCAAATATTGATCATTAGACAAAAAAAGAAAGGAAAATACAGAAAACAATCATAATAATCGTAATAATATGAAGTTTTGCAGTAAGACTTTGTCGATCTGATAACAAAATACGCAGCTAAATTAACCAGATTATGGATCAAGATTATTATTTTTCATCGTCCCTTCAGATAAAAAAAATGCAGATGAATAACTGATGAAAATAATTCAGGGAAACACAAACAACCAACAAACGGATCAGCTGTACAATTTGCGTACACTAAAGCCATCAAATGAGAGATTTCATCTAACTCAGAAAGTCAACTGGATAGCAGACATAGGGAAATGATTGACAGGATGCTGGATGGATCACATTGTGACGGGCCTGGACCCGTCTGTTAATAAATGATTCCGGAGGGCATATGAGATAGATCACTTGAACTATTTCCTACAAACGTGCATTTGGTGGCTTTGCAAACAAATAATGGAAAAATAGTAAAAATAGGCTGTAAAGAGGATTTTCAGGATGAAGTATTTCTGACAAATAGAAAAACCTGTTCAAAGTATAATGTAGATGGTGAAGCCAGTTGAACGGACACCAAACATTGGATAAACCTCGGAGGCAGTTATCATAACAAATGTGGGAGGTAGTGGAATCAAGCGAATTTTAGTTATACTTCCTGCATAAAGTTTCACATAAGTGCTCGCTTTTATATACTCCAAGGATTTTAGAAAGAGAGCTACTTGGAATTACATTAGCAATTGATAGGTAATTCTAATAATAACAATATTTTCCCTGGCACCAGAATTAATCTTAATAATATCTTCTAAGCTAGTTCTTATAATAATAATAATAATAATAATAATAATAATAATAATAATAATAATAATAATAATAATAATAATAATAATAATAATAATAATAAAAAGTACTGCAAACTAAACAAACTGAGTAAACCAATTGAATAAACAAAAATCAAACTGTTATTCAGCAAAAGACATGACAGGTAAACAAATTGACGAGAAAATAAGGATAAAATTGAAAATAGTCAACTGAATATCCCTAAATGCCCCGATACCTAGTTCGGTCCCGTCTGACTATAGTCCTAATGTAATAATAATAATAATAATAATAATAATAATAATAATAACAATAATAATAATAATAATAATAATAATAATAATAATAATAATAATAATAATAATAATAATAATAATAATAATAATAATAATAATAATAATAACAACAACAAAACCGCGTGGATTGAATGGTAATTTTCAGCGACCTGGCAAACTATTAGAGAATATTTGCTAATTGGACATTGTTTACATTATCGCAGAAGGACAACACGAGGCATAGCGAATGTTTGATTAAATATTTACAGAGTTTCCACATAAAATACGTCGTGGGAAAGAAACCAACGATGGATATAAATGAGGGGGATGAATCGTAATTGATATTTTATTCATTCTTTCAGATTTCCAGTTAATTATTCTATTTTACTAATCACGCTGCTCGTGGCGGGAAATCCAGCTGACTGCGGGCCTGTTTCCCAGCTAAATCTGGCCAACACTGGCTGCAGATTTGGATTTCATGAAATTTTAATTTTTTGTCATTCTCATGTTAACATTTCTCTATTTGTCTCAACGGTCCTTAGTGAATTAGCCTTTTTCTTGTCGGTCGGTTCATTAGCATAACAATGTGAGTTTGTGGGGGGTATTGATTGGGATGGTGCAGGGATAATCAATAATTCAGACCCCTCAACAAATAATCAATAATTTAAGTGCGACAACAAATAATCAGTAATAAAACGGTCGACCAGTGATGATAAATTATCAGGGGTTCTTGAAATGTTTTGCCGCCCTTGTTAAATTAATTATTTGCCTATTTTTAGTTCGGATCCCTCTTCTGTAAAGATGAATTTTGATCTCAGAATAACATATGAAACATTAGAAATGACATTTGCATACATTTAAATAACAAATTGAGAGGCTAACTTAGAACATCTTCCTTTATTATACATCTGAATATATACAACACCACTAATAAAATAATTTTTTAATTTTATATTTAATTTATTTAATATTATACTGTGATTTGTGTAACAAAGTTAATTAAAAAAATCTTCGCCTGTCATTAACTGTAATGAGCAGGCAGATCAGCAATTTCTACTTCAGCAACTTGTTAAATATGTTTGAATTCAGTAATCACCACCGATGCTTCGCTAGCCATTTCGGTATAATTTGTGGAAAGGTAAAAAGAAAAACAGATTATATAAACAAATATATAAAAACTTGAATTTTTAACATTTACTCAATTTAATTTAATTTATAATATAAATATTTATAAATTCTACTTATATCAATAAGTGTTATAAAATAGCAATGCAGGTGTGATACACAGGGTCAATGAGATCTCACATTTATTTACTTTAGACAGAAAGGCAGAATTATTTATTATGTTATAGTTTACTAATTCAACGCTCTCCCTATACAAGGTCTACAGGAAGAATACAAATTTATCTTATGACAATACACAATTCTGGGAAGATGGCTTGTATATCACCAAGGGACTTATGGCCACAAGCAGAGATTTCCTTGCCCCGTCGGGTTTTTACCCAAGAGGCACCGAAAACCTTGTTGAATTTTTGGGAATAAGTAAATTGCAACAGAGAATACATTATCTATTTTAAAATTTTGATAATAACGGCGATAACTTATTCCACAACCAAATTTTTAAGAGGTGATTTGAATTCGCCAACTTTTCCTTGAAAGGTTTTTGTACGAAAAAATTAAACAGCTTAACATGAGAAAGACAAATGATTAATGAAAATACATTACTGAAACTCAAGGGTCCAAAGGAGGAGGGGTGATACAACGTTAAATAAAACTGATGAATGCTTGTGTCATTTAAAATCATTGATATAAGTTATTCTGTATCCCTATAAAGTCAATATTTTGAATTAAATAATGTAAAGTAAAATCATTTGAAGTGAAAAACGTGACTTACCACCGTTTCTAAATTCAATCTACTATAAGCAGAAAAATGTATAGACAACTCGATTCATGCGTGCGCGCACACAAACGCACACACAATTACTACGGGACAAATACAAAATAGAATATACACCTTTCAAAATCAATCTACAATTTAAAGATAATTATGCAAAGTTTACATTAATTATGTAAATGTACAACCACAAATTAATTTCAGTAATTAATTACAATGACTTGTAAATCTCATCTCAGTGAAAAGTGAAATTAATTGGTGAGTTTTCGTGCGATGATTTACTACTACGTTCGACATGGATTATCTCAACAACAGTGCATCAATCAACTCACCTCAACTTTTTGCTATGAAGCATCAACTAATTGGTTTAGTTAATACAATCGTGGTCTACGTTTGCCCTAGGACGAATTTAAAGAAAGTGATCAAAAAAAGAACTTCAAAATCGTTATCTAACAAACCGTGAGATTGAACCGCCCCTGTGCATAATTAGTATGACAAGCATACACAAGATGTCTTATGAACATTTTTTTTCGATTTGGATTCCGCATAATTTGACAATTGCTCAATAAAAGACTTGTTGTGATATGTGCAAATAAATGCTCAAAAAATTTATTGTAGTGCGTCAACAGCTGTGTTTAACATCTACATAGGTATTGAATCTTGAATCTGTGCGCTTGAGCCAGAAAGAAAACAGCAGTCGACTGTATGAGTCTTCCAAGATGCGCCAAACCTAACAAAGATTTGGTCGGAAAAAAAGCGCTTCGATCCAAATGTTCACCTGTTGTATTTTAAATAAATTGTTGGGGTTATATAATAAAACACAATTAAAATCACCAAAAATAACGAAAGTGCAAAATTAATTATTGATCGGAAGAACGTGGTATGGTTGAATGCCAAATCAAAAGACGAATCTAAATATGATAGTAAAAATTCAGTTAGGAGTCCCCCAAGAAAAGGAATAGTGCAAAAACAAATTAATTAAAAAGTTAATTAATTACTAATGGAAAGCCCGAGCTAATGGATAACCCGAGTCAATAGGAAGCCCAAGAGATAAGGGAAAACCCGGGGTAATTAATGAGCAGATGGAAACTCAAAATGGGCACCAAGTAGAACATTAAATTGTTATTATGATCACACTTCAGGTTTATCACATTAGATAACAGCGTCAGTAGAGGACAAATGTTGACGAGAGGATAGATAACAGTTCATAATGGCCTGATCAAAACTATAAAAGGAAAACTCAGAAACCAGAAAATTGTCAATTTGGTCGAAGAGAGTTAATAACGAAATAAGTTCAATAACAGAAAAGAA
>CM039680.1:8282828-8300328 GCA_022537955.1 Schmidtea mediterranea
TATTACATTTTTTGGTCACCTTTTACCTGTTTGCGTTTTATGAAATTTCATTTATTTTCAATATGACAAAAAATCTAAAATTAATCCCACACAATACATATATATTTAATTTTTGATCATTTGTCATAATATAAATAAGTGAAATATTGCCTATACACTAATATTGAAATATTTTCGTGAAGGTGTCACCCTGATTCCTGTGATACCCATCACGGTCAAGGCGTCAATACCTGAGGTTTTCTTTCCCACAAGCCAAATACCTATGAAAAGCCACCCTGGTGCATAATCATCCTGAATGGTAAAAATAACCGAGTATATATAACCTGAATCCTACATATGCGATCAAACTTGAAAATGGTTAAGCTCAGTGCAATATGCGTACGAGAAGCCCAAAAGAGCTATCAAAATAATAATATTTTAATAACAGAAATCTGTTGATCATTAAAACAAAACGAAAAATTCAGATATTTTCCGAAGGAGCAAATCAACATTCCTTCGTAAAACTTATAAATTATTAATAAATCTTTCAAAAAATACAATCCTTTATTTTATTGCCTTTAATTTAACACAATTTTCTCTTAACCACTTTAATGAGAAGAACACATAATAATAATACCTAAATAAATATGACAATGGATAATTTAAAAGAAAGCGCCATTCAAACATTCGTAATACGATAAATTGTGACAGTTTTCCTGTCATTATCAGGTAGAATAGAAAAACTAGATATAAATCGATTTAATAAACAAATTACACTAATATTTTATAATATATAATTAATAATTAATTTATATATTATTTTATTCTATCTGAATATGACAGGAAAACTGTCGAAATAATTATTTTTTATTTTTTTTAAAAATTTAAATAAATATTTGTAAATAATTTTGATGATTTATTATTCATATTTAATAATTTGTTAGGGAAGTAATTAAACCGGAAATAATATCCATTGAAGAACTAATGATAAACCACCTTGGCACCTTGACGGACATTTGCATTGATAGTTTTCAAAGAAAACTAAAATTGTAAATTTTTTTTTAAACACTAAAGATGCTCGTCGGAGCCGCAAATTTATATTTATATATTTTGACTGAAATAGCAGTCATTGTGCCAATTTTAGTAATTTACTCGTTCTGTGCCCATCAATTGTTAATAGAAATTTCCACATAACGATAAAACAAAATATCATTTATTAAAAATACAATTGCATAATAAATCAAATTTCTATGGTTCTAAAAATTTAAAATTTCAGCAAGCAAAAAAAAGAGTTTTCCAAAATATTCCAGTTCCACTCCATCTGCTTGCTGCGATGGCCTGTTAGGAAAGAGTCAACAAAAAACACTCGATTTCAACATGAGAATGAATGGAAAATTTCATCCAACAAACAACATGCTACCGAAGAGATGGGCAACTAGGAGAAAGATGATACAAAGCCGTCCATGAGTCAATGTGACATGAGTGTTGCTTTTTCTATACGAAACGAAAAAACGCAGCAAGAGAAATTTCATTGAAAGAAGATTGCAAAAATTGAAAACTGCATAAAAATTTGGTAGTGCTGACTCAAACAGATATCAGAGGGGAAAACTGGAGAAAAATACACGCTGAGTGAAAATGGAATATTATCGGGAATAAAAGTGAAGATTATTGATTAACTTAAAGAATTTATTTTAATGTATTCAAACAAATTAAATATATTTATTTTTCATTTAAAAATCCTGGGAGAATTTGAGCCTTCGACAACGATAAAGGCAAATTTCTATTAACTCATTTCCCAGTAAAGGGATGGGATAGGAAAGTTCATGTGAATGAGTCAATCTCATTCTAACAACCGCCGTTAGACAATACTTAGTGCCTCCCCCACAGGCTCGGATATCACGAATATTTATCCTATAATTATTCGGGACTCCTCTATTTTCCATAGCCAATTAACAGACATAATTTAGCTGTGAAAGCCATGTTAATAGTGTTTGATTATATATATATATATATAAACCCATATTTGTATCGCAATATTTAAACAAGATTTATAAATGCATTCATTATTCTGAGCAAGAAATATCAATTACTAATTCACACAAGTAATCTTTTATTTTATTAAACAGAAATATTGATTATAATTACTAGCTAATAAACAAAACATACTACATCAAAGGAAAGCTGAAAATTTGTGTTGAGTATAATAATAAATAAATATTTGATCTTCTTTCAAAATGAAAATAAATGAAAATTCATCAAATAACAAATAAAAGGTGACCAAAAAAAATTACTCATTTATTTTCATTGAAACTAAAAATAAAAATTTATCGAGTAGTAATGCAAATAATTTAAATGCTAAAAGAATAAAAAATAAATCAAAGGTGAACAAAAAAAAGAAATGTTATTAGATTAAGCTGTTTATATTGCATCTACTTCTCATAAGATATAAGCATATTACATGAAGGGAACCGATGAGATTGTTGTCTCCTATGTGTATTGTGATTTGTGCATGTAGAGAGTTATAGGCACCAAACAGCATCTACTATAAAAATAGTGTTGGGACTGTCAGGGTGAATGTGAATATAATTATATTACTTGATATGTACTAAAATCAAACATAACTTGACAACCCAATATTGACATAAAGAAAAATAATAATTAACAGTCTCTCAGACGTCCCGGAAAACACAGACCCAATATTACAAATTCCAATATCTGAGAATAATAATCTTTTCTTTTTTTTCCTTATTAAATTTTCTTCTATTTTTGATTATAATAGTAAATAGTTTGACAACTTTCTATGGGGAATAGATTAAAATTTATATTAAATACTTTGTATTTAATCAGGAATAAAAATATGAATTGAATTTATAACAATACTTGTTAGACGAAATTAAATTCAAATCTTCTTCAACATTTAACTTATCAAATTACGATTTTATATTCACTCGTTTATCTAGAATATTAAAACAAATAAAAAGCGTGATAATTATTAATACAGTGAATTCTCGATAAAAGAGACCTAAGCGATATGAGAAATAAAAATTTTTAATAAACTAAAAGCGTATTTTGTGATTATAGAATGCGATACAGTGATGTGCCGTTAGTCGAAACATTTCTAGTTAGATTTTTGACGTTAAAAGGTTTATAAAATTAAAATAAATGTGAAATGTTAAAATCCGTCTTGATTGCTTTACAACCTATTTAACACTAACAAGGGTGTTCTTTACTCACCTATGATTAAAAAATAATACATTATAGGCATTTGTTTTAAAACACGACTAATATGCGATTTTTTTAGTATTGATGCTACTAGCTCATACAGAATCCACCTTGACACCTTGACGGTGTCATACAATGTAATATAATATGATATAATATAAAATGTAATTTAATATACAAATTTAAACAAACTGATCACACTTATAACATTTAAACTATATTATTGTTAAATAGGAGTTTTTGAAACTCCTTAAAGTAATTATAGCATCACAAAAACCATCCACGAATATACTAAACTACATTCATTATGAGCTTGATAATAGAACAAATAGGACTCTTCATTTTATTGAATGCACTTTTAAAAGTGAATTTTTTTCCACTTTTATATTTTAAAAATAAAAACATTATTATTATCAATATTATTTTGATTTATTATTATTATTATTATTATTATTATTATTATTATTATTATTATTATTATTATTATTATTATTATTATTATTATTATTATTATAACAGATAAGTGAATAACAAAATAAGCCCTAGCTGCGAAGTAAAAATTATTACTTCACAGCAAGGGCTTATTTGGTTATTCACTTACCTGATATATAAATTTATGCTGCAACCAAGGAATCACCGTTTTATATTATTATTATTATTATTATTATTATTATTATTATTATTATTATTATTATTATTATTATTATTATTATTATTATTATTATTATTATTATTATTATTATTATTATTATTATTATTATTATTATTATTATTAAATGTTTATGATCCATATATAGCAGGAGCTGAATTTTTCTGTAAATGTTCAATTGTTTTTGTATAATTTGTTTTTATAACAGCTAATTGGAACTCGAACGAGAAAAATGTTTCTATTTATTTGAGGGATCTCTTATTAAAATTGATATTTAAACATAATATAAGATTACAAAAGATTTTCTTATAAAATTCCAGTCTCACTTGTGACATCGATGCAGAGTTTCCTGGCGTTGGAATCCTCGTCTGAGCCGTCATGACAATTTCTCACACCATCACAGATAACATCAAAAGGAATGCAATAAAAATAAATTGTCGTAGTAATGGATCGTGAAGGAATGATTTGACGAGCCATTGTTGCAGGAGAATCATTAATCTTTTTCACAGACTCATCTCGCTTTCGAAACGCAGCGGCTCCATTGAATGTTTCTTCTTCATTGGGTGTTGTTGAGAAGTTGATGCTGGAACACTGAAAATGGCCCGACTTGCAAGCATTGTTTTTATCGGCTAGAAATGCAAGAAAACATTTGATAAATGAAACTAATACCTAACACGTCGGTAAAATATCAAAAACTGAAAAATTCACCAATCTGTAAAATACGGAAATTTGATCAACAGGACAAATGATCGAGGTGGGCGAGGGGCACCCGAAATGGTATTATTCTACCGAGTTAGTCACAGAGGAAATGTATGAATGCCGCGTGGTAAATATACCTACTGACAAATCTGTGAGTCATTAAGGAAAAGTATCATGACAAGTAATGTAATTATCTGATGTAGCAAGAAACCGCAACAGAACGCCAGGGAACACATTATTATCATGTAATCTATGCGATCAACAAGCGGTTGGGTCTCTGAATACCGTGCCAAATATACACTTTCGGCCAGATTATTAATGTGCACTAATGGGAGGAATATTCCATCACAGAATAGGTCATCAATTGATTTATTCACATATTTTATTATATAATCACATTATTAATCCATAATAATAATAATAATAATAATTATTATTATTATTATAAATATTTCGACAGCTTCACTATCATCAATGTATTAAAAATAATAAACAAAATAATTTATCAATGTTACAAATTAAAATAAATTAAAAAATAAATTTTAATAAATTTAACAAATTTTACATTTATTACTAACATCGTTATTAGAGTTTTTTTAAAAATTTTTATAATTTTTTTTGAATAAGCAATTAAAAATCTATGTTTTTTAAAAAAATTTTCCCGACGATGTCAGTGAATCTGTTGAAATATAAAGTACACCTAAATCCCCATTTACGTGGTACTTTTTAACACGATTTTTCTTTTACGCGGTTTAAAAATTTTAAATTTAAAAAAACCGCGAAAAGAGAACTCTTTGGGCGTGTTTATATTTTGACAGTATTTATTCCCATTTATTTTTTGGAAGGTACCATTTGCTAAAATTGGTATTCCCGAATTTATGTATACCATAAAAACAATTTGCTTATGTCATTTGGTGTCACAATTTTATTAAAAAGGAAATGTTTAAATTTGGATTGGTTTTCTTAAATTTCATGATTTTTTTTATTTGTTTATTATATGTTTTTATGATTTTGTACACTTAGCCCTCGATTTACACGGTAGATTGGTTTCTCAAAAATGCCATGTAAATAAAAACCGTACAATTAGTTGCTTCGCTTAATTCAAAATGTTGATGTTGAGTTTTCTCCAGTTCTGAATCTATCTAATATTTGGATCTTTGTTTCCAAAGAAATTACCTTTCTCATCAAACCTTGTTTTGCGGCATTCATAAAAGTCATAAAGGCTTGAAAATAATGCATAAAATAAATAAATATTCTAAATTTTCAAATGAGATATAAATATAAATCCGTTTTGATGATATATATTAGGTTACCATAATTTTTCATAGATAGTCCGCGGATTATCTATGAAAAAAAGTGAAAACTTTCGAAAAATAGTGGCAGCGGCTAATCTATAGAAATCAAATTTTGGTTCAATATTCAAAGTACAAATGAAACTAAATATATTTTACAAAATTTTAAAAATAATTTTAATTAAAACTGTTGAAGTGTTCATGAGTGTTGAAATCATCTATTAAATTAGATAAATCCAAGTTTTCAGGCACTTCTAAATCAGATTCAATTTCAGTCAACTCATCATTGAATTGTTCAGTAGGATAGTCACAGATTGTTGACTTCTTGAAACCATTTTTAATACAATCAACACATATTTCGTTCCAACTCTCAACTATCCATTGACAGACTTGACTATAAGACGCGCGTCTTGTTTTACCTAATTTAGTGAAGGTATGAAATCCACCGATCATCCATTTGTCCAATTTGTTACGCATTTTACTCTTGAATGATTTGTTCACACTTAAATCTAATGGTTGCAATTTCTTAGTGAGGCCGCCGGGAATGACAGCAAATTTTGAATTTGGTTTTACAGTCTTTTCCATTTCATCCATTATATGATCTCGAATTTTTTATCCCGAGTGTTCGACTTCCTTGTTTTCGACATTGAGATGAATAAATAAGATGTTTGAAAAGTATAATTTAATTTAAATTCAATTCAAACACAATATAATGATTTCACATGTTTTGGAAAAACCTTTGAATATAAATATATAAGTAAACAACCCTTTAATCGATTTAAACAAAAATTACGATTTTTTTTGTGCGGACTATCTATGAAAAATTAGGGTACTAAGATTAAAATGAAATTAATTGCATGTTAAGATTAAAACTTTTGTATATTTATGGTTTTTTGAATTATAATTTTGTTTTAAATAACTAACCTTATTGTTCGTTCTCAAGTTCTTGATAATTGTCAACTGAAGTAATTGATTATTATTGGTGAGCATAAAAAGGGATTTAAAAGTAGTGTATATAAAAATATGTTTGTAACTTATTTGCAAAATGATGTGAATGTAAAAAATATAAGAATAAAAATAATTATTAAATTTAATAAAAAAATAATTTATGAAATTAATTAAATATTTGGTTTAATATTTTTTCGTTCTACCTGATTATGACAGTGAATCTGTCTATATATATATAATTAGCAACTATTTTTATAAAAAAAATTAAAAGTAAAAATTAAATATTTATCGAAATTATGTTTTTTTATAACTGCAAATATTTATTATAAAACTTATTATTCATATGAAACAATTATGATTCTATTGTCATTTTTACTTAATTAATAGTGTTTTTTTAGGTTATTTTGTCTAACTTTTGTCCCTGGTGGAAAACCTTAACTGATACTCCATTCAAAATCATCATTTATGATGTCAACCTCAAAAAAATTTCAAGCAAAATTACTTAACAGGACGATCCAAGGACATCAAATTAAGGCAGATATTCTTCTGTCTCCATCAAAACTTACTGAGCTCGTGATTGTTTTACATAATTTATAACATTGACACCAAAATCAGCAGAAACATAGTGAATTAATTTACCAAAATCGAACATTTTATTTGCAAATATTTTTCGTTTTGGTGTCAAAAGAATAATTCTGGAAGAAGAACAATGAAATCTATCGGTAACATGTAGCATCGGACATTATATTTAGTAAAAAATATTATCAACAAAACACATTTGTACCAAATACAGAATAAGAATGTCCAAAATTTCGTACGAAACACTGTTAATTTTTATTAAATGTTTATCATCACAAAAATGACATTTTATATATTTTGTCTCTTTAAAATCATTTTACATTAAAATATGTCGATATAATTCATTGAAAATACAAAGAAAACGATTAAAATTAAATTAAAATTTTCATTTTCAAAAACGTTTAAATTAAACTCTTTATGAATTATTTGAAATTGTCGATTTTGTTGCAGTTAGTAAGATATCAAATGTATTTATCTATTTAATAAGATTACAACTGTAATATTCTGATTGGCTTATTAGTGGAGTAATCAGAGTATTAAGTTTGATCCCAGACGAGTCAAACAACTAGTCTAGAATTAGAAATTGCATAAATATCCCGTTACAATTTATTTTGAAAACTGAATATCCTAAAACAAATAAATTTTATAAACTTGTTTCTTTAAATAAGATTGGTTTTTCATTTTTCGATATTTTTTTTCAACGATTTATTTTCGTTTCAATATTTTGCCGGGATTTGAAAATTTCATTACATCATTTTGAATCACATCAAATTCAAAAATAACAATTAAAGTGCAAAAATTAATTTAAAAGTACAAAAATTTAAAATAAATAATTTGTGCGAGAAACTGTATGGGCGTATGCCAAACGATGAGACAAGTTCAAATATAATAAAATTAAGTCTATGAAGGGGGTCTGCAGAAGGAAATCTCCAACGCAAGGATAATGAATCAGACTAAAGTGATATTGAAATTGTACAGATTTGAACTGTTGTTGAAAGTATATAAGTTGTTGTTACAAAGTGTAATAATTTGAATAAACGCTATATTGTGTTGGGTGTTCGAGTTATTTAAATAAGGACACGAAGGAGTCAGAGCTTTACAACCGACTTCCATTAAGACCAAATGTTGTTTCATTTCAGTTATGATCTTTTAGATAAATTTGTATTGAAAGCTAGGCGAAGGTGTAAAATTTGAAATTGTAAAACCTTAAACTACGTCAATGTTTCATCTCGTAAAACTTCACAAACCTTGCCAAGTTTAAAATCTGCTCTTGGTGAAGTATCTCCTTTAAGCCGATTGCTACAAACTATATCTAGTAATTGACCCTTGACCCGATTGCTCACTTATAACACAATCTGCATTATTAATTCACGGTAAATTAAATAAAATCAAAATCCCCTCTAAATTTGGAAATCTCTTCTGAATTTTGAAGCTCGACAAATCTTGAGACAATTTGTCTCCAAGTCAGGCTATAGAAAATTATTATCAGTTAATTAAATGCCTGAAAAAATTAGATTTTCCTAAAAATTATCACTGCTAAATGAAATAATATAAATATTTTTTTACGAAAATTTGGCATCAATTTCAGAATTCCTAAGACAATTCTAAAATCAACAAATATATTTCTAAAAATTGACAAAACTTTTGAGGTTGCCTTAATGTAACCAGGGGATATCCACAGACACTCCATTCCATAGGTGTACCCTCCTAGGAGTGAAGACCATACCTAATATTTGTTTAATTTAAACGATATTAGTAAAAGGTCTATTTGAAAATGAGTCAGACAAGACTTTATAGAGCTTTTTATACATTTGAATAAAATAGCTTCATATATATTAACTCCCTCCCTAAAAAGGACATTATAAATTTAGACTAAACCAAATGACAGACCCCTGTGATTTATCCCATTAGGTACCAATGTCATTCGGATGGGAATATTTTTATTTCCCCAGGAATAGATATCTTTATTTAGCATTAATTACATACATAAATTAAAAGCTAAATTAAAATACATACATATACAGTGCTTATTTTGTGACGGTTCGCGCCGGTTCACGCCAGTACGGCGTACCACCACCTTTTCCCACTTATAAAAAATAAAAATTATTAATTTTAACTTTTAAGTGTTTTAAATTTTTATTGTATTATATTATTATACTATTAATAAGAATTTTAAATTTTACATATTCATCTATAAGTTAACACTTAAATACTAAAAGCAAAAATGTTCTAACATAGTATGATAATTATATTCGCATTGTGCCGATTAGTGCGCAATTGCGTGTAACTCAGATAAGGTAATGTTTGTAATTAACGCTGTGCAAGTGCGCTTGCAGACCGTTCGCAGACTGTATCTTCGTTTTTATTTAAAAGATTAGTTAGATCCCCACTCACACGTTTTGATCCCACAAGATATGTTGATTCGTGGTTGGTTCGTGGCAGACACTCGGACATAGATATTCAACAACAAAGAACGCAGTCAGAAATGTGTGTCAGACAAGAACTTGGTCAAACTTTGGGGTTTATTATGAATTGTTTCACAACAATTTCTATTTTATTTTCACCTTTAAACCGACAAAACTTTGGGATAAAAAATGTTATAAACTACCAGTGGACGTTTTCAATAACCCTAGGTAAACTGTAGACGAATTAAATGAAGATAAAGAGATAGATGAAGACACATTACGCCGGCATACATTTTGAAAGTAATCTAAGAATAAGTCAATAGCTAAATCTTACATTTGTATACTATACGATAAAACAATACAATACAATTTTATTTGATTATATATATATATATATATATATATATATAATTAAATAAATTTGGCAACGATTTAAATAAAAGATAACGCAAATAAAAAACTCTTTGTATGATATATTTTGACAGCATAACTGTCATCTTGAGGTACATAAAACCGACTAAAAATATTATGAATTAAGTTTTAATTTAAACAAATTATTTTTTTTATATTAATTTATTTTTTAAATAAACAAACATTTAAAATATATTCAAATACTTTTAACTAATTTAAAATGTTATTTATATAAATATAATATTTTTTATCTATATTATAATTTTTTTAAAAATAATGTAATTTACAAATTCAATTATTTTAATAATCTTAAAAAAAGTTTTTTTTAAAAAACAATATATAAACATGATTTAACATACTTAAACTATTTCAAAACATTCAAAACATTCGTAGTCACAGCACTTTTCACATTAATCTTTGGATCCAATGACCTTATCAGCAATGCTTCACATATCATGCGTTCACAATAATTATTAAAACTTTTCAACAAAATTCTAAAATCAGACATTCCTATTTCACTTTTACAGTACCTATTGTGCTCACTAATATTGGTCAAACCCTTCAATCGACAATGCTCTAATTTTAAACTTTAAAAAAAGTTTTAAAAATATATGTTTAATATGTAGGTTAAAATTCATATTATTTTTTGTTTCCCACCTTAATGATGACAATGAATCTGTCGAAATCTTTAGCAAAACAAGTGTTTAAATGGAACTTCCTTGTATTTGACATGAAATAAATTGAAAATTGACCTCAATTAATAATAATAATTACAGTAATAATAATAATCAATGATTACACAACATGGAATCGATGATCGGACTCTAGAAATTCTATTAGCCAATCAGAATCGATAAATATGTGTTTGATTGACAGATTGATTTAGCACTTATTAATATGGATTTTAATGATTAGATTAATGACAGTTCAAACGATATTGACATTGCACTCAAATCACAGTAATGCACATCAAACAACAGTTCAATACATTGTTGGGGGGGGGGGTACATTGATGATATACGTATATATGTCCGGAAAATAAGATGATCTTGATGGCCTATCATAATATTTTGAAATCTCTTAAAAAATTTCAGAATTCATCAAATTAATATTGCAGTTTTGAAATTTTATTAATTTGACAGAGATGTAAAAACATTATAAATAATTGAAAAACGCTAACTATATATTCTATATAACATTTTGCTATATATTTCGACTGTTTATCAGTCTTCTTCAGGCTAGAAATGACATTAACGATAACTAAATGAAAAATAAGAAAATTCAAACAAATTTATCAATAATTATCGTAATCAAATAGTATAAGAAAATATAAAATTATTTTAACTTAAAAAAATAAACTTGTTAATTAAATTAATTTTTTTTAAAAAACCTAAAAAATAATCATTTTAAAAACAAGTTTTTTAAAAAAAACAAAATTTTTTTAAAAACTACATTTAAAATTCTTTTTAAATAATAAAATCATTTTAACATCCCAAAAAATTACATCAAACACAATTCACATCCAATTATTTAAATGCATTCAAAATACATGTAAACTGAGGATTTTGAACAAATATTATAGGATTTAAAGATCTTATCAACAACTCAAAAGTTATTCTTTCCCAATAATTACTCAGATTTTTTGAAATTACCTTAAAATTATAATACCTACTTTCTTACTCATACATTTTCTAAAATGATCACTAATGCGAATAAATTGAGTGCAAAGGTGACGCGTAGTTTCTTCAATGTATGTGGCATTACATACATTACATGAAAATTGATAAGAGTCCATAATACAAACCTAATGGAGTTGGAGACTTATTAGTGAACATACTACTGACTTTGCAAGATGTTGAAACAATTCTTAAATGAGTTTTATCTACATGTTTGAGGATCTTTTGCTTAAATTCTCTGAAACCCTCGGAATAAGGCAATACCAACGAATATTTTAATTTAAAGTGTGTTAATCGAATTTATTCACCTTCCAAACTTGATAACTTACTAAATTTAGATAACACAAATTTGAGTCTGCTTTTATCAAGTGCTATTTATCAAGAATAGCACTGGATAAAGGCAGTGACAAAAATTTGTGTGCAAAAAATATTTATGCTTTTGAATGAAAAATAAGAAATTGATCAAAGAAAAAACACTGAGCTCTTAAATGGGGAATATTTTGATTTTTTCATCATTTAAAGATTCAATTTTCTCCAATAATAAATTCTGACCTTGAATTATGAAAATGTTACTTTGTTTCGAAAAAATAAAATCATTTTGATACATTTTTGATTCCCGAAAAAAATGAAATTGTTAAAGAGTTTCCCCGAACTTAAATGGTGACCCAATTAGGCGCCAGTCAGACATGTCAACAGGGGAAAATTCAATTTAAATTAAATAAATTGTTTTACAATTTTAAAAATATATATTTTTTAATCATTTCTCTAATCTCATCGTAGAAGTATTAAGGGACTTCAAAACTTCTGTCGGTTTTATTACAATTTCAAACTCATCAGTTTTACATAAGCTATGAATTCCTTCTCCCTTGTCCTCTAAAATCTCCCTCCTCTCTCGCTACTTAAATTTGCCGGCATCGAACTGAAAAACACCTCAACTGTATTGATGACAGTTTCATATGAAAAAAAAACTTTTTCCCGGCAGAAACTTCCGGTGAAAATCCCTCATTTGATGTAATATTTTCTATGTATTCACGACCGAGTATTACAGGAAGATTTTTTTTGTGTTCAGCCGATTTAATTGTAAAGATTACATGGTTCAAATGGGTGATTCCTTAAATGCCCTTTCAAACGCACAATATAACTTGTCTTTATAAATATCTAGCTTCGCCGTTGAATGAAAGTCATTACCTTTTAAATTTAAGATTGCAAGTCATTAACCATATTTACTCACTAAGTTGTCCTAAGACAAGGGTATTACATATTGAAAACCGTTTATCTTTGTTCTCTAAGTTCGTCTGGCAACTATTATCCAGCTTTCCCCATCTTCTCCAAATATTTTAGATGTCGGCGTAATGTGTCTACATCTATCTCTTTATCTTCATTTAATTCGTCCACAGTTTACCTAGGGTTATTGAAAACGTCCACTGGCAGTTTATAACATTTTTTATCCCAAAGGTTTGTCGTTTCGTACTAACTGACCATGACTTCTTCTTGTGTGTTCTCTGTGATATAAATGGATGAAAAATGGACCAATTAAGAACAGAAGCACATTACTAAAACACTTTAAAGAACATCAACTTATTTAAGAGAAAAATATTTAGCAAAACTGTAACGCCAAATTTATGTTCCTCTGCTGTATGGAAAACTCGTACCAAATTTCGATCAAATGTTACAGGAGCTGGGTTGAGGGGGGCATCTTTGACACGATGCAACAAAGCACTAATTGTTCATTAAATCCTTTACATTAAATCCTTTTGATTTAATTTGTTGAATTAATAGATTGTTTTTAATAAATTAAAATTTATTAAAATACCAGAAAAATCAATTAAAAAATAAAAAATAATTGAACAAGCAATAAATAAAATCAACATATGTTAGGGAGGACTGGAAACAGATGGTGATTAAAAAAATAAATAAATAAATGATGAACAATTGAAGGGAATCCCTATAGGGGAATTCCTAGAAGGGAATCCATAGAAAGGAATCCCTAGAAGATATAAACATAAATATACAAACTAATTAATCAATTAATTAGAAATAGCTCAGCAATTATCTCAAAAGTGAAAACAAAACTCAATTTTGACATTTAAATGTGAAAACGGACATAGATTGCACTAGAATTACTCTCAGTGATTGATGAGAGATCACCATATACATACATTAGTGATTATGTTCAACTTGCTACAGGTTTCCCCCTGGGCCCAGGCATTACACGTGGGAAAGTTTTTCCTTGAGTTTAAAAACTGTACAATATACTTTGCTTTTTTTTATACCGCCAATACACTTTTTTTGTAAATATGACAAGTGAAAATATGACAATGAAATTTGATTATATTAATATAATAAATCTTAATAACTTTCACCGAAAAGATAATTTTAATTTATAATTTTAAGGCAAATATTTGTCATAATTTTTAGAAAAAATAAAAAGCTAATTTCAAATTTAACCTCTTTTTCGCTTAATAAGTCTTATGTCGGTGCATAATTATTTCATATAAAAATAATACTCTTTTTTTCCGTTAAGGTTATCATATCCATACCGCCATATAATGCTTTACCAATTCGAGAAAGATCGGAATGCAGCACAGTCATTTCACAATTTCAACGAACTTTTTGGTGAAGGAACTATCAGCAAAAGTCTAGTTGAAAGATTGTTCAAGAGGTTCAAATTGGGCAACACAAACTTCGCAATTGAAGTATGAAGAAGTCAACCATCAAATTTTGACGACGGAAAAATACGGAAATTAGTTGAATGAGTTCCTTGTGAACTTTCCGACAGTAACAAAGTCGAAAATCGATATTGTGCCTGTCACAATATCATAATTATTATACAAAATTTGTTGTTATATATTTAAATATTAAAAATTACATATTATATTAAGTAAATAAAATATATTTGTTTATATATACATATTAATATCTTCTTTTAGAAATTGGAAATTAAATTCAAACATGTCCAACGAAGAAGTCAAATCAGCAGAAGTATTTGCTGAAGTTGAAGAAATCGATCAAATCAAACCAACAGATATCATAAATAAATGTTGCATTTTAATATTAAATTATATCTTATTATACTAATTTCGAAAAAAATACCAAAGCTTACTCTTTACATCTTATATATTGTTTCGGAAAAATGACTGTGTTTTTTGTACACTGAAATTTTATCTAATTATCCTCGCGTCTGTGTGCCCGTTGTCTTTTATGAATATCTATCGCGTCTGTGTGCGCATAGGCAATTATTGATTTAAATTAGTTTTTTTGGAATTATCGACGGTGAAATTAATTGGTTTGCAGTTTTTTTTTGGGACTTCAAATAGGTAATTGAACTGTTTTATCGAATCAATCGAAATCAATTTGTCTTGGTTTTTTTGAATTTGTAGTGGAAGTTTATACGAATTGTTGTGAATAATTATGAAAGTTTAAAAGCTTTTGTTCGTCAATATCCTTAATGTATTACTTATCAACGCAAGATTGTGAATTTGTCAAAATCAGGATTTATTATAAAATTAACGTAGTTAATGATCAGCTATTAAACAGAATATTTGGAAATCTTGGTCAATGCATTAGTTGTCAAACAAACCTATATGCGTTTATCGACTATACTTACCAAGCTTCTGCAAGTTTATCTTTATCTACAATGGATGGAATTTATGTGTGGAACGATCAGATTAAAGTGGTTAGATTTCCTGATGCTCAATCCATAGGACTTGTATTCGTTTCATTTTCAAATCTCAATCGGCAAATAATCGAGGAAATATATACATTTTATATAAACTTGTAAGTTACCCATCAAATCACATTCATTACAATGAAATCTGTAAAGAATATTCGCTTTCATAAAGGATTGTTCTACCAGTCCTACTGATGAAAACCTTTTAACTACGTGACCTACCGAAACTATGTTGACAATATTAAAATTTCAACGGTGACTTTTGCGTGTTTGCGTGGATGATTATTATTAAAACTCACAAATCTACTAAAAGAATATTTTTTAATCTATTATTTAATGATAATATTACAATAAAAGGATAACCATAAATTTTTAGCACCACTTTTTCATATTAGTAAGCAAATGTGAGCACCTAAACACAAATATATGCATCACTCTTAGCAACCGATGAATCATCCCATTTAGCGCAACTTAACGATGTCAAATCCATAGCAACCAAAAAGTATGTCAAGGTCAATTTTATATTTTATTTTTTAACTCTACCCCTTACTTCAAAAAATAGTTAAATAAATCAAATTGCCTCAGGTTTATCAAAGAGTTACCAAGAGTGGAACATTACTGAAATATTTCAAATTTGCCTTTTATGTTGATTGATAGGAGGAAGGGAGTCTAATATTAACCCAATTGTATGAATTTATTAAATAGAGATGAGACAATATGTTTACTTGCTTTTAGAATTTGTATTACCTTGTTGAACCTGCGTTAAAGTCAATTGAAACCCTGCGTCATTTGGTATTATAAAATCCCTGAGATTTGATCTAGAAAAATATGTTATATAGAAATGAAACTATAAAAAATATTACTTGAAGACTATGGTAATGAAAGGACCTGTAGTAAAAATAGGATATTTGGGAAAATTTCTCCCACAAAGACCTTTTTCGCCTCCGGCAGATGTCTAGTGAAGAAAATAATACATGTAAATTTTCAATCGGTTTTTCTGTAATATTTATGAAACAGCCAAGAAAAGTTGAATGTGAAAATGATCCATTTATTCAATTACAAACTCATTCTAACGAAAAAATAGGACAACGTTTCGACTTCGAAGCTTAAAAATGTTAGAAATGAAAACCTCTATTTCTTAATATCACGAAGAATTCAATTTCTAGCTTTCGAACATAATCCTTCAACACTTGATGTTAGCGTAAAATGAAACAAATGAAACCTAAAAGCCTTATGCTGAAAAAGAATAACAGTTGGAAGAAAATTTCCTAAGAAACAATAGTAAATTTGGATAATTGGGAGAAGAGAGCCTTTTAATATAATAGCTATCCATGAATAAATCGTGCAAAAATTATTTTAGAGAGATTAGAAATTTAGGTTATTATTATTATTATTATTTTACTTGTTTTGTAGATGATTATTTTAAAGTTATCAAAAAACGTCAAAGAATGGGGAGAAGAGAGCATTTTAGTATAATAGATATCCATGAATAAATCGTGCAAAAATTATTTTAGAGAGATTACAAATTTAGGTTATTATTATTATTATTATTATAAGAACTTCTTTTAACTTTCGCCTCTGATTTCATTCCATTTTTCATTGACATTAAGAATGTTTTAATATGATATCGATGTTTTACTGATATCATTACTGATTCATAGTCAAATATTAAAAAATTCTTAATGTCATTATTATTATTATTATTTAAACTTTAAAATCTTTTTTTGTCGATAGCGTAATCATTTATATAAATATAATTTAAATAAATACGTAACCTAATTTCCGCAATGTTTATTCATAAAATGAAATATGAAATATTTCGACCTAAAATAGGTCCTGATCATTCAAAAATAAAAATTTATCAAGTCATTCGCTTTCTACTAGATCTTTTCTTTATATAAATCTCTGTCTCTACTGTTTATCTTTGCGCTGAATTAATAAATCAAAAAACACAACAGATGAATTAATCT
>CM039680.1:8302828-8410328 GCA_022537955.1 Schmidtea mediterranea
CGATTGAAGTGTTTGACCAATATTAGTGAGCACAACAGAGGCTGTAAAAGTGAAATAGGAATGTTTGATTTTAGAATTTTGTTAAAAAGTTTTAATAATTATTGTGAACGTGTGATATGTGAAGCATTGCTGATAAGTTCATTGGATCCAAAGATTAATGTGCAAAGTGCTGTGACTACGAATGTTTTTAATGTTTTTAAATAGTTTAATTTTGTAAAATTGTTTTAAATTGATATTTTTTTTTGATTTGGAAAAAATATTAATTTTTAATATTATTTTCATCAAAAAATTATTAGCTTTCAATATTATTTCTATTATAAAAAATTTAAATTTATAAATATTTTATTAATATTTTAAAAATGTTTATTAAATTAAATGAAAACATTTGAAATTTAATATTAATATAAACAATTTTTAAATATTGATTGAAAAATTTATTTATTAAAACATTTCATTACGAAATAATTTGTTTAAATATATATATATATATTGATCCATAGTATTTTAAGTTAAGTCTACGTGACTGAAGATGACAGTTAAATTGTCGAAATATATCGTAGGAAATTTGATTTATTGGTGTCTTCTTTTAATTATTATTATTATTATTATTATTATTATATAATACAAAATTAAATTACTGATAGCTAACTGCAACAAGAACTAATCCATCAAACGCCGAACAATTAAAAAAAGGTTTTTTGAAACAGTTTTCGACTGTAAAACTCATGCTGATAGAAAGATAGAAAAAAGAACTTGAAATGATCAAAGAATGCCGCAACAAATGATCTGCTGGAAGCAAATTATGGAAATACTGTATTAGGGATATCTTGATAACAATTCCACAGAACAAGATAAGGAAATAAGTTGAAGCCAATTTCTGGACAACTGCTTGATTGACAGAAATATGTTCCAGATGTTCAGCTGGGATTAAAACTTAAATGCTCCTTATGTAGCTTATAATGTTTTTCTGAAATACTTTATTTTCTTGATTATTAATTTATTTTTATTATTATTATTATTATTATTATTATTATTATTATTATGTGTGTGCTTGTGTGTATATGTATATATGTGTAGTTTATATGATTTTTTTTGGAGTTAATGTGATGAATTGTGCTTTAATCAATAATTGTTGCCAGCTCTACACTCCAAAAATTATTTACCCAGGTCTGATTGGGCAAAGGTGCCAGTATTAATGCGAAAAATTTATGAAAATTTAGGAAGGGAAATTTGTATGCAACATTAATCACGATTTTGGATCAAAACAAAACCCATTGGATCATCTATTATTAATGACAGGATCAATACTTATTGATTGTCAGTAAATAATTGATTTGATGTGATCGGATGTCACTTGATATGGTCACAGTTGGGCGAACGCGTCAATTTGCACGCACGTTTATCGAAGAAAATAATTGTGCAAAATATTGATTTCTTAAATTTCTTAAATCGATTTCGAACATTTGAGACAAAATATGTAATTCGCATTTATTTGGATGAATTTCCCTTTCTCAGGCTTAGCAGCCATATGTAGCCCTTTACCAAATTATTAGCCATGCTTCCCTTACCAAACGGATCCAAATCCTCGAATCAATGATTTTAATTGTTTTTTATATTTATTTTTTATCAAATCACTAATTTTCTCATTTTTATTTCAATTCATTTCGTCATTTATTAGATTGTAACAAACCGAAAATTAATAATAATAAAATAATAATAATAATAATAATAATAATAATAATAATAATAATAATAATAATAATAATAATAATAATAATAATAAATAATTAAATAAATTTGGCAACGATTTAATTAAACGATAACGCCAATAAAAAACCTTTCGCACGATATATTTCGATAGCACAGCTATCATCTTCAGGTACTCAAAACCAACTAAAAATATTATGAATTAACATTCAATTTAAACAAATTATTTTTATTAATTTAATTTTTTAATAAATAAATATTTTTAAAAATATATTTTAAATTAATTTTAAATTTAAAATTTTTTACTTATATTCTAATTTTTAAAAATTAATGTGATTTAAAATTTTCAATTATTTTAATAATATTAAAAAAACAAACATGATTTAACATACGTAAACTATTTAAAAACATTCAAAACATTCGTAGTCACAGCACTCTGCACATTAATCTTTGGATCCAATGACCTTATCAGCAATGCTTCACATATCACGCGTTCCCAATAACTATTAAAACTTCTCAACAAAATTCTAAAATCAGACATTCCTATATCACTTTTACAGCCTCTATTGTGTTCACTAATATTGGTCAAACCCTTCAATCGACAATGCTCCAGAACTCGAGTACAGAGATGACGGGAAGTCTCTCCAATGTATGTGGCATTACACCCATTACATGTAAATTGATAAACGAGATTAGAACATAATCCAACCGGAGTTTTTGATTTATTAATAAACATATTGCGTACCTTACACGAATTGGAGACGATCTTATACTCTAAATTTTCTATCAGTTTACCCAACTTCCTCTTATAATTTGTAAAGCCTTCAGAGTACGGCAATACTAACACATATTTAGGCTCAATTTTTTTATATCAAGAAGTTTTGTCGATGGTTGGTACTGCCCAGTATAAAATTGCAAAGTTTTTAGATGGATTATTAAAACCGTTAATGCGATCAGAGTTTGAATGTAAGGATAGCTTTGAGTTTGTTTCTTGTATTGCAAAGCTACAAAAACGAAGTATGAATGATGTTATGGTTTCGTTTGATGTTTGTAGTTTGTTTACGAATGTGCCACTGGTTGAGACAATTGACTTATGCTGTGCGTTGTGGAATGAAAATGATTCGGAACATCACATTTTGGATAGAAGGGCATTTCGAAAACTTCTTGAATTTGCTACTTCAAATGTCAATTTTCTTTTCAATGATGAATGGTATCAACAAATAGATGGAGTCGCTATGGGTTCCCCTTTAGCACCAACGATGGCATCAATATTTTTGGCTAGTTTGGAAAAGAAAATTGCTTCTTTCCAATTTGAAAAACCTTTCGTTTATAAAAGGTATGTGGATGATATTTTTCTTATATTTGAAAACCAGAAACATGTTGAACCGTTTTTGCATTTTATGAACAGTTTACATAAAAACATTGTATTCACATGTGAAACGGAGAGAAAGTCATCAATTGCGTTTTTGGATTTGTTAATTCAACGCAAAGATAAACAGTATGAGACAGAGATTTATAGAAAACCAACTGATACTGGTCTTTATACTTCTCCAGAAAGCTTTTGTGAATTTAAGTATAAGAGAAATATGGTGAAAGGATTGATTTATCGTTCATGGGCTTTATCTTCTACTTTTGCTAATTCGGTAAAAAGTGTTGATAAATTCGTTGAGTTGTTGATAAAGAATGGATATTCTAAATCATTTTTATTGTTGATGATAAAAGAAACGGTTGATAAATTTATTAAAAATCCTAAGGATCCATGTTGTGGAAAGTCTGAATGTAATTTGTCGGATGGGTGTGAATTGAGTGTTGATCTGGGTGATGGTAAAAATGGATATAAAAAAATTGAGCCTAAATATGTGTTAGTATTGCCGTACTCTGAAGGCTTTACAAATTATAAGAGGAAGTTGGGTAAACTGATAGAAAATTTAGAGTATAAGATCGTCTCCAATTCGTGTAAGGTACGCAATATGTTTATTAATAAATCAAAAACTCCGGTTGGATTATGTTCTGATCTCGTTTATCAATTTACATGTAATGGGTGTAATGCCACATACATTGGAGAGACTTCCCGTCATCTCTGTACTCGAGTTCTGGAGCATTGTCGATTGAAGGGTTTGACCAATATTAGTGAACACAATAGAGGCTGTAAAAGTGATATAGGAATGTCTGATTTTAGAATTTTGTTGAGAAGTTTTAATAGTTATTGGGAACGAGTGATATGTGAAGCATTGCTGATAAGGTCATTGGATCCAAAGATTAATGTGCAGAGTGCTGTGAGTACGAATGTTTTGAATGTTTTTAAATAGTTTACGTATGTTAAATCATGTTTGTTTTTTTAATATTATTAAAATAATTGAAAATTTTAAATCACATTAATTTTTAAAAATTAGAATATAAGTAAAAAATTTTAAATTTAAAATTAATTTAAAATATATTTTTAAAAATATTTATTTATTAAAAAATTAAATTAATAAAAATAATTTGTTTAAATTGAATGTTAATTCATAATATTTTTAGTTGGTTTTGAGTACCTGAAGATGATAGCTGTGCTATCGAAATATATCGTGCGAAAGGTTTTTTATTGGCGTTATCGTTTAATTAAATAATAATAATAATAATAATAATAATAATAATAATAATAATAATAATAATAATAATAATAATAATAACAATAATAATATATCAGATAAGTGAATAACAAAATAAGCCCTTGCTGCGAAGTAATAATTATATTTTTGAAAAAAGTTTCGATTATTAAATAAACCTCAAAAAAGAAACTGAAGAGGATTACTTTTTAATCGAAATTTTTTTCAATAATATAATTATTACATCGCAGCAAGGGTTTATTTTGTTATTGTAATCTGATATATTAACTTATGCTGCTACTTAGGAATCACCGTTTTATACTTATACTAATAATAATAATAATAATAATAATAATAATAATAATAATAATAATAATAATAATAATAATAATAATAATAATAATAATAATAAATCGGATGAAAAATATATTAAGAAAATAATTTTTTTTACTACCATTTTAATCTTTAAAAATGAACTCCTGTGTGATGAGTGATGTGAATGGAGATCATCTATATCGAGCTATCAGAGTATTTAAACATGTATCCCAAGAGGTGCCTCGAAACCGGATCGGGCAACAACTATTTCATACAAGAGAGAGAGTAAACTAGTTATTTTCATCTGGCCTGTTGATGATGAAAATAAGTGATTGTTATGTTACAAAGTAGTAACTCTTTTAACTCAAAAATGCTTACTGTTACAGTAAATTAGACGAAATGATTGAAATAAGCACTTGGAAATATATAGCAAGACATAATTTCACTGGAGTTAAAAAAGAATGTTCAATTATGGAATAAATAATACACAGTACATGGCCCCTATTAAATAAACTATTAACTACAGTGATAAATAATCACATAAAAATATAAGTACTCGTCCTCAAACAATTATATTACAGATTAGAAAACAAATAATAGCAGACTATGAGAAAAAGGTTGAAGAATCACGGTTTTTAATTTTAAAATTCACAAATTTAATTTAAATTTTAGACAAAGTTTTGTTTGTCAAAATGTTGAAATCTTCATCAAATGTTATGAAATATATACTTGATACTTGGACTTATCTTTTTACAAATTCAAAATGAATGAAGAAATTGAATGCAATTTATTTACAGATTGTATGCATTCAAGTATTTCTTCAATTATTCCATGTGCGATAACTTTACATTTATTTAAAATATCCTATGGAACCTTGATTAATAAAATAATCTACATGTACAATAAAACTAAAAATCAATGTGAAACCCATGTAATGTTTTTAATTTAGTAACCGTTACCATAACTATAAGGCAAATATTCAAATCAATGAGTTAAAAATTTTAATATTTAACATTATTTTCAGTGAAGTTGGAGAAATTATCTTCATTCGATAGAGAAAAGTCGATTTTCCGATAAATTTAAAATAGAAATGTAAAGTTTTCCCACAAAAATCTGCTTTAATCGGAATATTGGAAAATTTTTTTTAATGAGGAATTTACTCTGATCACCCAAATGAATAATTTTTATATGATAACGTTCAGATTTAGAAGTAACTGAAACATTTGTCATGCGAAACGCAATCCATTTGTAAAGTTCCCAATTTTTTATAAAAGCCTCTCTAAAGAAACAAATAAATCCACAGGTTTTCAAACGTTTAATGTCTCAGTAGTTTGGAACTTTGAAAAGCTCAAATTAATAATAATAATAATAATAATAATAATAATAATAATAATAATAATAATAATAATAATAATAATAACAATAATAATAATAATAATAATAATAATAATAATAATAATAATAATAATAATAATAATAAAATATCTATACATTAACGTGTGGCCTATCTGTATTAATTAATATATAATTATACAGCTTAATTAGAATTAAATAAAGAACTGGATGAATGTAAGTTTTAGTGAGTACTGGTGGTAATACCCAAATGTATGTTTCAAATGTCAAAACGCCACAGTATAAACGAAGCTGTATGTGTTGCTATCTATTGAGCATAGCATGAATTAGAATGCTACAGTTATAACAAGACATTATTACCATTATGTGAATACAAAAATATTTTATATTGTAACTTTTTATATTAAATAATAAATAAATGACTTAATGTTATTTTTTTGTATTATTTCTAAAATAATGCAATAAATTGATAAAATTATACAAAAAATATAATAACTTCACAGAATTGACATTTATAGGTATATTATTATCTTATGTGGACATTATGTGAGCTATAATGGTTAAAATGTCCACCACCACTGATGTACGGCATTTAAGAGCTTGAATAATGATATCATGTTTTCATGAGTCTTATTTGTAAAATAAAATCTTATTTGACAGTTATTTATAAAATGGTTGTATTAACATAATTTCAGAAGAATTATTAATCATGAAGTCGATTTGCACACTAACTAATATAATAGAAGTTGTTAGCCAATCGAAAGGATTTAAGAGCGCCGTTATTTTGATATTTCCAAATTCTTATTTCATCTATTGTTAACTCCCCCCCCTTTGGGTGTCAGAAAGTGTTTTAGGAGGTGTGAGATAAGTGTCTGAAATTTCTATGGAAACGATCAACTTTGAGAAACTAGCGAATGCTAACTGACATTTTAAGACCAGCACTACGCCTGCACACCCTGAGCACAAACGCAAACGAAGCAATTTGATGAAGAATCTAACGCCAGTAAATCAATCCTAATGCATTACAAATGTGAGTTAGTCACTAAAACAGCCAAGAATCATTGGACTAAAGAGAGATGGGATTCACAAAGTAAGAAATCAAGTTATATAATTTCTATAATTTCTAAGAGACCAAGCTGTTTTGCCCTTCGGTTTCTCTTCCCCTTTCAAAGATGAATAATCCCGATTAAATCAATTATTTTTCAAATTTGAAAATCAATTTTTCAACATATTTATCAAAAAAAATCGATATAAATGTGAGAAATCCAATATGAAACCGACAAAAATCGATTGAAAATTCTCACCATTGCTTTCGACCTTGAACTGCGATAATCGAACACGTAGAGATAATTTTCATCGCAAAGAGAGTTCTGGGAAGGAATGTTAAACGATTCAATTGACAGCATTATAATATGATCTGCAGAGGCTTGGGCAACGATTTCGCAAAAGAAATTTTCAGGATAACCTTCATTATCCACAGAGTTCAATAGGTAGCCACTGTGAGATTTGATAAATGCACCTGTGAGATTTATTGTCAATTTCGTTTGCTCTGAGTTTTCATTGAAAGATTTACAACTTTTCGTTAGATTATCTTAAAATTTTTATCACATTTAAAATTGTAGATTGATGGTGAGATTTATTGAAATTTGATATAAAATCGACTTACATATTTTGGAAGACTTTATGCTTGCTCGAATCATGCTATTGAGTAATAGAAAATGCAAAGATATAAGGAAAAGAATCTGAGATTTACAAGGAAAATCCATCTAAAATATTGGCCATCTGAATAAAATTTAAATGAATTTCACACAGAGTGCATTACATTTGAAATTTTAAAACAAATATCAATTGCAAATATTTTAAGAAATATTTTATAATTTTTATGAAAACAATTTGATTTTTTGGTTAAGATTAAAATGTAAGTACATAAAATTAAGTTTAATTTATCAGTAGAATACGTGATTTACTTTTACAGTAATTTATATTCATTTTCCATTTTTGGTTATCTCATTTCTTATGATCCATTTTTTGAGTTAAATGTAAAATAATCTTTAGACTTAAATTAATTAAATAAAGTTTAAATTTGTAGATTCAATTTACATCGTAATACCTACCAAAATAATTCAATTATTTTAGTTATGGGGCGCATAAGTTGGTTTTACACTTGTAGATGTAATTTTTTGACAAATATATTAAACATATTGTTGAACCAGAGCACAAAAGACCTTGAAAATTGTTTATAAGAATCAGTTACACAGCTTAAAAACTTAGTGCCAAAATAACTGGTGTTAGGCATCTGATGGTAAAAGGGTTATAAGTGGTGGGTTACTGGGTTTCGCTATTTATTTTAAACCATCTTATTGTTGCCCCGGTAACGCCATATAAATATCACTTTGACTACCACTCGGCACCCGTTTCTAGGCAACGTTGGAAATGTGTTCGAGTGGGTGGATTGTCCGCAAAAAGTGAGCACCATTACTAATACTGTAATTGCTCGGACAACCCTCGGGTTCAACGAGCTGTCGATGGAAGACCTATGCTCGCTTTACAATGTCCCTTGTGTGAGAAAGTTCAAGATCGGACTCATGTTGATCGGTAGAAATAGTATGATGTTCCGGTGACGCGGTGCAAATACTCACGACTTTTCGATGAGAATTCAATATTATTTATATTGTACAATATACTACTTTAATTTGGTTTAACAATAATTACAATTTTATTTAATAAAACAAGAAAAAACGATTAAAAATATACAGTATCTGTAAATTGATTCGGCGCTAGAACGGTACTGGACACTTTCGTTCAATTGGCTTGTCAGCCGTGCAGCTCGGCGTCGGGCACGTTCCTTGCGTCCCGGCCGGTGATTGCTTGACGGCACTACTGATGGAGTCGCTACTAATGTGGAATTGTTGATTGAATCCCGGTATGCCAACTGAGATGGGGCGAAGATGAGCAGGTAAGTTACCGCCTCCCCTTCACGACTGGCTGCCAGGGCGACTTCCAATCCCCTGATTTGCGTCCGGAGATTCTGATTGAGTTGGCGTTCCTCAGCCCAACCCTTTTGAGCGGCTGTGAGGCGTTGGTGGATGGATTTGAGCTTTGCCGGATCCACCCAGGTAGATTTCACCTGCTGAACTTCCTTGGTGAGCTGGATTATCTGCTCATATAGAGATTTATTGGCTCGCTGGGTTCGGGATAATTCCGTTTGTAATAGTTGGGTGGGTTCCATGACTAACAAAAATAAAAATTATTAAAAGGGGTGATTTACCATTAGGGCGGAATCGCGCCATGTTAGATTCATTTCAAACAAAAAAAATTAATGGAATTATTTAATGATAACAAAGTCAAGCGAAAAAACCAAGACAAAGAAAAATTCACAAACTTAGTTTTAATTATCAACAATCAAATCAAACTACTAAAAGAGCACAATTGTTCTTGAATCGTCACAAATCGAGATTAGGTTCATGTCCTTCATGGAAATCTGTTCGCTACCCACTCCTCGGGTGTATAGCCTGAGATCGACATAGTCGGTCTCGTTGTGTTGCGAGCTCGGGTCGCAGTGGTTTGCGGGTTCTGGACCGGGGAGAGTTGTTGGGGATGCCAATAGATGTCGGCGATCCGACCCGCCAGTAAATCTTCTTCAACATTCGCCAGGTGCTGGCGAGCTCGGGTCACCTGTAGATCCACGTCGCGCTGGTGTGCTTCCAGATTGTCTAATTGCTGTCGAGCTTGCCGATAGATCTCTTCGGTCGGGTTCCATTGGGTGGACGTCCCCAGCCCCAGATGATTCCTTTCGAGAAACTTCGACGTGGGGAAATCGGGACATTTCTCCTGCCTATATTGGGCCCAGGCCCATCTCCATCGGTCGGCGAGGGAAATTGATGCTTGATCTGTTGCATTGATGACTGAAATGAATATTATTAGTATGAGTATGTTGACCAAAAAAAATTTTTAGATTATTATGGTTATTCAGTTATCTTCTTTCTTCCACTCTTGTACCGGTATGATGTGATATTTGTTCGATTTGTATTAGCCCACATATCCTAAATTTTATCCAATCGTTTACTTGTTCCTGAAATCGCCACACTAATATACTATATTTTCCAGCTCGGCTGTTAAGGTCTCCTATCTATGCAACAAAATCCTGTGTATTCGATGGAATATCCAAAAATTATGCATAAGGCTCTTTCACGAGTTTTTGGGGTCTACTGATCAGCGAATTTCATTTCCCTCGGTGTCGTTACTTCCATAATTACAAATTCTTGGGAGGTTGTGATGGTATGAAAACAAAGTGGATTATTAATTCCTGATTCAGATGTGAGAGCCGGTGGTTTATAACTTCCTACTGCCCCAATAAATGATTGAAAAAAAAAGATGTTTTATAGGATAAAGATCAATTTAGATTTGAAAATTTAGTTATCTATTTAAGATTTAGATACATAATTGATTTTATAATAAATAAACAAAATTAGTGGTTATGAATTAAAAGTTTCATAAGGAATTTTAAGACAAATTACCCGAAGTTGTGGGAATTAATTCCCTTGGTATTTCTTCTCCTGGCACCGTGGATGTAGAATTCATATTTCCAAATTGCATTTTCAAAAATAATAAGCTAATGGATCGATAACTTGTCATATACAGAACTAGCCTAGAGATGTGTGCATCCGCTGTGTTACTGTTGGATTCAATCGTTTAGTAATGGACTTTCGTCCAATCGGATGTTGGTTGCTATTTATTTAAATAAACAACTTGGTCGATCACGAAATTTTCAAAACTTGGATGTCGAATTCGACGGAGTTAATTTGGTGAGTTGTTATTTTATTTCTTTGGGTAGTAACGGCGGAAAACTCACTCGTCTCATCGTCAACTTCACGATGTTACGGTGGGTGTTCCCACGTTAACTCAAATCTACCTCTGATTTATTGAACTTTAATTTATTTAGTATATTTATATTTTTATCAACGCTCAATACATTTACCGTTTCAGGAATATTTTAGCTCATTCGTTTACTATTTAATGCATTTAACCACTGCGTTAGAAAAGTTGTGAGATTATTCCCGTCCCTCAATCTTGGAGTCTCAAATTTGATTATCAATGGAATAATGGGTTCATTAATTTACGGAATATCGTATATGGATCTGAGTTGGTGATTACAAATCAGGAACTTGTTGGGTACTCAAAGCAATATAACCGCCTTATTTTCAGGGAATGAATATCAATGGACGTGTTTTGTAAATTTATTTGTTGATGCTATGGAGAAATGACGGTGGGCAAAACAAATAGGTCAGTTAATTTAATTATTCAAGTGGGTTGGAATTCTGCGTTATGATACAATTTATCCTATATTTTTGATTTAGTTATTATTTTAGGCTGATTCGATTTAAACGGGATCCAACTTAATTTATGGTGGACGTTTTTAATCAAAATATAAAAGAAGATGTCTCTAACAGTCGTATGGATTTAGGTTGGAATAAATTCTCGATTTCGTTAGTGATTTAATAAATAATTTAAAAGTTTTTAATTCAAGTTTTATAAAATTAAATTTATGAATTTACATCATAGCAATAACTTCACATTGATTTTGTTCCCCGTAACCTTTCCCTTTAATAAGCCTTAGGCGCATATTATGTTTATATTATATTTAATGAGTGCCCACTGGACTACTCGTGTGATGATTTTAAGCCGTGTGTAAAGCAATTTAGGTCGAATTTAAAGAAAACGAGAAACGAGGAAGAAGCCAAAAGACCTCTTCCTTATTTCTCCTTTCTTCTATACGGGATAATATTGACGTTCCAATCCCTGCGTTCCGCACGCCGGGTCTTCACGAGCACAGATCATCGGCGATATTCCACGCACTTACACGAATCTGAATTGTATGTTGATTTTACTGACTTGCGATGTGTCTTGGCTGTGGACCGGAAAAATTTCGACAAATAAATTAATCAATTTAACGAAAAACAAGTTCGATTTTAACATTATAAATATTTATTAATATATTAAAAACAAAGTACAAAATTACTTGACCAAATCATTCGATAAAATAGCATAAAAATACATCTCCCCCACGCCGACATCCAAGCAGAGCTCTACCGAGGTTGCGAGAATGTGACGTGGAGAGAGAGTTTCCAAATAAAACTACTGCTCACCTAAAAATAATTCAAAGTAGATTTTTAAAATTAGCAAAAATTTTGTTTCAAAATTGGTTAAATTTTATGTGAAAATGTATCGGTATTTATACCTATTTTCTGTCCCTAACCTCGCGTGTTAATTTTGATTTAGTAAAACAAAATTCGACCTTGTTATTTTCTTGTGTATTCTAATCTTTATTTTTATTATTTTTTCATTTATTTTGATAATTTTTTATTTGAAATTTTTATTGAATTATTTCTAATTCAAATTCTTTGATTTAAATTTCATTTTCATGAACTTTTATTGATTTGTCAAATTTCGGTCGAATTTGTTGGGTTTTCATGTTATGTTCATGTTATTTTCATGTTATGCGGATCTTGTTGCGTTTTGTTATTATTTAAATTTATTTTTATGTTTATTTTTTATATGTAATTCTCTTTTTTCTCATATTTGATAGGGTTTAATTGATGTTTTAATAGGTTTGAGTTTGAATTTGCATGTTATGTTTGCATGTGTGTTACCGATCCATTTAAACATTTTCCAAGGCCGTTTGTGTTCTGGCCCAACATAAGAGATCCGATCACTTTGAAGTAGTTTCCATCAGATACGCATCATAAGAGATTTTCCATTAAACACAGGTCAAAAATGATCTTGGAAATGTATTCAAATAAAATTTAAAGGAGAAGTGAACAAAGTAAAGAGGGTACTGTCGAAATTACGGCCCAAGAAGCGCGATAAATTAAAATTGAAGTTAAAAGTTAAGCCATATTTTCATGACTGCTTATACCCTGGCAAACCATTGGGTCACCGAATTACTATGGAAGGTGTTTGCTCAATTTATTTTATAGTCCTCTTATTAATAATATTAATATAATCCTTAAATTTATTAAAAGTATCTAGTCTGAGATTGGCAGCGGGATTACAGCACAGCGAAAGTAAGCAAATTAAAAGTGTGAGAGCCCCCAATAAATAATTGTGTGTGCATAGGACATAGGGGGAAGGAAAATATACATGGAATAATGAGTCTAATACTAATACCATGCATTATTGCGATTCGGATGTTTAGAATAACAATAAGTGATATTAAAATTTGGGAGAACTACTACGAGACCGAAGTATAAGGGAGCAAAGACTCACCATAGGATTACTGTATATATAAATATTTATATTTATATATTAATTAATAGTTAATGATAAGCTAAGCGAAGTACACGTAATTAAGACATTAGCAAATGTCAGTTTAAAGCTACCCGGGGAGGGTCTATCACGTTGGTGATAACTCATGTTAATAAAGTTTTATTGTAGATAAATGAAGCATCAAATTCAAATTTACAACTCCCAAACTCGCAGATCAATCGTAATTCAAACACTATTCAAGGAGGAATATGTGTACAGACTAATGACAGCCCAGATATTGTCAAAGACAAATCATTTGATTGCTAATTAATGGAAGTTTTCACGGAGAGTGGATATTCCGAATGACAACAAGTTCCCAAATGGTCCGAGGCAGAAAATGATAATAACGGTTGTCAGCAACCAAAGCAAAGTAAAAGAAGATTTTTTACGGGAATACAAAACTTGTCTGAGAACAGAAAACATATGGCTTCACATGGTGAATAAGCCCATAACAGTCTTCCAAGTTGGGTTAAATGCCCAGGAGAGCTAGAGAAGCACAGTACGTTAGAAATTCTAAATTCTGATGGAAGAGAAAAGAACATCGCAATACAGGCATTGCCAAATGACACAATAGTATTGATAGAGATACGGAATTTCATCAAACCCTATTTTATTGCTAGAGAAAATATTCCCATATGGATTTAGAACACTAATAAAGCGGATATAGGTGAATATAGATAATTTGTTCGCAGGCCCTTGACTATACAGGAAGAAGATCGGGCAACAGATTTTGATGCAGTGGGATTTGTTAAATCCAGGGTGGACTAAAAACACATTGATTGAGATAACAATCCTAGGTATGAATGGAGAAAATCTACTTAGGGCCATTGTGACACCCAGTGAGATCCAGTAAAACACTATCAAACCCATCAATACTATCTGAAAGAGCCAGATGTTAGAGGAAATCTGGATGAAGAAGAATGTCATCACATTATCAGGAAAATATGTGAACAGAAAATAGTTGTTAGAATGAGAGTGAAGGACAGTATGGAGGTAGCCCATCTACCAGTGCAGAGACTTCTTGGAATTAGAGATTTATCAAACAACAAACTATTGGAGTCGCAAAATGTCCTGAAGATACATGGTTATTATCATTTGGGATTTCTAACAAAAACGTTTTTGAAATCACCTCCTTACAATCGAGAGTATCTGGTGGTAAAGAACGAAGCGAGAATAATCAAAGAAATTTACCTGCATATTATGAAAGAATGGTTAGATCATATTACCGTCACATAGGAAGCATATAAATGTACTTCTGCAGCAAAGGCTGCAGAGGCTGACCTACATGTAATTTTGACAAGGGCACTGCCGGCGGTGCCAACGGTCCAAAATTCTAGGGTCATGTTGGAAGATTTGCTACCCTCTCCAGATATTACAATTATGGAAGAAGATGCTTATGAAACATGCAATGAGGAAGAAATAGCTTCAGTCAATAAGTTAAGGGAATCAGAACCTTCAACAAGCACTGCATATCAGCCAAGAGAAGTGATACAACCTAAAGTCAAAGAAACAAAATTTAATGGAGAAGTGAACAAAATAAAGAGGGTACTGTCGAAATTACGGCCCAAGAAGCGCGATAAATCAAAATTGAAGTTAAAAAACCTACATGCAGCAGAGAGAAAACCTGCGATTCCAAAAACAATATTCAGAGAACCAGATGATGAAATAATGGAAACTTCGTTCCAGACCCCTGTGGTGGAATTACAAGAGACTATCAGAATCAAAAAGGAACCTGTGGTGAAAGAGAGGTTATTGAAAATCAATAAAGAAAATATGATCAAGACACCTGTATCGGCAGATGTAAAAGGTTTTGAACCATTGTGGTATAAAAGACCAGATGTGCATTGAAAACCGGATATGAAATCCCAGATATGTGACGCCAACACTGGTTCTGGCAAGCGCCTTGGACGATAAGTCGTTGGCAGTTAGCTTTAACGTTGACCTTGTAAAGCGACGCAAGGTGAAAGTTAAGAAACAGTACATGACAGCTAAAAGCTACAGTACTACAGAAAAGCATTTGTATAAAGTCCCAGATTCTGATCTTGATGATCAGGGGGTGTAGCAGAATAAAATCAAATTTGCAAGCAAAGCAGTTGGAACCGAAGACACTCGATGAACTATATGATTTATTTGAATTATTTGATATACAGTGATTTTTTTTGGTTACCTGTCTTGCTATGTACATTTGTCATATTACTTGATTTCATTTGCATCTGTATAAAATTGTGATACTGTTTTTACTTAGTCAGTATTTTTTTTGTCTGACTTGATTTTATTTGACTTAAGTATTTTTCTCGAGATGAGAATCTTGTAAGGGGTAGGAGTTGTGGGTTAAGTCCCTGTGCTTCAATTTAAAAAGAAAAAGTTAAATTTAGTAATTTAAAATTACTAAGTTTAGTAGCAAAAATAAATAAAAAATATAAATAGTAATTTAAATATCAATATAAATATAAATAGTAATTTAAATATAAATATAAATATAAATAGGAATTGATTTTGAAAGGATATCTATATTTAGTAATTATTAATTACTATTTTTAGAACGTAAGTTTTTAGATTAATATAAAAGGATATAATTTTGCTTTGTTAGGGGAAAGAGAAAAAATTATACGAGTCGACATGACGAATAATAGGACAAAAGAACAAAATTGTTATTGAAAATAAAATGTAATCAGATATCTCAAGAAATCTGTTGAATTGCAAATCGTAATAAATCAGTAGAATATAAATGCTGATTGTTGTTTTCTTTAAACAAGGGAACAAGATTGTGATTTTTCGTCAGAGTAAAAAATGGATTGAAAGTGTTACATCTATCAAAGAAAATTGTGATTTTCTGTCAGGAGACAAAAAATAAAGAAGGTATCGCAAAAAGAAGAGTGAACTTCTCAGATTAAAACATGACCTAATAGAATTGGAAAAGTATTTGGAGTTAAAGTTAACTCAGGTAGTTTATTCATTAAGAAATACGTTAAAGGTTTTTGTGAGTTGAATCCAACTCAGGTTAAATATTTTTACTTTCGTTAATAAAAAGAAAGGTTTCAAAGAATTGATCACAACTCTAATAAATAATATTAAAATACAAATTAATTTGAAGCGTGGTCCAAAACATTTGACGGTTTTGACTTCACCTGGGAAGCCCCAAAATTAGTAGAAACTTGCTTGTCCCTCTTTCTTTAGTAGTGATACGATAGTTGTGCTACACAGGATCTAACTATTTATCTTGCAGACTGGTAAAACAGTAGAAATCAGAGAATCCTGTTCTTTTTTCGAAACTGTTAAATTGTAAATAAAAAAAATGTAAATTTGTATTGTAAAATAAATTATTTCTAACACGAGTTTGCTTAGTGATATTTTATCGAACACTACCTACTCTAATAATTAATTAAATTAATTATTATTATTTATAATATAAATAATTTATATTTATAGTTGGAATCAGATTTTGTGTGAAGATCCCTCATTTTTGGATCTTAATATTTATTAAAAACTAAGTAGAAAGCTTTTATTTTTTTCTGATTGATTTGTTATTTTTTATTGTTTTAATGCACTGGCGAGTTTTTGTTGTAAAATTATTTATATAAAATAAATTGTGTTGTACAATTTTATTTCTTTTTTAATTAAATGTTTAATTATTTTTTGCTTATGGCAAAAATTTTATTTACACATTTCCGAGTTAGAGAGCTCACATTTACTTAGTAATACGTTTTCATTTTTAGCTGCCATTAACTTATTTTATTATTATAAAAAAATCACTTCATTTAAACAAAAAAATAAGTTTATTTTTTCTCTTCTGTAAAAAATACCCTCAGGTTAATTTTTGTATAATAATATTATATATTCAGAAATATTTGGCTTTGATCAAGGTGGCGTTTTGTCACTACTCTTATATGTTAAAAAACAATGATGGAGATTCTGCATCTTCATATAAATTAAGGTATATTAAATTAAGTCTATTATAATATTGATGCCTTTATCTTTTACAGATGTTTTTTTTACTTTTTCTATTAGTTGTTAATCAGTGTTAGCAACCTATGATTTTGGAAGTCTATCTTTTTTCTATAACTATGGTCATCATACCACCTTTCGCTCCTCTTGCAACTCCCTCATTGTTTGGTTTTTCTAAAACTTATTTAAAAATTCTCTCGTTGGCGATCTCTAAATAAAAGGTTTCTTGTAGATATTTAAATAAAATTTCAATAAGTTTAAATGTTTAAATTTCGAATTCAAATAATTGAAAATAAAATAAAATTAAAATAAATATTTAATTTATTATAATTTTAAAATAAATATTCTTAATTTAATTTATTCAAATTTTGGACTATTTTAAAAAATAAACTTTTTCAACATATTTGTGTGATATACGAATTCCAATTCCGATCGCCATTCTGATTTGTTGTTGACTCTGATAATTTAATTTAAAGATTAAAACTATTTTATAACACAAAGAAAACTTTTGAAAATCTGAGTAGAATGTTATTTATGTCTTGAAGTTGTTTGTGGAGGGTTATTTATGGGATCTTTTCTTTTTTAAAAAGAAAAGTTTTTTATACACATTTCAATGACTTTAAAATCTCAAGTACGGTATTGTATTTTATTCTGAATGTTATATTGAAAGTTGTAGAAAAAAGAAATTTTAAGAAATATTAACAGTTTTAAAAGAAACGAAATTATTTAAAACTTATATGAAAAGGAAAATTTCTACCAATCAAAAAATAAATTTTAAATTAAAATCAGAACGTATTTGGGCTTTGAATTTAACTATTTCGCTAGAAATTGAAGAGGTTTAATTATTAATCAAAATTTTTTTCAACCATATACTAACTATTTGCAGCAAAGGTTAATTTTAGTTTTCACTTATCTGATATTTTAATTTATGCTGCTTCCAAGGTTTTATATTACAATTATTATTATTATTATTAGACGCAATTGAATTCAAATCTTCTTCTAACATTTATTATTTAAATACAAAATATCAATTCAAATTATTCTCTTCAAATCTGAAAATTTAAACAAACCGAGGTGTAGTAGTTATTAATATTGATATAGTTTTTGTTCACCAATATAATTAATTTAATTTTAAAATACTTTAATATAATTTACTATAATATGATATTATTTAATCTACATCTTAATATACAAATTTAATACAATAAGTATTTCAACTAGCTGATTGCACTTAAAACATTTAAACTATGTTATTTTTAAATAGGAATTTTAAGACTCCTTAAATCCCACCTTTAAAATCCTTAATCTTCTCAATATTTTTTGTTATGGTCCTGCCGTTTTTTTTTGTTAATAAATACCTTCTTACATGATTTTGTTTTACTACTGTGTATAGTCCTTCATATCTTTCGTGATCTTTATTCTAACATCTTGTTTTACTAATACTTTGTATTCTACTTCTAGGCTATTTGTTGTACCAATTCCTTTAGCTAGATCTCTTTTAGCTTCCAATCTCTGCACAAAGTGGTTTTCATTTAAAATTTACATTTTATTACCAATGTTTTATTTAGGTACCTTAAAAAGTAAGAACATTTATAATCACAAAGAAAAGAATGAAAAACGTAAATTTAAAGATGGCGATTCATCTTTGGATAATTTATTCTTTGTTCGAGTGCATACAAAAAATCCTGTTAAATTTTTACAATATAACTTAAATTATTTTTATAGCCCAATAACTTATTTATTTAAGTTAATTTGATTAAATTTATCTATTTTAATTATTTATTTATTTTATTGCTAGGAACAAGTAATTTTGGAAAGATGTTTTTACAATGTTAGATTCGCTAAACTTAAGTTTGATGATAAAATGATATTAGGTCAATTTTTCACCAGAATACATGAAGATAGTCAATTTGATGAATACAATATGTATGCCAAATGTGATTGGAATATCATGCCTGATGATGAGATGATAGGCATAATCAACTGCACGATTACTGTACTCATTCAAGGATATATTATATGCAGAGACGGAATCAAACCTATTTGGAAGATTATTAAAGCAGAAGAAACGGTTGATAATGGTTGTTAGATAAATTATTAAATTCTGATCTATTATGTGTATTACTTTTGCATATGAAGATAAAAAATTCCTAAAATATATTCCTACTAACAGAAACTTTAAAATATCATGTATATGTATTTTTTTTCCTCACATGTATAAATTTATATAAATTTGGATCGAGTTATATAATTTTTCCTAAGTATTTAAAGTCTTAGAAAATTTTAAAAATTTTGGGTTATTTGATTAGTGAAATAGTTTTAAAGATTATTAATTTAGGGTATTTGAGTTATTTTTTCTATTGTAAAGTTGAAACATTATAATATCCCGATGTAAATATCTAAAATTTATTTGTTGAAAAATTCTAATACTAAAGTAATAATAATATAATTTCAGAATATCTTATGGTTGTGTCTGTGTGCATAATGTTACATTGTACATAAAGATTTATCTAAGTGTCATTGGTGCCCTAAATAAATTTATAAAAATTTGGCTAAGTTTCTTAAAAACATAGAAAATTTTGGAAATTTTTGGGTATATGAGTTGGGAAATATTTTTAAGGATTTTAAATTTTGGGTATTTTCCTATATGGAAAGTTGAAACATGACAATATATCAATGTATATATCTAAAGTTTATTTATTGAAAAAATTCTAATCCTAAAGTATAAATAATATTAATTCAAAATATGTAGTGGTTGTCTGTGTGTATTATTTACATAGTATGTAAAAATAATCTAAGTTTCATAAATTAATAAATTTATCTTACTTAAATTTATAAAAATTTTCAAGTTAAAATTTTTTGAAATTTGGGATATTCGAGTTTGGAAATTACTTTTAGGGATTTTAAATTTTAGGATATTTTTGAGATGGGATTTTTTTCCCATGTGAAAGTTGTTGAATGATAACACCGAATACATGAATCTAAGTTTATTTGTTGATAACGTAAAATCATCAAACAAACATAGATTCAAATAATCTTGTATTCTTCGAATGTATAATTTATAGCCTTGTATATATTCGGAATGATTTCTAAGAATTTTTCTAAGTTTTGGGATATTTTGAGTTCGGAAAAATTTTCCCATCGTAATGTTGAAATATAATAAAATCCACTTGTCAATGTAAAGTTTTTTGCTAAAGTTTCTTAAAAAATCCTCAAAATAAGTAAAAAGCCGAAATGTCCTATAAATTTAATAATTTCCTCAATATATTAAGTTATAAAAAAATCAATTGCTCTACATACATTTTTTTTCAAAATTTGGCCAAGTTTTCAAATACTTAAAAAAATTTTGAAAATTTTTCGTGACCTACTTAATTCGATTGGCTCTTTTGGGAAAAGTATGTGTGTTAAAATTTTACATATATATTTTCGTGACTTATAAAATTTGGATTCGTCCTAGATATTTTCAAAGGGGTCTGAGTTAACGGGTCCTTAACATACTACTGACTATTGATAGATGCTGGATTATACAAGCAAGGTTGCATGTCCTTTGAAGAATTTTGTATCCTTTATTTGGAAGTTCAATTTATGACAATTTGATGACATATCCACATGATCAACTCGCACGAATAAGGGATAATTGGAATATTATCAACGGAGAAATGCGAAAGCATTACATACCGGTTAGTAACTTTGCAATAGATGAACAATGGGTTCCTTTCAGAATTAGGGTATCATTCCGCCAATATATGCTGTAAAAACAAAACTTTCCAGAATTTTAAAAGAATATGTTTGTTTGAATATTTATATGTAAATTTAGTTAAATAAAATTTTTGAATTGCGATAGTTTTAAAATTGATTATCATTTTGTTTTTTTGAATAAGTCAAAATATTCAACCTTTTACGTCTCAATTAATTTAAATGAGCGATTGGAAAGAAGATAATGAAAAGTATTGTGGAAATAGGGGTCTTACCAAATTTCCAGTAAGATCAAATCGTCGCCAACAATTTCAAGCTCCAACGCCAACTTCGTCTAATCAACAAGCGAACAATTTTTGCGGCACAATAAACGTTATTTCGGAAAAGGACTTAATATCACCTGCCTTGAATTGCACTTCTTGTCGAATTATCATTACTGATATTGAATCAATGAAATTCGAAGGAAATAACGTTTTCAACAATGAACTTTGCTGGAGACTTTGGATTAAAAAATGGTTGATTCTGACAAATTTAGAATTAGAGATTTAGTATCACGGGCATCAAAACGATATTTACTCGATCGTGTATGCGCCACTTGTAATTGCCGATTGATCATAAAGGTCATATTCATGCTCGAAGGAACTATGGGTGAATTTGAAAACGGAATGCCCACGACCATTAAACATGCCTTTTAAACCGGATCGATATGAAATGTATATTTGTTGTTGAATTTGCGATTCGAGCACTCGTTATCCGTTAAATTGCATTACGTACCTCGGAAAAGAAGGGACGAGTCATGCAGTTAATCTCTCGTCTCAAGTTATCGAGATCCTTAGTGAATCTTTTGCAAAAAATAGGAACATGACTTTCGATAACTGCTTTACCAGTCATAAGCTAACAGCCATATGTGACGACACAGTGCAAAAAAATAAATGTAATTTACGGTCGTAGAAAACTGTGATTTGTTTAACATGTAAAAATAAATAGTTGAACAACATTCGCCACGTTATTTGTAATGCATTTTCATTTTTTTTTCAATAAAACATATGAATTCTCATTGTATTTTGCATTGGTGTCTCTGACTCACACTGTGACCGTTTACGTTAGTCAGACGGCGTGACAATACACCTGATTCAGTTCATTAAAAATCCTATAATAAAATGAAAAATCAATAAAGTTATAATATAGGAACATACATACTTACCCGTGTCTGCATGCAATTTGTTCAATTGAATAAAAACTTATATTATAGGAAGGAAGGAATTAGAAGAAAATTTTTTTTTAAGTAAAAACATAATACATAGCAAATGATGCATGCAAACTTTCAAAATGTAGAAATGTTCAATTCAATAACAACTCTATATAAAACTATTTTTAGTAACTTTTTAGACAAGTTTTTTTTAAAATTAAAGCCGAAAATTTTTGAAAAAAATACCAATAACTCTACTTTGAGTTGTAGAGAAAATTATGAAATAATTTCGTAAGATTTTTCATGAAATTCAATCAATTTAATATTTTTACAACTTTTCAGATATTTCAAAAATATCCATCTAAAAAATACGGAAAACATAAGTTTTCCGATAACTTAAGTTAAAAAAAATTTTAAAGTATAAAAAATCCAAATCATTAATACCATTGAAAATGAGGAAGATTTTTATAAATTTGGGAAATTAACAGAAATTTCCAAAGCCTCATAAAATCAAAAATTATCAAAAATTTGGATTTGTCAAAAGGTAAAAAATATGGCAGCCAAAACAAATTTCCAAGGAACAGAGAAATAGTTTATTAGAATATAAAAACTTTTTAATAATAAATTTAAGTTTTCAATTAATCGGACTTGAATTTATTCGAAAATAATTCCATTAATTTACATAAATTGGTATAAATTCCTAAAAAAAACTAATTAAAACTAAATTTATAATAAATGATGATTAAAAGTATTATTTAAGAGCGTGAATAATGACCTCATAATATACGAGATCACAATCCAAGCCCTAAAATATACTTTATTACAAAATATTAACTATCAGCCATTTTACAAATGGCTAATTCATAAACTTAATCATAATTGTAATTGGTTGTTCATTAAAACTTCTATTATAGAAGTTTTTAATGAACTGAATCAGGTGTATTAGTGCTAATGATTTCTGTGAAAGTGACAAATCGAGATTAAACATTGATCCCTTACCGGCAGTGACTTCATGTGAAGAATTTTGTAATGTTTTTAAAGATAATTATATATTTTTTAAATAAAATTCATTGGTGTGAAAAATATCATTATAAAAAATAAACATATTAAAACTACTTTTTACTTCGATATGATTTTACGTATAGCGCATTATAACACTCAATTTTTAAAAAAATCGGGTCACTTTAAATTTTTTTCACTTTAATTAATTAATTTAATTACATTCTCACACAATATATTATACAAAACAAAAAATTATTATGATAATCATTATTATAACAAAAGCCAATGTAAAATACTGTAAATATAATTTAACTTTTGTTTTAATTAGATGATTTGTCGATAATTCGTTTATTTTTGTTTAAATTGTTCCCTTTATGATAAAACACAATCTAATTTTATCGGTTCTTTTATTCTACCAGATTTTGAACTGTCTTTTAGAAGTTTTGCAATGCTTGGTCGACTGTTTCGTTTCAATTTAGGATTTGTGGGAGCCGGTGAAGAGGGAATGGGGAAGTTTGGAGAATTCCCACACGAAGAGGACGAAATCGACGACGACGCTGTCGATGATTGTTTAACTAAATCTGGATTGATAGGTGTATTAAAAAACGTTCGGAATTGCTGTGTTGGCGAGATCGCCAGTGCAGCAAATGCGCTCAATCGTCGGATGCTTGATCCCAATTTGTTTTTATTTTCAAAATCTTCACTTATAATTGGGAATTGTTTTTCAAATTGAAAATAAAGATTTGAAAAAGCATCCCAAATTCCATCTTCTTCTTTGGCTGAAGTTAAAAAGAATTGTTCTTTACTCAATTTAGATTCAAAGAGCCAGCGATCAATTTCATCTTCATAAAGACATCTTTTGTTTAACAAGTCCATCTTGTTTCCGAGGATTATTAAGGGGACAGAACTTGTGAACAGAATTTGGGAAGAGTTATTTGAAGATTTCGTTTCATTTATCAAGTTCAATATGTCTGTCAGGTAATACAATGACTCTTCATCCGTTAGAGAGAATACGAACACGAATCCGACGGCCTTTTTAATTGACAGTTTTCTCATAGCTGGGAAGTTGTATAGCCCCCCAGTGTCAATGAATTGCAAATCCAAGGCTCTGCCGTTGATCTCAAATTTACGATTATAAACATCCTCAATTGTTGATCGGTATTCTTTGTCAAAAGTTTGATTCAAAAACTGTTTAATCAGGCATGATTTCCCGGTTTTGCCCCCGCCGAAAAATACAATCGTTTTCATGTGCTTATTTATCTCACTTAGCTTTTCCATCGACAAATTGTTTGAAGGTCTCCTTTGATCTCAACTTCCGATCTCGAGATCTGAGATTTAAATTTCGAAAACATCAAAGTCAAAATGATTTATATAATTAAATTAGAAAATATAATTACTAAAAATAACAATTCAACTTAACTGACAATTCTCGGTATGAGACTTAATTAATTTTCTCTGAAAAAAACTGTTTAAATTAAATTAATTGAAGATTTGTTTAAATTAACCATTTTCAAGGTGTTTATTTCTTTAATGCAATATTTCAACTTAATACTGTTCACTCAAATACGAAATTAAACTGATTTGTTTTATTTTTAATAAATATATTCTCCTATCAACAAGTTATTTTAAAGTTTATCTAAACCAATCAGAGCCAGACTTAATGTTTGAATAATTCAAATTTAACCAATTTATTCCGAATTTAATATTTAAATTAATTTATTTAAAAGTTTAATTTTAAAAATATATTTTGAAATTGTTTGGAATTTTACATTTTTTGAAACATATTAAGTGAAAAACAAGAAGAAATGGGAGGATTCAATCAGTAAAAAAGCAGAAAAAGTTATTAGTTAAATATCGTATTATCGTGAACAGGAACAAATATTTCATTAAAAAAATCCTTCTGAAATGACTGAAATGGCTTACCTAGTTTTTACCTGAATTAAAAGTAATTATTGTTATTAAATTATTATTATTATTAATAATATAATTTCTCTTTTTTGCATTATCTTGTTTTCGTGAAGAAAATGGGTATAATTTTCTCGCAAGTAAACAAGAAAATAAATAGACAGCTATTTTTTAACCAATTTTTCTCGTATTTTAAGTGAAAAAAAGTGATATTTAATAGATTTAATTGGATTTTGAATAATTTTCCTGCTCAAAACAACTCGGTGATTATTAGTCCAATTAATTTTCATAAAAAAACAAAATTTAATTTCTGTGAGGATATTAAAACAAAATTTAAATTAACGAAAGAATACTCATTAAAACAAAATAAAAGAATTTCAATTTAATTCCATGAAAATTAAAGTTTACTTTTGTTTTTTTCTGTTTTCAATTTTCCTAAGATGCATCCGGATTTGATAAAAATTTATTGATTCAATGTGGTTTTTATGGGATTCACCGTATAATCAATATAATCACTAACATATTTATTGCACTATCGATTTTTCAAATTCCTCATTGAAATATTGATATATTTTTTACTAATATCAGGATTCAGAAATTAATTATCTAACCATGTCACTATGACCTTAATTTATGAGAGCAATGGCGGTAGAATCTTGTGTGTATTTGTTTGTGTGCGTGATTGTGCAATGACAGTAAATATGCGTGTATGTGTATGAATGATATGTATCACTAACAAGATTTTAACCAATAATAAATTATAGGATTGAAAAGCAATAAAAGTGATTTGATTGCAATTCTGAGTTAAAATATTATTAAATAAATATATTTATCACATGTCGTGTTTTAACAATTATAATTATCTATTATTATTATTAGTATTATTATTATTATTATTATTTTACACAATGAATTAAGCATTAACTCACGGGAAAATTTAAAATTAAGATATTTATTAAACTTGACTATAAAATATGTAATAAATCTTAAAAAAAATATATCTGACGAGTTGAAATCGTACGAAACTTCATTTTAATTAGGATATTTATCTAAATATTTGAGAAAATATATTTTTTATTTATAAAGTTTGAAACAGTTTTTGTTTGTTTTGTGTGTAAAATATGAAATGATGATAATGGAATTTGTCTGGGCTGATTTGCAGCAAGAGAATTCATTATATTAATTGACGTTGATTATTAATAATATTATTATTTTATAATAATATAAATTACAATATTTTCTACAGAATTTGACTATAAATATGATTCAGTCAAATTTTGTAGAAAATATTATGCCACTTATAAAGAAATCAGAGGTAAAAAAACGTCCTTAAAATAATAATGATTATAATAATATTAATAATAATAATAATAATAATAATATTAATAATATTAATAATGATAATAATAATATTAATAATAATAATAATAAAATAATAATAATAATAATAATAATAATAAAATAATAATAATATTAATAATATTAATAATGATAGTAATATTAATAATAATAAAATAATAATATTAATAATAATAATAATAATAAAATAATAATAATAATAATAATAAAGCCGTTTCTCCTAGTTTTAAAGGCTGATGCTGTGATTATGGTCCTAGAATAATTATGCAAATTATCTACTGAAAAATGAGTCTCCCATTAATTTATGTCTATTTTGTCTCTATAAAAAAGTGAAAAATATTGTTCGAAAATTGTTGCGTTATCTATAATTTTTTTTTTGATAAAACTGAATTTATAAATGGATTTGGGAACATTATTAGCTGGGTTTTTTAATAATTTATAATTATATGTAAATATTACCAATTTAATTTCGTGAATCATGACCATATAAGGAATGTGAATTATAATTATTAACCTTTTGAGGGTGACAAAGAATATTATAATATCATTTTTTTTATAATAATTTTACTTTTTTAGACTAAAATTAATTCAAATTTAAAATTATAGAGTCTTTCGAAAGTTCAGGAGACTTTTATGCGATAGTAGAAATTTAGGCCATCATTTGTTTATTTAGGGTGGGGGGGGGGGTAAAAGACTTCTATGCAAAAAGTATATTAAATATCTGTATAACTTCATGAGTACACAAAATGGACACAAAAATTCCATATAACAACTCCAAACAAAAAAGTGAAAAATATAATAGTTCTTGTGAGTTGGTGAGCTTTGTTGGAATAATTGTGATTATCTGGCACTTAACTTCTCTTTTAATACCACTTTTCCACAAACTTATCTCTTTCTGGAGCCAAAATTCCAAACGCATCCCCTTATTGCTATCAACCTAAAATCTTTGACGTCATCTTTCATCCTTCATTCATCATTTTATAGTAAAGGAAAGACTTTGAATAAGGAACTATAATGTCTTCAACATCAATTTGCAAAAACTGTAAATTTTTAAAGGCTTCCCAGTAAAATTTGCCATATCAGTGCTAATAACGTCATCCTCATAAACCTATTCATTATCTGGAGGAAGTCCATACTCAAAATACTGAAACTTGTCTTGCTTTTTATTGCATTGAACTTCCGTATTTTTATGAAGAATACCATCCTCGAGTTCAGCCATAAAACCAAAAATTACAATAACTTTTTCAATACCTTGTTCAAAATCCTTCAAAACAACTTAGCATCTTCTTCCTCCAGCTCCTTATCTTCATCAGAATTGCCTGCATATAAAATACCTAGTCCTATTTCAGCTGCTTTTTTCCTTGGCCTTATAAATGTTCTTTCCCTATGAGATTGACTTTTTCTAAAAAGAGAAACCATAAAAATATTTATAAGCTACCTGTTCATGATATTCATAATTAAGCGATATTGTGAAAACATATTTTTACCATTTATTACCCTTATGAAGGCACGCCGGCAGAAATTTAAACAACCAAGTATAAAACACGCCCAACAGCTACTTTATCATTATTTACTGATAATGACATTAGTAACTGTCAAAAAAAACTACATCTATTTATAAAATGTTAAATTTGTCTTGTCATTATCATTATACAATAATAATTTTATATAATTTTATTAATAATTTTTATATTTTTATATTTGAATTTTAAATAATTCCAGGTCTTTATTGGGATTTTTTCAATAAATAGATGTGGTTATTTTGTTAAATTGACCCTTAAATTTCAAATGGGCCGAAGAGAAGGAGCAAAGAATTAAAATAGAAATAGCTTCAATGTATATATTGATGATCATCCATATTTTAAGACAAACGAAAGGATTTTCGAAAATCATATCGGGAAATTCCCGACGAAATCGGGAGGTCTGGCAAGCCTGTCGGGAATAAAAAACAAAAAAAATCAATTATATTTTGTGAAAAAATATAAATTCATTCATATTTATGATATGAATTTATAAATAAAATATATTAGAAAAAATAACAAAAAAATAAGTCTTCAGTTTTGTTAATGTAAAAAAACCAGTAACAATTAATTTTATTTATAAATATTTATCAGCATTTGCTGCTTTTTTAAGTATTCCTTGTGCATTTTCTGTTTTTAAGAATGCCTGAAACTCATTGCACGTCATTTTGAAATTAAATGTAACACCAATCCATAAGGAAAAGGTGAAATCACAAATCCCTATTGTAAAAAATAGAGAGCAATAAGTAAGATAGAAATATAATTTCTCTATTTTTCTTAGTTTCGTTTAATTTTTTATGGGTTTTTTTAATAAAATCCTTTCAAGGTGGGTAAAATCTATTCAAAATCTAAAACTGTTCAATATCGGGAGTTACGGTTCATATATCGGGAGACGGGAATATGCGTTCCATATCGGGAGACTCTCGACGAAATCGGGAGGTCTGGCAAGCCTGGTTACTGAGTGTTTTATTTGCAATCTAGATTTAAAGAGAGATTTTTAACCCCTGTTAAAATGTGGTTTTTAAGTTGTGTTTTTTTTTGGAGCCCTAGACATTACATATGTATTGAATTATAAATATAGAAAGTCATAATATATTTATCTCTAATCTTTACACTATACAGTTTGACTAAAATATTTTAAATATAAAAAAGCAAAAAAAAATCATTATCTATAAGATCATAAAATTGTATTTGAAAGTTCAATGTTGTTTTTAGCTAATTTAAACAACAATGAATATTTATTTATTAAAAACAATTATTTTATGCAAAGAAACATAACAGAAAAATAGTCTTAAAAAGTTAACTGGAGAAATAAAATTCTACGGAATTCTTTTTCTGATCCAACTGAGTTTAAAAAGACAATATATTCATTAGAAAAATTTACGATTGTATTTTATAGTTAAATAAATAAAAAGTATTTTAAAATTAAACATTATAAGGTGAAAGAAAATTTACCTTAACTGTCGAGAAGACTTTATTAACCTTAGGCTACACCAAACCTTACCAAGGTATTCTGAAAGACACGCCACGGTCGAATAACTTGTGACGCATAAGGGAAAATATTTGACTAACGGTGAAAAAAGAATAAAAGTAAGCAAAAGAGTTTTAAACAAAAATTAATTACATTTTGGAATTCCGAGTAAGGAAGACATAATAAGACATAATAATAACCCTTGAGATTGGAGATTTCGGTGTTATACTTTTAGTAAGTCGATTGCCATACAAATAGTTGTAAGTATACAAAGGGAGCAAAATAAGAGAATACTGGCAGTAAGTTGAGGTAGGAATTAAGAAACCTTGATAATATATAATTAAAACATTTAAATTTGATTTTAAAGGATATAATGATGATAACATTTTTTTAAATAAATAATAAAATTTAATTTAATAAATTTTTAAATAATTATTTTAGAAAAAAAAATTAAATATTAAAATTATTTTAATTAAAAGAAAATATAAAACGTTTACGGTTATTGAAGCGAATGGCGAACCAATTTGCGAATTTAACGCATGGTTGAATAATTTGCCAAATGTCAACAACGCGTTTCATAATTCGCTAAGCAAACATGTAAGATTATAATTGGTGTTGATTTCGATAATAATAATAATAATAATAATAACAATAATAATAATAATAATAATAATAATAATAATAATAATAATAATAATAATAATAATTAAATATTTATTAAAATATTTAATTAAAAAAATAATTTGTTTAAATCATATAAATTAATCCATAATATTTTAGTTGGTTTTTGTACAAGAAGATGACAAAATATATCGTACGATCAGTGTTTGAATAGCGTTTTCTTTAAATAAAATCGTTGTCAAACTAATTTAATTATTTATTTAGAAATAATAATGATGATGATAATAATAATAACAATAAAAATTATAATAATAATAATAATAATAATAATAGTAATAATAATAATAATAATAATAATTAGATATTCAAATGTAACAATAAAGATGACAAAACATTTTATAATTTGTAAATTAATTTATTAAATAACATCAATTGTCATTAAATTAGGCCTTTATTTAATCAAGGGCCGTAAATATATTATACGTGTCAAGAAACAGCATGTTGGTAAATGAATGGTAAAATCCAACTTTGGCGTTGAGAACTATGGTGGCTTGCAGTTCAAAATGATGGATGGCACATCAATTGAACTGCATAAATAGACAAATGTATGTTAAAGGTTTCATCTCCACCATAACTACTCCAGATCAAACTTTACGATTTCAGGTTCAGTAAAAATTTGTTTGCAGCTTTGCTAAATTCTCTTAACACTAGATTTACCAGCATATTTGATATACCTAGTTCTGCCATATCAAAAACCGTCATTTTGACAGGCTCGGTAGTTCTAGTGTTAATGGTAAAAATTAATAAAAATTAAATAAAAGATCGGTCAAATTGAGTTGAATCTGGTTTTACCAATCTAGTCTAATAAATTCTTTTAAAGGGGAATTGTTCCGCTGGCAAATGGTGGGAAAAGGCACTCATTCAAAATTCACGTACACAATGGATATTGGTTGAGAAATTCAGACCCAGTAACTCTATCAAATCTATCTAGTCGTCCTAAAAAAGAGATTAAGGACTCTGGAGGCTGATTTTCATTTTATTTGCCTTCTGGCAAAATATCATTTACACTTTTCCATTAATAGAGAGCAAATAAATCACGTTGAATCAAGCCCGTGATTCACTATATTATATATTATGAACCTATTATTTATTATGTTTTAGGCGACTTGTAAATTTATGTAAGTGTTCTATTATAATGAAATATTTATTATTATTATCAATACTGTTGTTATTATTATTATTATTATTATTATTATTATTATTATTATTATTATTATTATTATTATTATTATTATTATTATTGTTATTATTATTATTATTATTGTTATTATTATTATTATTATTATTATTATTTATTATTATTATTATTATTATTATTATTATTATTATTAGTTTTATTATTATTTTTATTATTATTATTATTATTATTATTATTATTATTATTATTATTATTATTATTATTATTATTATTATTATTAAAGAAAATATTTGATAAATTAAAGGAAATTAGAAATGAAAACTCAAGAATTAATTGAACAAATATTTATTAATATTAATTTAATGAAATTTCGTGGCAATTTTGGTTATTTATCATAAAAATATATTGCTTGTGAGTAACTGAAATTTCCTGTGGAAAAAGTTGATATTTCTCCTCGTCGGGATTAAATAACAAATCTTGATGTTAGATGAAATTTCTTTTGCCACTCTTTTTTCAATTAATACTCACTTTCTAAACATTCTTAAATTTACTCCCTAATGGAGGATTATAAATAACAACTGACTACGAATTTCTCTAGCCGAACATTTTCCACAGAGTCTTAATAAAGCTAATAATAAAATAATAATGCTAACAAAAAAAATAATAATAAAAATAATAATAAAAATAATAAAATAATAATAATAATAATAATAATAATAATAATAATAATAAATATTATTATTATTATTATTATTATTATTATTATTATTATTATTATTATTTTTGTTATTATTAGTTTTATAAGAAATTTGAATTTGTTTAAAATGTCATTTATTTTTATAATTTTATAGTCGAAATGTATCCATTTACTACTGTAAAATTGCAAAATGCCAATCATAAATTTATGGCGGTAAATAAATTATGATTTTCGTCGATTCAAACAAATAGAATATTTAATTTGAAATTGGAAAACGTCAGGGACAATTTTTTTCTGTAAATATAAATTTAATAAGAAACTAATTTGTTGATTTCATTAAAACAATTAATTATTAATTTTATGTTGCATTATAATTACGCGTACGCTTCGATTTTATTTTATTTGATAAATTATTCTTTTTTAACTCGTTTATATTCTCAAAAGATTTTTTAAAATTTTTATTTGGAAATTCTACAATGCGGTGTGACTGTTGGTGATGAGGCATTCTAAAATATTTCTTTGGCCCCCCCCCCTCAACAGTGTTACTTTTCTAAGTTTGAGATAGTTGCTTTAAAACATTAAATGTGAAAGCCTATTCACCAGTAACCCTGTGGATAGGGTTAATATTTTGATATAACATTGCTTTATTGTCTAAAGGGTTTAAGGTTAACCTTCAACCTTTGGACTTCTTTATTTGTTTCAGCACAAGCATTGACTGCCAATCTTTCGGTCTCTTTCATTTAAGAAATAATATCCTGCGTTTTAATGGTTTTCCTTTACATATTGTGCTCCAGCAACCTCAAATGCAATAAATGTAAAACCTCTCGTGCTTATCAAATCTGTGATGGACAATTTTCATAATCTTGTTTTAATTTTTAATTTTTATCATTTGTCTCTCCTCAATCATTTTTGATCTTGAGTCCAGATTTTATTTTATCAGGTCAATTGAAATGTTTATATTTTTACGAAAAATGTGAAATAAACAATAAAAAGACCGACTGAATGGGTGAGAAAGACTTTGAATACAATTGTGAAGTGCTGTTGGGCATTCGGTAAAAGAGATTGAAAGAGAGTATGAGTAGTATGAAAAAATATTAAATATGTGGAAAATTTAGAATATTTGGTGGCAATGAACCATTTGGCTTGGCCTGATCGGCTGCTCAATAAGCGCACTGGCAATGAATGAGCCAATGAAAAATTGAGAATTTGCGATTAAAATCGCTAAATTAGCAATCAAATATTATTTATAAAATTACAAAATTTAAACAAAATTAAAATATTAAAACAAAAAATGATTGTTAATTTCTCAATTACAATGAGTTTTACCAAAAGAATTTTCCTCGTTGAGCAATTAAATAAAAACTCCATTAAGAATTTCTGTAAACAATTCAATTGAATAGTAATGTTGCGAAAAAAGAATTTCTTCATAAATTATTCACAGATAAATAACTTTTGATCACTTGGGAGTGGAACAATAAAAAACTCTCAAAAACCCCCCCAGCAGAATCAGTACAAAACGATTTCATCTACCGCATTATTTTAATTTTTAAAAAAGATTTATCAAAATTTATAATTTTTTATCACAAACTGTTTCCGATTAGATAAATTTCTTTTGGAAAGAAATTCCTTGTTGACAGGGAGAGAGGGGGGCTTAGTGGCATGGAATGGGACGATGATATCTGCTATCCTCTTTGTCAACATTGTTCCTATCGCTTTGTCAATATGTAGAATTTTTTTCCAACTTTATATGGGTTTCACATTTATTGTTTGAATTGTTGGTTATTATTAATTTTTGGACAGTGAAATATTGATTGACAGATTTCCTGGACCTCAGACAGGTCCACGTGGAATTCTATCAAGAAACAGACTTTATTTACACAAAGAAAATTGCATTTTTCGAATTTGGAAAAAACACAATTGCTACTTTTCAAAACATTAAAAATAATAATAATAATAATAATAATAATAATAATAATAATAATAATAATAATAATAATAATAATAATAATAATAATAATAATAATAATAATAATAATAATAATAATAATAATAATAATAATAATAATAATAATAATAATAATAATAAATTTGGCAACGATTTAATTAAAAAACACGCCAATAAAAAACTCTTCGTACGATATATTACGACAGCATAACTGTCATCTTCAGGTACACAAAACCAACTAAAAATATTATGAATTAACTTATAATTTAAACAAATTATTTTATTTTTATATTAATTTAATTTTATAATAAGTGTTTCTTTATTAGAAATTTAAATTAATATACAAAAAATAATTTTTTTATATTATAAGTTAATTTCATACAGTTATGCTGTCCAAATATATCGTACGAAGAGTTTTTTATTGGAGTTATCTTTTATTATTAATAATAATAATAATAAAGTAATTTGTTTTTATAATAAATCTTTCTATGCTGACATGCTATTGTTTTAGGATGTCCGAATCCTGGCTGATTTTTATCAGTAGATCACCGATACATTATTTAAACTCATTATGAATATACACCTTTGAATGATCAGAGAGCCGAGCAGTAGCAACATTATGGCTGTTATTAGGCCCAAAAGTTTCTCCTAATAGGAAAGCTTTCGTTTCTTCCATGTACGCGCGAACGTTCATGACCAGAGAACTAAACGAAAACGTAGGCTGTTGGTCGGAACCTAGCTGGAGTAAATGAACTAAGGATTTTAGAAACTATTCATGATATTGTTAAAGCCTACTGAAGACTACTGGAAATTGAATAAGAGTACACAAGTTTTAAAGTACAACTGTATCTTGGCTACCATGGTATTTGTTATCTGTATGAATTTATTCACAGTAGTGATTGTTAGAAGACTTTAAAGACATAATATTTATTATGTTAAACAGAGTAACTCTCAGAAGGAAAATATTATATTTTAAGTATCTTGAGCAAGATACCCTCATCCATACATAAATCACACAAATCACACCTTTGATATTCAAACATGCATTACATAATCTTCAGTCATACAACTTCACCATACACACATACATATGTGTATGTATATAAATATTATATAATTAAGAATATCTATTGTTTACTTTAGGAAGTCTACCAGTAATAAAATAGGTATATCGGGTTTTTTAGATAATTGCTTTTAATATAAATTTTGAGTGATTATGGGGAACGAGTAACTTGTGAGATTTTGTTGATAAGATCTCAAAAACTTATAATTAATGGTAAAAGTGCTCAGTCTCAGGGATTTTTAATGTATTTAAATAATTGATTGTTGTTTTTGTATATTAAATGTTTAGTATGATTTGTTATGTTGTTAGTATGATTTGTTTGTTAAAATATTTCTGAAAAGAATTTAATTATTCTATAAATTTTTGTTAATATTATTTGCGTTTATTAAAAGTAATTTAAAATGTTTATTTTAAGAATTATTAAAAATGATTGTCAGTTTTGATATAATTTTATTTTTTTATATTATTATTTAATTTATTTAAATATTCATTATTTTCATTTAGTCATTGTTAATATGATTTCTAAACTGAAGAAAACTGATAAACAGTCGAAATCTAAAGCGAAATGTTATACAATATACTTAGTTGGCGATTTTCAATTATTAAAACATTTTATACTTTCTTTAATAAAAATAATAATAATAATAATAGTTATTATAAAAATATTATTAATAATAATAAAATGTAAGTTAATTTTATTAAAAATAAAACTTGGTATGAGAGAAAATAAGTTTAACAAATTTTTTCCTGAATTTCATTTATTCCTTACATTGCCCCTTGGCAATTTTGAGTCCATCAAAAACTTCAGATAAACCGATCATCATTAAACGTAAATTCACTAAAATTTGTTTTAGTTTCTGGAATTAAATCCGTTTCATGAGAATGATTTTATACTTCAAATTTATGTTTTTTTATATTTTTATGTATTTTATTAATATTTTTTTTTCAAATGACAGAACAATTCCTGAAAGTCGTCCAATGTTTTTACTGTTATTATTAATATTTTAAATTATAATAATATTTGGGTTGTTGGTGAAAAGAGAAACTAATAATTATTCATGTAACTCAAAAGCGTTTTGGTAATAATAACGAATTTCAGACAATATAACTTTTATAGATTATAAATTTACAACGACACGAATAATTCACTATTACAACAATCACGTGCTTATTATGACCTTTCTGGAATAATATCACCTTTGCAATACACTTTGGAACACACAATCACTTAATTGCTACTTCTGGTTTCGACAATTGTTAGAATCGATTTAGTTGCTATTCGTTCTTTAACTTGAAAATACTTGAAACTAACTGTAAATAACTACAATAACAGGTTTAATTTGCTTTGTTACTCTGATAATTTATTTTTCAAAAATAGCTCTGGTTTATTTTATTAGTTTTCTAGGGTTAGTTTTTCACTTTTAAGTTTCGTCTAGGTTTTTCTACTTAGATTTAGTATTCTGATTTCTCCATTTTTGCTTTTTATAGGTTGCTATTTTCTGGCACTTGAGATAATTCCAATCTTTTTATCGTTTCCCTTTTTACAATTTCTGATAAAATGTGCAATTTTTTTAACATTTTTTTCTCGACTTCAGATAGTTTTAATTAATTCTTAAATAATTCAATTTTCCTTTTGTGTTTTGCCTTCTCTTTCTAATTTGTACTTATTAATAAATTACAATCTTATCGAATTTCTTTGTTTAAGGGTATTGATTTTTTATTTCTCTTCTCAATTTTCATATTTTTAATTATTCCATGTGATTATCCAATATGATTTCATATAATAAACGTTTTTGTTGTCTACAAAACGTAAATAGTATACATTATATATTTCTTAAAATTTGAGTTGATTACCTGTTGGATTTGATTTTCCCATTCCTCTTGATTCCACTCAAGAAATTCTTTTAATGTTTCATCATTACTTTGTAAAGAGAGATAATTGTCTTAAATATAATTTATATATTCGTTCCTTTTGTTTCTTACTACCATGATCTACAAAAAGTGACTTTTCATAAATAAGATAAGTCCCCCAAATTAAGTATCCTTTGGTTAAATGAGTCCCAACTTAAGCAATACCAACTTCAAAACATTGTCTAATTTCTTCTTTATCAGTTAAATATTCTAACATAAATTGGCAATATTTAAATTATACATCGACACTTCTATAATCTTCAATTGCACGAATGAATAGAGCGCATATAAAATCTTTTCATCATTGATCCAATCAATCCACCTTTCAGTGGACAATGGATAATAAATATGCAGAGTTTCTCTTGATTCGCTTGCTTCAAACATCTTTTCTGAATGTTTTAGTGCATTAATTAACTTCCAATGAGAATCATAATCAATAGAATTTTTTAAAACATTTTCACTATACATCTCAATTTTCATAATTTCCGCTGAAAACTATTCTGATTCCGAATCACTACTAGATAACTCATTATCGATGAAAAATCAATCTTTTTGTCCTTTTTGTAGATTTTCAATAAATACTTCCAGTGGTTTATTCCGTTTCTTGGATTTTAATGCTTCTAGATCATATAATAATAACATTGGTAATTAAAATGCGGCTCGTAACTTTTGTTCGGTGGTCTTATTTTCGGTTAGAAGTTGGGGATTATATTATTTGAATCTTTACTAGAGTGCTAGTTACTCCTTAAAACATCTAGCACTCTTTGATGAGTAATTCTAAATTATCTCCTTTGTTGAATTTTGCAGAAAGTAATCTTCCAGTTAGTAGACCTGTTGGGGTGGTCGCCATATTAGAATGTGTAACACTTAAGTTGTAATCAAACCTGTCATTAAAACATTTCTCCAAAATCCGATTTGTTTATTTTCCAGTTTTATTTTCCAGTAGTAAGCAAACTATGTTCCACAAGAAAATTCAAAAATGCGCCGATCAGAAACTTTTAATTTGAATTTATTTCAAAATTTGTCTAAAAGTAAAATGGGATAAAAATTATAATTTATTTCCTCAAGTTTTACAATAAAATGTGATTCAAATTTGCTTTGAATTTTTTCAAATTTTAAACTTTATTATTATTTGTGTGCGCGAGACAAATTTAGCTTAGAATTGATTTATTCTAATATTGATTCATTTTTAGATTTCAATTCCAATAATGAATTATTTATTGATTTTCTGTAAATATATATTTCGGGATTTTTCCCATCATATTATTTATTTGCTCACATTTCTGATATTTTTCCTTTCGGACAATTTCATCCAAAACTTTTTTCTTTTTTAATTTTTGTTTAAATTTCGTTTTATTTTGTTTTTATTGAATTTTTATTTTTATATGACCTCAGCATTATTGTTATTATTATATGTCATATATAATTTTTTTATTTTGATATTAATTCAATTATATTGGGGAAAAACATTAGAAAATTTGTCTCATATCGGAACATTGTTTCAAGTCAAAGGAAATGATGAATTGCTAGAAAGAAATGGCCAGAATTCATAACACTTTTGATATTTTTAATTAATGGATGACAAAACTAGATATTATTTATTTATTTCATCTATGAACTTTCTGAGTTCTCCCCACTCAGAATGACTGAAACTCCAAATGATATTGAGAAAATCATTTTGCAATTATTTTGATAATTAAAACAAAATATCGTGAGAAATATTCATTTTTTCAAGGGCCCCATAACACTTAGAACTGTGATGCTTGACTTTTAAATTAAATAATTAAATAATTAAATATTCGATTTTTAAAATTCGTAAATATGCCTAAAAATTTAATTAAATTCTTTTAAAGTAATATTCAGTGCTATTTCTAAAGGCAAACTACTTTCTAGCTTATTTATTTGTCATCGCATGACATTACTTATCACCATCGGACTCGATTACAAAGTTTAATTACGTTTACACCTATTGGTTACATAGTTGCTGGGTTCAATCAAGAGTTTTACATGGCATTGATAACAGCTCAATAACCATAAAACTAGTCTGCTATTAGAAATTGAGACTGATCAACCATCTTATAAATATTTCATTTTTAGTGTACTAGTTTAATAAATTACATTATACATTTAAAAAAGTAAATATTGCAGCTTGTAGAAGTTCATTACTGATCTTGGTGTAGATCAATGTTGAAAAAGGTAAAAGAATTTACAGACAATAATATTTGTATTTTGCATTATTTATTTTATTTTGGTTTATTTTTTTCATCTAAAATCTCCACAGGAAATAAAGTGACTTTATCAAAGTGAGTTGATTGAAATATCTGGAAAAAATGATCTTTTTTCAGCATCCTGAGTGCATTGATAATTGAATAACTCTATTTACTAACAAAAAATGAATAGATTTATAGGAGCAAGAAACCATTTTCAAATTAAAATTTGGAATTAATTATGCTTATTGTTTTGTTGCTCTGTCTCAAACCATTTCAAGACCCACAAAATATCTCGCGTTTTGAATACTTTTTTTTAACTTAAATCACTTCTTCTGGGTGCATTAGTCACAACAAATATGGCATCTAGATTATTCTTAAATAAGTGACGAATTTCAACCTCAATGAGTTTTTGTTGCGAGGAACTTCGTCTGGCCCTCCGTCAACTGTAAACACAACAATAAGCTTGATTGAATTGTCTTTTTTATCTCTTATGATAGCGTCATTTTCATCCAAATCCAATAGTCTTTCAAAGTCTATCCATGAGCAAATGCAGAAGAGGATGAATGATTCCATGATCGAATTGATATGTAAGTTGAACCAGAATAGCTTACATATGATTTTTACTCCATTCCCCTCCCCTACCCCGTGTCACAAACTGTTACACTTCTTTAGATCCTTCCGTCTCTGTAGTTTGACCTACTTTATAAACGGTCCTTTTATATACATGTAACTTGTTTAAGATATGTTTTAAACGATTTCGACAAATTGTAAATTTACTTTTACAATACAAATAAATATCATTTCATAATATTTATAACATAATTCAAAATAGCGATGAAATTAATTAATCATTTTTGTTAATTATTTTACATAAATACAATACTAACATTTGTAAACCTTCGAGCGGGCTGGCAGCCGTAAAATTTACGGCAAACTTATGTTTATTAATAGTTTTGCATATAAAATATTATTTAAGCTTAAATACAAATTTTTTAATTATTAATAATTATCAAACTCTATGCTATCATAAAATAGTGAATATTTGTTGCAAAATGTAAGACGTAAAGTTTATGGCGTTCGCTCACTCGTGTTAAAATAAAATGCATGCCCGCTCAAAGGTTAATCATATACCATGGTTGAACTAATACTAATATTTTATCAGTGTAATTACTTTAGGTTTTTGAAAATTTTTATTGTTGATGATTTATATTTGAGCAATGATTATTGTCATTGGTATAATTAAGGTCGGAAATATTTTAAGTAAGAATATTATTTTCAGTAAAATCTTTTATGTTGCTGTTAATTTTTAACCTTTTTTCTTTTGGTTTTTAATTTATTCTCAATATGACTATAGATAAAACATTAATTTTTCTTAGCAACACAAATTATCAGTACTAATATAATTTAAATGTCATTTTGAAATAATAATTGATAAAGACAGTACCGAAAATTTGTGTTAAATAAAAAAATAATTTTTTAAATAAAGTTATAAAGGGAAAAAATAAAATATCATATTATTAGTAGTAGTATTATTATAAATATTATTATTTGTTTAAGCATTGTAAATTTGTTTTTATTAAATTAAATAAAAGTTAAAATTTAAAATTAGTTTATTTTCAAAAAGTTCAAATTTATTTTCGACAACAGTTTCTAATTTCGGGATTATTTGCAGGACAAAATTTGCTGTTGTTGTGTGATCTTGATATCAATAAACTTCAATATATTGTTGGGGTTATTGTTATTTGTCAAGGTCACAAAGATAAGGGGACACGGATAAATTACGTCAACAAAATAGGGCAAGGGGGTTGAAGAAGTTTGAAAAATGTTGACATGGTGGAGAGGAGTTAAAAATGAATTGACGTCAACAATATTACTTTTTACAATAAATTTAATAAAATAAAAAAGAGGAAATAAATAGGAAACCTAATTGAGCTCTTGACATTAAAAGAAGCCTTCTTCAAAAAAGAAATTGAATAAATTTTTCCAGGTTCAAAACTTTTATTAATACTATTATAAGAACTTACTTAAGTTTTCACCTCTGATTTCTTTTCATTTTACTATTGGACTATGAATCAGTAATTATATCGATGTTCCATTGATATTCACTAATTTTCGGCACAACCGTTTTCAAGTAAAATAAAATATTGGTAATTAAATTTATAAATTTCGTCAAATGATATTTTTAAAATTTTTAAAAACCTTTAAAATAAAAGATTATTTTAAATAGACTATTTTCATTGTTTATTAGATCAAGAATGGATAAATCAAACTGTCACTAGTTGTCAAGTGCCATTTACTAACTAAAGATCAAGATTGGTGCAAAAATGAAGTCAAGTCAATAATTTTTACAAATTGTGAAATCTAATGATTTAAATTGATGCAAAGCGATTAAAAAACTCGCCGTTAGATTCATTTCACTAGATAAATCTCAGGTTGGCTTGCAGAGGTTTACATCGATTTTCTTCAACGAGTCTTTGAAATTAGATAACATGCTTCTTCGACCGTTAAAGGCATTCAAAATTCTTCCATATGAAATATTTTGTCCTTTAATTCTCTATATATTCTATTTTAAACATGCAAGCCAGTCTTATAAAATGTTAGTAGTTGGTAAGGTTGGGGGTTAAAAATTGTTTGACGTAATTGTGTTAAGGGGCGCTAGAAGTTTGAAATTGTTGAGAAGGGGGTTAAAAATTGCTTAAAACTTGGTGACATAATAAATGGACGTCCTCTAAGTATTCAATCACTGATAATTTTATTATATTATCATTTTGTGTGTCCTACAAAGTTTCTTGTATAATTTGTTATATTTGTATGTCTTTTTTCATAACCCTAACGATTTTATTCTTTGAATGTTGGTTCAGTGTGCTCAGATTCATAACTGAACCAACCTCATTTGATGTACGTACAATTATGTAATATCATAAGTTTAGTTTTATTTTGTTTGAATGAACAATTCCAGCTATTATTGATTGTTATGATGTAAGGATTAAAAATGATTAAAGCCCCATAACCAGTTAACCACACTGGAAGAATACAATTATGGACCCGTCTGAGTCTGACGACCAGAGTGCTAGAAACTTCACCATCATTGAGCTACCTCTAAATATTGTTCAATTGTGCTCATATGTTGTCTGAATTATTATTTCATAAATAGGAACAAAATTGGAGGGTAAGAAGATCATATTTCAAAAGTTAAAAAATAAGCTCCACCTTAACGTACATCTAAGCCGTTTTAGTCTTCATTTCTTAATCTTGTACATTTGAACCAACGTGCAATTTATAAGAGCTTTAATGATATTCCCAAAAATCCTGTAAATTATTTAACCAGAACAAAAACAGCTTTTTCATGCATTTATCTACAATAACTTATTTTCCGTTGTGCTTGTATTTATTCAAATAACATAAAATTCATTTTTAATAAAAAAATTTTTTACTTTAAAATTTACTGAAACCAAGTATTGATATTTAAATTAAAATTTAAATATAAATTAAAATTATATTTTTTAACTATATTCATTTATTTTTTTGTTTACTTTTGATTTGTTTTTGTTTTCTTTAAATATTGACTATTGGTGAATTTTATTTCCAAAATAACACAAACTTTCAACGCTGACAAAAGTAACGAAAACTCTGATCTATGTTCGTAATGAAAATAAATGAAATGTTAACTTTTGTATTCATTTTGGATTCATTCTTCACTAATTAAATGAATATCTTTAAAATTATGTTTCACTATTTTACCACCCCTCCACCAAAAAAAATAATTCTTTTTTGTCGTGTTGACTTCACAAAGAAAATGGCCAACTTAATTTAATTTATTAATTAATTTTATTTTTATCAAATGAAAATAATATTCAAAAATTTTATTAAAATGATAAATTTAAAAATAATTCTATTGGTGGATAAAAAAAATTTAATTTTTGCGTGTCAACCGTAATTATTATTTCTGACGATTCTGCTAAAATGTTGATTACAACGATATTTCATCAAGGAGAAAAATATCAAATTATAATGATGGAAATAGTTTGTTCATTATAATTAATTGAATTATGTAATATTTGATTCGACAAAAAAAAAATCTAATAATTAATTTGGAATTACGCCAAGTTTAAATTTTATATTACAAATATTATTGAAATTAATTATAAAAAATAATTTTCTTTTATAAATTAATATTTTTATTGAAAATTTCAAAATTAATTTTAAATAAATCAAAAATAATATTTGAGAAAGAAAAAAAAATTTTTCCACAGCTCAGTAAAAATTCCAGGCAAATCTGACAAAGAAAAATCAGAAAATAAAATTAACTTCAATAAATCCCACCAAAAAAATCCAAAAAATTTTCACATTGGGATTAGCATAAGTTGATAATTTTTGAAAAGACTTTTTTTTCAATTGTTAAAATTTTTTTAAAAATTACGAATTATTCACTTTTTATTTGTTAGTAAATGGGAAATATACGCTCAGAAGATTTTCCATAATTCAAAGAAAGATGAGAAAAATAATCTCAACGACTGAAATTATGATTTGAAGAAGCTTTAGAAAAATATTAATTTTATTTTAATTAATGGAGTTGAGAAACCAAAAAAAAATATTTCTTTTTGATTATTATTTCTTTCTGTTGTATTCTGTTTTCCTATTTGGTAAATTATGATCCGAGGATCAGTCGATGATCTGTCTTCCTCTTTCAAGAAGACAGCTGATACCTTTAATGCAGAGGTTATTAAAACTCTGCACAGACGGCCTGGAGCTAAGTTGATTGCAGACCTCTAACTTTAATAACAAGCGCTAACAAGAGTAACATATATTATATGAGAATACCATAAGGTTATACATCAGTATTGGTTTCAATATATAACATTCAAATAATATAACCATTTCAAATAAAAAAGTTGAAAATTAAAATTAGTTTTTACTCTGGTGATCAATAGTCCGAAAATCACCACTGTAAAAATACCACTTCTCTAGAGAAAAACATACAACATGGTAAATAATAACTTAATAATTAAATCAATTAATTTGATGATTATTAATTATTATTTAAATAAATTATTATACATGTTATTACATATTTCAACTTTGTATAAATTTTAAATTTTAAATTCATTGGATTAGTTTTAAGCAAAAGGTAACTGAAGTTAAGACTTATTTTTGTTCAGAAGGACCAATTGTGTATTGGAGTTGGTTCGGTCGGGTTTCGGACAAACGGAGAGTTCAAATAAAAAGTTCTAAATTTTTTTATTATAAAAGTTGCCCGGATTCAAAATTTATTTTATTTAAATATAATACACTCAAATATTACTTTACAGTTTATGTAGTTTAGAGTTTCTTTGGCTGGTTCCCAGGCCCTTTAAATTGGGGTCCGGTGCAAACGATGAGACTGCACAATCCGGTAACTTTCACCAGATCCCAATATTATAAGAATAGTACAAATTTACACATATTAATTTACATTTATACTAAGGTGACCAACTATACTCATTTACTGAGTTTTGTACTCTTTTTTCGCAAACCGTACTCTTTTCAAATCCTGTACTCTGAAAGTCTCATCTGTATAATTTTATACTCATTTGTATTTCTAAAACATTTTTGTTAGATTATTTTATTTCAATTTTATTAATTAAATATTTAAAATTATTTTGACAGTGATTTGAATTTCACGAGCGCATAATATCTATTTAAAATCAAAATAAAAAATATATTACTAGTATAATATTTAGATTATTAATTCAAATATGAGCGATAACAAAAGAAGGAAAAATCGTTTAAACGAAAATTTAAAAAATGAGTTTCCCTTCATTGTAGTTAAAAGTCGGAATGATGACTATTTGGTTAAATGCACAATCTGCCTTAGGGAATTTTCAATTGCAAATCATGGACTTAGTGCAATTGAAAATTCCCTATTGCAGATTGTGCCTTTAACCAAGGAGTGTACTCTTTTTGAAAAAATAGTTGGTCACCTTATTTATACATGACTTAACGTGTTATTAAACAACAGTAGTCAGGCATAAGCTTGACGTGCTGATAGAATTAGTTATAAAGACATTCAAAATTTTTTTCTTTAGAATTTTATTTTTTCAATTTATTTTGTCAATTAATCTTTTTTTCAAGAACGTAAAAAGGCTCAATTTCTACGGGGAAATGTGTAGCCAGCTGGCCGTTTAAAATTAAAAACACGATTAAATTTTAATACAAATAATTGGTTTGGATAATTATTCATTTAAATGACATCGAATATTTTAATAATAAAAACAACATGGTTTTCTTTCGCAATTAATGGGAGAAACGGTTCAGCAATGATAATTGAATTTGAGGGACATCGGATTACATAATCAGCCCTAGATGGGGCAAGGGGCCACCGGGGGAGAAATTGAAAGGGAAAATAAATAATCATTTGATTGACCACATAACCATTGTACTGTTATTTTTTTTGTTGCCCTTTTATCATAAAAACATGAAATAATATCAAACAGAAATTCGTTTAGTTACGTTAAATGAAATTTTTTTTGTTTTAAAGTGAAAAATTTCTTAAAGCTATTTTTACTTATATATAAGTGTTTTATTCATTTTATGACTATAAAAATTTATCTGAAAAATTATTTATATTTCTAGGTCTGGGGTCTGCAGGGACGTAGCCAAGATTTTAGCTTGAAGCGGGCAAAATCAATAATTATTGCAATTATCGAGCAATGTTAAAAGTTGACACGGAAAAATAGAAAAAAATATTTTAAGATAATAAACAAATTTATTACTAATTATTAACAATGTTTATTACATAGAATATATTACATTATAATATTAATTCGTCTTTGTCCCTTCATTAATTCAGAAAGTATTTCATTCGGACTTATTGTAATCCGTTGCTCATTTCTATCAATAAAATTACCGTGACAACAAAATGAAAAAAATAAAAGAATAATAGTAATTACTGTAGTGGAAAATATTCAAATGATTATCTAAAAATAAAACGTTTGATAATGATTATTAAGCGATTTATTACATATAAAATAAAGAAACCATTGCACCTCAAAACTATTAACTCAAAACTAACACAAGTAAATCTGTCAAATTCGGAGAGTATCCCTAGTAGTGGGGTGGCTTGCGCGCGTAACCGAGCACAACGATACATGTAGCCGGCACTCGTCTATGTACTTTCGTCCAAAAAGACCGACAAACTACGGAATAGCTAGTGTGAGCATAGTTGTACTGTTTTAAATTTGAAAAGATTTAGCTAAAATTATACACTGTTTTTTTATTCTTATACAATTCTTATAACAAAAAAAAAATAAAAGTTTTATTAAAATATTTCAACCTTAATTTATATTTGATAATCTATAATTTATTTTGGGGGGGGCGCAAATGCCCCCTAGCTACGTCTTTGAGGGTTTGTTATCTTATACTCGGGAGCTTCATGTGGCTATTTCTATTATCATAAATAAGGATATTTTTAAAAGGTTAATTTGCAATTTCGAACTTGGTTTACTTGATTTAAAAATTTACAAAACTATTTCCAAAATTTCCAATACACACAACGTTTTTATATTGTAATTTAAAATTTTCCCTTTAATATTAAAAATCTGAGATCCGATGAGTCATACTCTGTTAAAAATATTTAAAAATTAATTTTAAAATCCCTTTAAAAAGTTTTTTATCAAAAACCAATGAAAACAATTTCTTCTACAAAAGCGGTGATGCCGTCTACTCACATTTATCTGCTTTGAAGTATTAACAATTAAAAAGTTTAAAAATTAAAAAAATATTCAAAGAATGAAAATTAAAATAATAAATTTTAAAGTTAGAAAAAATAATTGAAAAATTTTAAATTTTAAATTTTAGATATTATTTAAATCAGATTTTTATCCAATGAAAATGCAGATAAAATATCTAAGCCCGCAATTAGATAATTATCAGTCTTAATTTTCATAATAATTTTATTAAAATGAGAATTTTAAAGAAATTGCATTATTATTTTGTTTTTCTAATTAAATATTTCCTGTAAATATATTATTATTAGTGTAAGTGATGAATGCAAATTTATTTTATAATTATTATTATTATTATTATTATTATTATTATTATTATTATTATTATTATTATTATTATTATTATTATTATTATTATTATTATTATTATTATTATTATTATTATTATTATTATTATTATTATTATTATTATTATTATTATTATTATTATTATTATTATTATTATTATTATTATTATTATTATTATTATTATTATTATTATTATTATTATTATTTATTATTATTATTATTATTATTATTATTATTATTATTATTATATTATTATTATTATTATTATTATTATTATTATTATTATTATTATTATTATTATTATTATTATTATTATTATTATTATTATTATTATTATTATTATATTATTATTATTATTATTATTTATTATTATTATTATTATTATTATTATTATTATTATTATTATTATTATTATTATTATTATTATTATTATTATTATTATTATTATTATATTATTATTATTATTATTATTATTATTATTATTATTATTATTATTATTATTATTATTATTATTATTATTATTATTATTATTATTATTATTATTATTATTATTATTATTATATTATTATTATTATTATTATTATTATTATTATTATTATTATTATTATTATTTTTTTTTTTTTTTTTTTTTTTTTTTTTTTTTATTATTATTATTATTATTATTATTATTATTATTATATTATTATTATTATTATTATTATTATTATTATTATTATTATTATTATTATTATTATTATTATTATTATTATTATTATTATTATTATTATTATTATTATTATTATTATTATTATTATTATTATTATTATTCAACTAGAGAAGCACCAATATGAACATTATTTAACCTTAAAATTTTAATAAAAAATATGAATAAAAAAAAACTTACAAGTGATGCATTATTTGACAATGTAAAATAAGCGAAATTTATAATAATTTATTTTTTTGGTGAAACTGAAAAATTTTTAAATTCAATTTGATACAAGAATAAAAATTTTTTGTGAAATTTTATAAAAGAGAATTTAAGCAAAAACATTTAAGTAAATAATTTCAAAATGTGACATTGAATTTGGTGTATTAAATTTTATCAAAAACAACAAACTAATTTAGTTATTAAAAACATCAAAGGTAAAAATAAAGGAAGCTGAGAGAAATTTCATAAAATGATAAAAGAATTAAAACAAATCCCACTTTTACAACCGGTAAAATCAAATTATGATCTATGTTTATTTTTGACACAAAATTCATTTTGTCAGATTTGTTTTTTTGATTAGTAAGTTAATTTTTTTTGAAATGTAATTAACAAGATTTGTAAATTTTCCATTATAATTAATAATGAAAAGAATTAAATTTTAAATTGAGAGTTTAATTAATTTAAATGGAATATTTACAATAAAAAATGCAACTCAAATTTAACTGCATTTTATATCAAATAAACAAACAAAAAAAATATTATTATTATTATTATTATTATTATTATTATTATTATTATTATTATTAATAAATAATTAAATAAATTTGGCAACGATTTAATAAAAAGATAACGCCAATAAAAAAACTCTTCGTACGATATATTTCGACAGCTTAACTGTCATCTTCAGGTACACAAAACCAACTAAAAATATTATGAATTAACTTTTAATTTAAACAAACTATTTTTTTATATTAATTTAATTTTGTAATAAATAAACATTTAAAAAATATTCCAATAACTTTTAACTAATTTAAAACGTTATTTATATAAATATTATAATTTTTATCTATATTATAATTTTTTAAAATGTAATGTAATTTACAAATTCAATTATTTTAATAATCTTAAAAAAGTTTTTTTTTAAAAGCAATACATAAACATGATTTAATATACTTGAACTATTTCAAAACATTCAAAGCATTCGTAGTCACAGGATTTTGCCCATTTATCTTTGGATCCAATGACCTTATCAGCAATGCTTCACATATCACGCGTTCCCAATAATTATTAAAACTTTTCAACAAAATTCTAAAATCAGACATTCCTATTTCACTTTTACAGCCTCTATTGTGCTCACTAATTAAAACTAATATAAAAACGAAGTATGAATGATGTTATGGTTTCGTTTGATGTTTGCAGTTTGTTTACTAATGTTCCTCTGGTTGATACAGTTGTATTATGCTGTGCGTTGTGGGATGAAAATGATTCTGAACATCAAATTTTGGATAGAAGGGCATTTCTTAAACTTCTTGAATTTGCTACTTCAAATTTCAATTTTCTTTTTAATAATGAATGAATTTAACAAATAGATGGAGTCGCTTTGAGTTCCTTTTAGAACCAACGATGGCATCAATATTTTTGGCTAGTTTAGAAAAGAAAATTGCTTTATTCTAATTTGAGAAACCCACTGTTTATAAAAGATGCGTGGATGATATTTTTCTTTTATTTGAAAACCCAAAACATGTAGATCCGTTTTTGCATTTTATGAACAGTTTACATAAGAACATTGTATTCACATTCGATATGGAGAGAAAGTCATCGATTGCGTTTTTAGATTTGTTAATTCAACGCAAAGATAAACATTATGAGACAGAGATTTATAGAAAACCAACTGATACTGGTCTTTATACTTCTCCAGAAAGCTTTTGTGAATTTAAGTATAAGAGAAATATGGTGAAAGGATTGATTTATCGTTCATGGTCTTTATCTTCTACTTTTGCTAATTCGGTAAAAAGTGTTGATAAATTGATTGAGTTGTTGATAAAGAATGGATATTCTAAATCATTTTTATTGTTGATGATAAAAGAGACCGTTGACAAATTGATTAAAAATCCTAAGGATCCATGTTTTGAAAAGTCTGAGTGTAATTTGACAAATGAGTGTGAATTGAGTGTTTATCTAAATAATAGTAAAAATGGATATAATAAGAATGAGCCTAAATTTGTGTTAGTATTGCCGTACTCTGAAGGTTTTACAAATTATAAAAAGAAGTTAAGTAAACAGGTGGGAAATTTAGAATATAAGACCGTCTCTAATTCGTGTAAGGTACGCAATATGTTTATTAATAAATCAAAAACTGCGATTGGATTGTGTTCTGATCTCGATTATCAATTTACATGTAATGGGTGTAATGCCACATACATTGGAGAGACTTCCCGTCATCTCTGTACTCGAGTTCTGGAGCATTGTCGATTGAAGTGTTTGACCAATATTAGTGAGCACAATAGATACTGTAAAAGTGAAATAGGAATGTCTGATTTTAGAATTTTGTTGAAAAGTTTTAATAATTAATGGGAACGCATGATATGTGAACCATTGCTGATAAGGTCATTGGATCCAAAGATTAATGTGAAAAGTGCTGTGACTACGAATGTTTTGAATGTTTTGAAATAGTTTAAGTATGTTAAATAATGTTTATGTATTGATTTTAAAGAAAACTTTTTTTAAGATTATTAAAATAATTGAATTTGTAAATTACATTATTTGTAAAAAAATTATAATATAGATAAAACATATTATATTTATATAAATAACCTTTTAAATTAGTTAAAAGTATTTGAAAATATTTTAAATGTTTATTTATTATAAAATAAATTAATATAAAAAAATAATTTGTTTAAATTAAAAGTTAATTCATAATATTTTTAGTTGGTTTTGTGTACCTGAAGATGACAGTTATGCTGTTGAAATATATCGTACGAAGAGTTTTTTATTGGCGTTATCTTTTAATTATAATTATAATTATTACTATTATTATTATTATTATTATTATTATTATTATTACTATTATTATTATTATTATTATTATTATTACTATTATTATTATTATTATTATTATTATTATTATTACTATTATTATTATTATTATTATTATTATTACTACTATTATTATTATTATTATTATTACTATTATTATTATTATTATTATTATTATTATTATTATTATTACTATTATTATTATTATTATTATTATTATTATTATTATTATTACTATTATTATTATTATTATTATTATTATTATTATTATTATTGTTATTATTATTACTATTATTATTATTATTATTATTAATATTATTATTACTACTATTATTATTATTATTATTATTACTATTATTATTATTATTATTATTATTATTATTATTATTATTATTATTATTATTATTATTATTATTATTATTATTATTATTATTAATATTATAATTATTATAAATATTATAATTTAAATATTGTTTTGAAAATTTCTTGATTATATCCTTGCTTCTTAGACAGTCTCTCTCACGAACTGGACAGGGTTAACTAGAAAGACATTATAAAGATATCGTATGTCTCTTTTCAACGAACAAAATTTCCTAATAAAACCCTGGAAGTCTAATTCAACCGGTTTAATTGCCTTCAACGTAATATTATTTTCACTGACGATATCCTGGGAGAAAATAAACCTAAAATTTATTTATTGAAATTTACTAAAAAATAATTTCCCTCATAAATTGACAAATATTTTTATCAAGTTTCATAAATTACGCCGTCAGCTATAGAATTAGAAAATTTATTAAATCCCATTCATAGGCACAGAGAAAGCCGACCTAGGACGGACTTGACGTTATATATCATAATGCCTCCCGGTAGGAATTGGCAGTGGATGGCATTCAGAACTCTTTCATCATAAATCAACAAAAATTTTTGTTAATAATTTCAAGTTGATTTTGACAATTTTATTCACTGGATTCTCCCACAAATTGCTGCCGAAGGAGTTGCGGTGGACCTGGGAAAATTTCCTGGACAAAATTTTCTATTAAATATTCACACTTGGACTTTTTTTATATTCTCTCTCTCTCTGTTGGTTCTCCTGAACAAGGTTGGTAATGTTGTCGGTACTTTATTTCAGTTTTGTCACATCATTCTTTTACGATTTTCCTCTATTTGTAGCGAAATATTTTTCCGAGATTTCAAATAATATATGTGTAGATAATGATAATATTTTTTAATTATTACTATTTCTTTCATGTAGGTTGTTCAATGTATTAATTGTCGTCGAACATATCCGTTCTAGGAGAATACGAAACCGGATTTCCGTTAAAAATGTACATTATTGTCAGAGGATTATTTTTATAAAAGATGACAACTAGATTTAATTTCAATTAATTATTATTATTTATATTATTATTATTATTATTATTATTATTATTATTATTATTATTATTATTATTATTATTATTATTATTATTATTATTATTATTATTATTATTATTATTATTATTATTATTATTATTATTATTATTATTATTATTTTTATTATTATTATTATTATTATTATTATTATTATTATTATTATTATTATTATTATTATTATTATTATTATTATTATTATTATTATTATTATTATTATTATTATTATTATTATTATTATTATTATTATTATTATTATTATTATTATTATTATTATTATTATTATTATTATTATTATTATTATTATTATTATTATTATTATTATTATTATTATTATTATTATTATTATTATTATTATTATTGTTATTATTATTATTATTGTTATTGCTTTAAATAACATTAAAGCTTAAATTGACCAGAGTTAAAATTTTATTTAAAGTGAAATTATTATCATAATAATAAAAACTTGAAATATCTTTGTTTGTTTAGCACTGAATAAATAATTATTTTTGTCACTATTTAATCAACTTAAAATCGATATTGAAATAATATTTATTTAATATTAATTTAGTATCTAAAATACAAACAAATAAATCCGCTCTAACTTCAAATCTGAAATGTTCATTAAAATTTGTCACATTTTAAAATTTAATAAATTTTAAATTTTAAAAATAATCAATAAAAAATTTTAAATATTAAAATTTTACTTACATTTTTTGAAAAAAATAATTAACTGCTGCAAAAGTAATTATGATTAAAAATATGAAATTTTTTAAATATATTTCTTTGTTATTCTATAAATTTGACTTGTTGTTTTAATCGTCCAATCAGCAACAACGAAGGAGTGATGTCATGTGTTGCACCAATTTATTTAAATTTTCTGTTTTTTTCAATCGTTGTTTAAAGTTTTCTGAAAAAATAAAAAAATTAATCTAATCTTATCTTCCATGATGCAATTTTCATGGAGATTGGGAAAAGAGGTTGCGGGAGTCTTAATAAATAATATTTGTTTAATCTTTCATTTTCAAATAATCAATAACGGTTTAGTCTTCAGCAAGTCTCTTTTCTCTAAATTAAATTATTTCAGTTTAAATATCAATTTATCATAGCTTTTAAATTTAATCGACAATTTTTCCATTATCTTCTAATTTTTAAAAAAAAATCGACTTTTCTTTTAAACAATGCATAACTTAATCAATTTTAGTTCTTTGTAGTTCTTTCAAAACTTATTTATTTTTGCAAATGTAATATTTTAAAGATACATTTGTTTAAATAATTCTTTTGATATAATGAATTTCAATTTCAATTAATATTTTGGAACTTGTTCAGATGGGGGGCCCAAAGTTAAAATTTCAAAATAACGTAATGAAAAAAGATTTTTAATTTTGGGGCCCCCAATCCAAATACCGATTTAACGAAATTTTCAAATTTTAACACCTATCTCAAAGCCATGTAAAAACTAAATAACTTCAACGCGAAAGACCTCTACAAAAAACGTGCCCTCGAGGACTCGGACTTTATTGCCTGGCTCAAACTACTCCAAACGTACGTGTGCTGAGTGTGGTGGCAGAACTTCTCCCCAAAAGCCAGAACCATGAAGGATATACGGGAAGTGGCAATGTACAAAGAAGAAATGTTGTAAGAAAGTGGGATTCCTCGCCGGTACTTGGTTCGAATGCACTCAACTTTCTCTGAATGAACATCTGAAGCTATTCTACTTATGGTGTCGCCAAACTCATACGACGGATAAAATTAAGTTCTACCTACAGCGAGATGATGGACCTACAATCGGACAGGAAAAAATTGTTCAACAAAAGCACTAAATACGCGAACTGTGCACCGACTACGTTCTCAACAATTCGGAGATGCTTGGAGTTCTTATCAAGATTTTGAAAATCGACGAGACAGTGATCACAAGAAGTCAACCAAAATTTCGTGGACCCAACACATGCGCTCACACTCAAGGAATCTAGAGTTTCCATCAGAAGCTGAAAGTGTGTCACAAGAAAGAATACAGCACAGCGAGAGTTTACCTGGCGTCTTAGATTTAGATGTTCATTTGACGTAAAAAATTCTCTGGTCCCAAAGTTCTATTTTCCCATCTTTCTCATTGTTAATTTTGGGTCCTACATCCGACAAGTTCAAATATTTTGATATTTTTTATTTAGTATTGTTATTTAAATATTATTAGCTACCGTAGAAATTTTGTCAAAAAAACTCAAAAACTGATCTTTTTCCGATAATAGTTTTGGAGAAGTTTTCTTAACTGTAAAATATTGATATTTTAGAAGGACATATTTCATTCTTTATATGTTCCATTCACATTAACATGCTAAATTTATTATTTTACATTTGAAAAATATTTAACATTTTACATTATATTTTTAATGTGTTAATTTGAAAATTTCATATTTAATATTTACAGTTATTATTTAATTTTTTTAAGTATATATTTATAATAATTATCAAAATTATCAAAATCATCTCCTTAATTTGTTGAAATATATTTAATAAATTCAATTATTATTTTTATTGTGGATATAATTAAAAGTCAAAATGTTGAAAAAAATGTAACTCAATTTATTTATTTATTTTTAAAAAATTTATTTATTTTTGATAAATAAATAAAGCGTCAAAAATTTGTTTGTATTTAATTATAAATTGATTGGTTAAATAAGTTTGAATTATTTTACATTAAATTGGAATTTTAAGTTAATTTGATTTATTTAATTAAATTACAGTGGTATGTTGTCATTGTGTAATTTAATCAAAATACCAAAACTAACACGTAGTTAAAATCCAGAGGTTGATATCATCTTTATGGGTCTAACCCTATAAGGTAAATGTGCTTATAATTTTAATTATAATAAAAATAATATTAATTCATTAAGCCCCGAAAGTCATAAAAAGCACTTAAACCATGGGGGTTGAGTTTGTGTGGAAAAATAGATTTATATTATACACTCGTTTACAATCATTAAAATCAATCTTAATTAAAATGAAAATCAATAAGTTGATAGAAACACTCAAGCTTAGTTTTGTGTTGAATTTTAATCTTGCAATGAATAAATTAATTTATTATAGGAAGTAATAGAAAAAATAAACTGAACATATCACACAATAAGGTTTCCATGTGTGGAATTGTTGCACAAATAATCTCATTATTTAACTTGACATAAAGGTTTCTGAGAAACTGTGGGCTTTTGATTGGTTTTATCTATTAACTTGTATTACAGATGAGTTTATTCATTGCAACCGAGTGTACAATATATTATGATCAGGTTACACAAAATTAATTGTTTGAATTAAAAACGAAGGTTTTATTGAAGAGAAAAGGATTGGCAGATGGTTAGTGATTAAACAAGTAAATGACAATTAATTTTAAAGCCATTGGTAGTCACTAACACAGAAGTTAATTAATTATTAATCTAATATAAACCATTAATCACTTTTATTTAATAAACAAAAATCATTTTTGACAGCCATAATAAATATAAAATAAAATGACAACCAAGGATAATTTTTATCAAATCGGTTGTCAAATAAAAGGGGTGATAAAAATGTCCCATTATTTCCTCGACTAGTTGACGATTGAGGTTTGAATTTGAAAATGAAACGAATGCAAGTCCTCTGGAGTGATCATCAGGAAATCCAACAACTTTCGCATCAATCAATTTACTAAATTGACTAAATCCTTTTTTCAGCATCGGTTCATCTACATCAAAGTTAATGTCACATACAAATGTTTGTACTCAATCACTATAATCAATTTTAACAGATATCACAGCTGCAGGTCCTGGTATCGCATCGCACTAGATCCACTCGCCCAGTAAACTCTAATTTGATCTTTCCACATATAAATTCCATCCATTTTCGATGAAGATAAACTCACGGAAGGTTGGCAAGTACGTTCAATAAAGGCATACTGGTTTGTTTGACAACGAAAATCCCTTATAATGACGACTAATGCATTGACCAATATTTTTAAATATTATTTTTAATAGAAAGTCATTAATTTCGTTATTTCATTACAAATCCTGATTTTGACAAATTCACAATCTTGAGTTGACAAGTAATTCATTAATGATATTGAAGAACAAAAAAATTCTAGATTATTATAGATTTTATTCACTTAATCAAATTTCAAGTCAAAACATTCTAATAAAACTGACCCAGCAAAACAAAGTTCAAATTATAAGTAATTTTCACAATAAACAATAAAAAATAATTTTTTACAAATAAAAATAAATTTACATTTTTAATTGGCCGAAACACACATATAAAGGCTGATGGGTTTCACAAATTTTGCCAACCTCACGAAAAGGAGAATTCTCCAGGCAGGTATCATTTTGTTGAGCAATTTTGTTCAGAAATGAAATGCAAAACCAACATTTACTTTTTAACAGATTTTCAACCAAAATTAAGTTCAATAATTAGATAAGCTTTGATCCAGGATAATTTTGCAGGTAAACATTGATAAAGATATTGGTAAAAAAAAGTTTAAAAAATTGGAGGTTTATCGTTTTTCGAGACCAAGAAATCAGCTGTTCAATGTTTGCCGTCAGTTAATCCGAAGGACAAATAAAAAGGTAAAGGAAGAGTAAAGTAATAAAATAGTATCGTCATATATATATACCAAGCCACTTTGAGACAAATCACCTATAATATAAAACAAAAATCAATATATTTATAACATATAAACACACCAACTCACCTTGAGGTTGTTTGTAAAATAGTCACAAACCTTACACTATAGAAACACAACAAGTGATAGAGAAATAAAATAATAACACAACCATTAATAAAACATGCATGTAAACTTTTAACGTGTACCCATCAGAAGTTGAAAAAACCCCTACAATAAATTAATTTATAGACACTTTTGAGATATTTTTAGAAAGAAAAATGGCGGGAAAAAATTTTTAATTTAAATTTTGAGGTTTTTGCTAGTAAATTTCGAGTAAATGAGGATGTATCTTCATATGATTTACCATTATAACTAAAATTTAATTTTAATTTAATTTTTCAGACATTTCTGTCGAAAAAAAACAAAACCTGAAATCCGAAAAAAATCATAAATTGTAAATTATATTAGTAAGTTTTAAAAAAATAATCATAAACCCAATTATTTTGCGTACATATTCGAAGATTTTTTTCAAAAGATGCATAAAAAATATAATTATTTAATGCAATTAATAATTTTTATAACTACAAAAATAATTTAACTCACTTTTTTTTGAATAATTTCCGAAAAATAAGTTATCATAAAATAAATCATTTCCTGAATATTCATAATCATGATTAATAATAATATACATGAGCTTGTAGATCAAAAGTTATAATTATAAGTTTGAATAATGATTTAATTTCCTTATAAAATTATAATTCAACTATTAAAACTTTATAACTTTAAGCTATAACTTTAAAAAAGTAACTTACTTTGCAGCCATTTCAGAAATGGCTGAAAACCATTGATTTTTCACAAAATAAATTTAAACAAGTTGATTTATGTTTCAACTTGCATTATAGCGGAATTTATCTGAACTGTGCTTGGTGTATATATTGGGGATTCTTACCACGCATATTTATATCTGAAAGCTGCAGATAAAAAGTGTTATTGGCTAAATCGTAAAAAATTGATTGAAATTCAATAACTTATTTTGTGTTGGGTTTTATTTGCCTAATTGAAACAAAGACCACGATGAGTTAGAGTCAGTATCGCCTTTAATAAATATAAATCCAAATAAATGTTCAAAGTAAATTAAATTTTCAATAAAAATCTAAATAAAAAACAGAATAAATATGATTGTTACATTCAGTAGGAAATAATATTGTTGAGTTATGATCCTCGTGTAAGGATTCCCTTTGAAACTGAGTAGCAACGAGATAAATCTCTTTCTGACATTTCCGACTTGGATACTAATTTTGATTTTCAAAAGGTCTCTCTTTTTTTGACAGAGAAAACTTTACTTAACCCAGTTTTCTCAGTGATTTTCATTATTTGTTTGATTAGTTGGCAGTAAACTGTTTCTTGTTCCCTATTTGCAGCCCAAATTTAAGAGCGGTTTCTGTGTGTTATCAGTCAAACAAATCAAGGTCAAACAAAACTTAATCGGAATAACAATTTTCAGTAAACAAATTTGTAAGGATTCTAATGGGCATTATAATCCGGGTGTTTAAACTTGGGCGGTTTAAATTCGGTGATAGACAATTGGGCGCTGTCAACCGATTGCTTGTTAATTGGGTGATGGTCAACTTGGTGATGGCCAAATGGGCGAAACAAATGTTTAATGTGTAAAAATAAGTAAATTGTAAATTTTGGTATCTCAATTTAATGAAAAATAACAAACGAAGTGCTGAAATAAAAGACAGAATGATTCATTGTGAAATTGCTATTCTTCATGTTTTGGAATAAAACTTCCTTAAAAGGTTTTACTTAAATGTTATTTTCCTTCGTTTTTCAAAAAATGATTAGTTTTTTAACCAAAATGACTATCACCCACCAGTCATGGTTCAGCGTGCCTGTCACAATTGAATACTATTACACCATTTCTAAATTGAATCTGTTATAAGCGCGAGACAATGTTTGTTAATATAAAAGACATACTGCCACTCAATTTACTAAAAATTGTGATATTATTTTTCATTTTAATGAATATGGATAGAACTGAAATTATTTCACATTTGTCTCTTGGTTTTAACTGAATACCACGATGTTTGCTAAAAATGGCGATCACAAAAGATTGAGTATATAAAGAATGTAAGTCGTCATGAAACACACCTTTAGTGTTTGTGAACAAAAAATATAAAAAATGATACACAAATATGTTTAGATTTTGGAGAGCTAAATAATGGCACAGAAGTATCAATATTTACAATCCTTAATATAAATTTGTTATTGAATACACTTGGTGCTGCAAAATATTTTAGCACAATCGATTTGAGGAATGCATACTATCAGGTTGAGCTGGATAAAAAATCAAGACAGTTTTTTCTAGTAATAGCAAACAGTAATGTTTTAATAAGACGCCATTCAAAATAGCAACAGATCCAATAACCTTTCAAAAATTAATGAACATGGTATTTGGTGAACTTAATTAGCAAATTGCAATAGTGTCTTTGACGATATTCTTATATTTTCAAAAGAAATAAAGGAACACAATGAAAAATTTGAAAACGTTTTAAAGAAAATAGAACCAGCAGGATTAAAGATTAGTCAGTAAAAATGTCAATTTTTAAAGACAAACTGAAATCTTTTGGGCATATAATAATCAAAATCAGTGTAAAAATGGATGAAGGAAAAATAAAATCAATTAAACAATTTAAAAGATCCAAGTGTTTTAAGAAATTGAAGGGTTTTTTGGGATTAATCAATTGACATAGGAATTTTATAAAAGACAAAACAGAAGATTCAAAACATCTAGAAAAGTTGTGCGGAAGTAAAGGACAAAAAGAAAATTTGAGAAACTAAACAAATAATAATAATAATAACCTAAATTCATTATTATTGTTATTATTATTATTATTATTATTATTATTATTATTATTATTATTATTATTATTATTATTATCATTATTATTATTATTATTATTAGATAAGGGAATAACAAAATAAGCCCTTGTGCGAAATAATAATTATATTATTGAAAAAAGTTTTGATTATTAAATAATTCTTTTCAGTTTCTTTTTTGCGGTTCATTTCATAATCGAAACTTTTTACAATATAATAATTACTTCGCAGCAAGGGCTTATTTTGTTATTCACTTATCTGATATATTAATTTATGCTTCTACCAGGGAATCACCGTTTTATATTATAATAATTATTATTATTGCAAACTAGTCATTTTAGAAATCAATGAATGTAAAATATTTTAACAGTAAATAAATTAATAAATAAATTTGATATTAATAATAAATTATACCAGACAAAAAAATATTTTCCTAGCAATCTCAAAGGTTTTTCCTGATAATTTTTCGCGACAAATTCAATTCGGAAAATGGTTATCAAAATTGATTGTCCATAAATCCACGTGGATAAAAACCATTTACAAATTTAAACTTCACGCTCCAATGGAACCCTATTTCGAGTTTTCCACTTGAATTTAATTACAATTTAATTTCGTCAACAAACGTTTAATGGAAAAAACTATTTTGTAACTATTTTTAGCCTTGAAAAAAAATGTTAGCTTTCAAAATTGTTTTTGCGTTTTGTTTCGAAGTTGCGTTTTGTGCTATCGGAAGATCTTGATGCAGCTCGATAGGATCAAATGCAGAATTAATTCCGAGAGGAAATCATCCTTTTATTGTGATTGGCTAACGCACTTTTTGCATACGCAACTTCCATTGGTGAAATTCTTAACGTTCCGCGCACAATTTAATGGACACATCAAAAACAAAACTAGCAGATACTTTAACGTTGAAACACCAATCTTAATCAGGATAACATGAAAGGTTTTTTCACCTTGATCTAATAATTGCTGTGTATAAGCCGTAATGATATAGGAATCATTAAGTCAGATCTCCGCTAAATTTATGAAGACATAAACTGACAACCTAGAACATTTTCGTCTAATGTGCAGCTCCTTAGGATTCGGTTCTTTTAGTATCAACTTGTGGATGTCTTCACATTTCATGAACTTGGCAATTGTTGATCAAGCAAGAAATATATCCAACGACCTGAAATACAAATGACTTACTGGCTGTTGGACACCTAGCAAATCGCATGGAAACTGTTATTACCATATGTACCTCGATGTTGTGGGACAACATTGCTCGTTCAGCTAATGGAACTGTAGGTTTCTGGATATTAGCTGATGAAACTACTGGTAATTTCTGGCACAGAGCAACTGTCACTTAGCGTGAGATTTGCCGAAGAGGCATACATTCGAGAAATATTTCTTGACTATGTTACCGTTGTTCGACGTAGTCTGATAAAAAATAGATGTTGTTTGCACATTGTAGCTCTCATCGTTTGGATTTCGTAGTAAACGATCTCAATCCAGGTGATGTTGTCAGAAATAGAAAGGGAATACCCATCTACGAACATGAATATCAAAATGTCCTTTCTTGTACAAAACAAGATGGACGCACAAATACAGAAGAATTCATGTGTTTTGGCAGACCGTTACTAGAAACTGTAAGACAACTGGAGAACTTGGCATAATCAGGTTATTCCGAAACTAAACAAACTTCATTTCAGTTTCTAGATTCTTCTTGGATAGCTGTACTTGTTGAGTGCTTGATTGTCATACAGACTGTCATGAAAAACTCTAGATCTGCTTGTAGCTCAGTGTGCTATCAAAGATCACTTGGTTGCAATTCGTGCAGACCGAAATAGCCCGGGTCAAAGATACCGTTAGATTTCTAAAGCTACTAGTAACTTGGCTGACAAAATTGGAGTAGGTCTGGAAACTACTTTAAAGTGACTGTGTATATTCCATATCGGGACTCTCTGATATCATCGCTTGGTACACGTTTCACTCAGGCAAATAAACCCAACTACAGTCTTTTATCTATTCATCCTTGTAGAATGGCTAAGCTAAACAGAAATAAATTCAAAGGGTTAGGGTTATGTGTAACTATGAAGAGGTCCAATATGTTCCATATGGACCATATTATGTTGAATATTTCAAAAAAGCACTACTGGGCTTGAGTCGCGGGAGATTTGAATCAGACGGGCTAGACCTCCAAATATCGAAATTACGAGTAAAAACGACGAAGGCACTCACATTCGGGGCCTTTCTCAGTCCCGAACGCCTTCGGTACCCTTGATAGCCATCAGGAAAACTTGGATAGAATTTTTTTAAAAATTTGCTCTCCCTTGAAAATTTTCCCTGAGCGCCTTTGGCCATCTCTTCAAATATTTTGTTTTCAAAAAATTCAACTGTATTTTAATAAATAAATAAATAAATATTAATTATAAATTAAAGCAATTGGGATTCGATAGGAAATTATTGATTTTTATTAGAGTTTGATAAAAAAAGAAAAGTAATTAAAATTGATTTTTATTCATCGTTCTAAAATCACAGACCAATAAATATAATAATTTATTTTTCATCCCAGAAAATTTCTGGGAAAATGAGTTTGTGAGGATTAAAGAAAAAAAATAATATGAATAATAACAATTTTTATTATTATTATTATTATTATTATTATTATTATTATTATTATTATTATTATTATTATTATTATTATTATTATTATTATTATTATTATTATTATTATTATTATTATTATTATTATTATTATTATTATTATTATTATTATTATTATTATTATTATTATTATTATTATTATTATTATTATTATTATTATTATTATTATTATTATTATTATTATTATTATTATTATTATTATTATTATTATTATTATTATTATTATTATTATTATTATTATTATTATTATTATTATTATTATTATTATTATTATTATTATTATTTTATTATTATTATTATTATTATTATTATTATTATTATTATTTATTATTATTATTATTATTATTATTATTATTATTATTATTATTATCATTATTATTATTATTATTATTATTATTATTATTATTATTATTATTATTATTATTTTATTATTATTATTATTATTATTATTATTATTATTATTATTATTATTATTATTATTATTATTATTATTATTATTATTATTATTATTATTATTATTATTATTATTATTATTAAATATTATGTCACTTATAAAGAAATCAGAGGTGAAACACAATAAAGACCTTCTAATAATATTAAATAAATCAATAAATTTTTAAATTTTATTATTTTAATTTTGTTAAATCAATGAAATTTTTATCTTTTGCTTTTATCTTTTTCAATTTGGCTTAGAGGGCTTCTAAGATGCCTTGAAGCTCTTAAAATGGAGCCACAAAATATTTATGTAGTCTTAAATTAGTTTTTTTTATAAAAATCCATTTATTTTGGAGATTAATTTATATTAAATTAAAATTGAAGTTAAAATTGAAAAATAAAAATAAATAGAAATCAATTTATTTGACTTATAAATTAACAAGTAAACAAATAAAACTAAAAAGAATTTAAAAGAATGGTAAAAATGTAAAAATATTAAAAATATAGAGAAAAAAATTAATTAATTAACAAGTACAGCTGAATTATTTGTGAAAACAATCCCAAATCCAGTTGAAAACATATTGTTGGAGTTCAAAAAAGTATTTTAAATAAATTAAAATTTTAAATAAACGAAATTAAGTAAAAAGTTAAATAAATTAAATTCAATTGATTAAAATTTACTAAATGAATTATTCAAAAACTGGAATAAAATTATTGCTTAAATGGTGTTTCGAGGAAAGGCTTGATCCGGTTTCGTTCAATACCAAGGGGCATTTAATAGGGCCTGTTAGTACATTAAATTGCACCATAGAATTTTTAAAATGCTTTGTTAAGTTTGAATTTTCTTTGTTTAAGTAAAATTTTTAATTTATTCATAATTTACACATAATTTTTCTAATTTACTTTAGTTTTTTATATGAAATTTTAGAATTATGTATAAAAAATGTTAAACAAATATTTATTAATTTATATACAAAAAATTTACAGTTCACACAAAATGCCTTTTTGCTTTAGACATTTTGGGTAAAATTTCTTGATATTATGGTAATAATTTATTAAATTAGCATATTCGGACTTCTTGAGCTCTTGGCGAATCACACTTATAAAATATTGAAAAAGCCTTGAAAAGAGGATACTTTTGTTGTTATCCAATTTTTAATTTCGCTAAATACTAAGGTGACCAACTATACTCATTTACTGAGTTTTGTACTCTTTTTTTCGCAAACCGTACTCTTTTCAAATCCTGTACTCTGAAAGTCTCATCTGTATAATTTTATTCTCATTTGTATTTCTAAAACATTTTTATTAGATTATTTTATTTCAATTTTATTAATTAAATATTTAAAATTATTTTGACAGTGATTTGAATTTCACGAGCGCATAATATCTATTTAAAATAAAAATAAAAAATATATTACTAATATAATATTTAGATTATTAATTCAAATATGAGCGATAACAAAAGAAGGAAAAATCGTTTAAACGAAAATTTAAAAAAAGAATTTCCCTTCATTGTAGTTAAAAGTCGAAATGATGACTCCTTGGTTAAATGCATAATCTGCAATTAAAAATTCCTTATTGCAGATTGTGCATTTAACCAAGGAGTGTACTCTTTTTGAACAAAAAATAGTTGCTCACCTTATAAATACACTTAGTGGAACTTAAAGATGGAGTGTATGGTTGTAAATATTCTATTATGTTATCCGCTGATATGACATAATTTTATATTGTCATGACATAAAAATGTACCCTGTACCACCTTATTTCTCTGATAATTCATTGATAAATATCTCATAATTTTTAAAAGATCCGTAGATAATTTTAAAAAGGAGAGGTTCATTTATGGACCTCTATTTGTAGGAATGGAAGCATATAATCTTTAACCTCTTGTGGATCTGCTAACGGTTTTTCGTCCATGTGTTAAATGAACATACATTCCATGCTTATACATTCTTCTTTAAGCAAGCGAGTAGCATATATTTTTTGGAGATCCAAGATTCTATCTGATTCTTTCTTTATTGATTACAAGGTCTCACTTTTTTTAAAGATACTAACTTTTTCTCCAGAAATCTTGAAATTGTTTGGTTGATAATTGAAAATTCTGAATCGTTTACAAATATATTTTTAAATGGTGAAATGTTGACCAATAATTTATATCAACGTACTCCAATAATTTTCTACTAATCAATTGATTAATAATTTATGGTCAATTGCCACCTTTTCTTCCACTTGATAAGTTACCAGACCTTTTGTAGTGTCCAACAATGATTTTCACTATTTCTCGTTTAATTTTAAGAATACGGCCTACTCTATAAAAATCAACTTCCTCTTTCATAGATTTGATATTTTTCTTTTATCACAATTAGATATTCTGTGATAATTTGTATATGTTATCTAAATTTTAAATATAAACTTACATATCCTCTGTGTTAGATACTAAACGCCGTGGAAGCATCAGTGGATATTTTTCAATAAATTTTATAAATTAACTAAATTTAAAAGACAAACTTACATATTTTGACTGTTTTCGTTGCATGGATTGTTGATGCCATTGAAACACCAGATAGATCTTAATAAAATTCATTATTTGCTTTTTGAAATTTCAAATATTAGTGAAATTTAACGCACAGAGATGCACTTTGTTGTCTAGTTATTAGAAATTTTTATTATAGAAATTTTATGAAACGATATTGTGTGCAGGTATTTTTTTGGATTTATTATTTAAAGTTCTATATAATGTGAATTTAGATCCTATTTAACCCTTTACCTGTCAACATAGTAGCTTCTTTTTTATTCAAAGTACATCCACGGTAATAATTTTGTTCAAATCATGTGAACCACGTGTGATGCACAGTTAAATTTTTGACTATTTACTATTCAGACATTATGTGTTTCTCATATGGTTCGTGAAATTTTTACTCGTTATCTATAAATCCATTCGAATTGACAAAAACATTAAGTTTGTTTCATGCAAATCATATATGATCATCTAAATTACTGCAACGTAATATGTAGGAACAATCACGACGATTCCCGCGTATGACGTAATAGATTTCCTCTTCCCACGTATATCTTACAAGATTTAGACAATCATTAAGCAACATCATTACACACCCTCACTATCTTAGGATCAGTTTCGAAATCTTTCAGCGACTATGAGGTTTTGCGCACTCTTGTGACTCTTGTGACAGATAGGGTATTGGATACAGAGAGCAGAGATCGTTTTCCTACTCTGCTTACAGTTTTTTGGCGACATCTTGGGGTTCAGTAATCATTCGCAAGAGACTAATATGCCTTGGAGTGCCATCAACTTCTATATTGATAGGTGAGTTGATTCCAGTGACTTTTCCAAATTCCCATGGTGCGATGCCTTTTGCGCTTGGTGACTTCACAAACACTTGGCTACCAGCATCGCATTGACCAGCCTTGCGATTCTCACAACGATCAAAAATCGTATCAACCAAGAGAAACTTGAAATTCTTCATTTTTGGTGGAATATAATTTTGAGGGTACAGTAGCATCGTCCAAACCTGAATGTGGAGATATATTATAATAAAAAAACTGCTTTTATTGGGTTGCAGGATGTTCTTGCGATCATTCGTTTAACGGTTCTGTGATTTATTTCTACTATATTGTTTCCCGTTGATCTATAGGCGTAGTGGTATATTATCTTTACGCTCCATGTGTCGGAAAAGCTTTTGAAATCTAGAGAGCAAACACTTGTTCCGTTGTCTGTCATTATTTCTTCCACAGGACCTTTCTCTCAGAATATTGCGTTTAGGGCGCTACAAAATCACACAGAATCGTCACGGGCAAGTTTATTTCACAAGCAGTATCTACTTGGTCCACAGTCTAATATAGATAGATAAATATTCTCATTCAAGTGAGTGACGTCGATGGCGATACTAGATTACTCTTTATTTACTTTAAATGTACCATTTTCCCACGTCATTGGAGCTGAGTCGAACATTTTGTATGCATTGCAAGAGTTGGTAATGTTCTTCGCCTTGTCGTAGGTTGTCGATGGGTCGAGTTTCCTGACCAAGTATAGGGTTCAATTAATGTCCGTGTGGTGCTTCTCGTGCATTCTTGTTACTAGAGATATAAAAACTCCAGTGATGAGCGGTAAGTTTGCTTTCATTCAGGTGTGAGGTACCCGTGTCAGAGTATCGACCAGGTTTTTCTCGGATTTAACAAATTATATTTTCAAATCTAGATCGAGTACCTCCTGCAACTGTTTGATCATTCCAAGTCGCCGCTTGATCAGCTTCTTAGAGTTACTGTTGGTGTTGGTTTTTCTCTTTTCCAAAAGAACATTGTTGATCCATTTAAAAACCGTAGCGGAATCCGTGATAATAATGAGGCTTTTTAGGCCCCATCTAACTGCAAGGTTACTTCCTCTCAGAACAGCCTCCAACTCCGCAACATTGATATGCATATGATCTTTTTTTCGTAGCCACAACGCGTTTCCAACGATGTTCTCATCAATTTCCAAGTAGATTCCTAATGGAAGGTTACTGGCGTTGCACCAGATGTTTCCGTTATCTGACCAGACACGTCCAAACAGTTTTTCGTTTTTGACGTGATTGATCAGTTTGTGAGTCAATAACTTAGATTTGTGACAAACATCATCATTCCAGGACTTCCAATCACTCTACGCTTGATGTAGTTACAAGTCCAACCATTTGCACAAAAATGGAGAAAAGCTTTCGTCGAGAGCACTCATCATCAACATTGAACTCGGCAAGTTAATTTCCACTTGACTATCTAAGCTCTTTGATTTTCGATTCAAAGATGGAGAGCCTCAAAGCTTTCGCGTTCACAATGACTCGAGTGATTTTATTACTGCTGCTAAATCAACTTTTGAGGTGTCTACCGCGATATCATCAATTTAACTTTAGGTGGCGTCACGAACGGCAACGTTGGAAGAAAGCACTTTTCCCAAAATCTTTGTCATTATTCTAGGTGCACAGTTTAATCAAAATTCATGCTGAGTTAAAAAATAGGTTTTTCCAGCATAGTGTACCACCTGATAGCGCCATAAGTCTTTTTCAATGTAAACCTGCAAATAAGCGTTTCGTAAATCAAAGAGAACTGCCTATTTACCCATCCGTAGTTAGAATCTTATAATAAAGATGTTATCTAGTGTAGCTAGATTTTCAACACACAAGTTGGTGTGTTACCGATATTATGAAATTTATAAATTTTTTAAATATAGAAAATGCTGTCCAGTGGAACAAGGTGTAAAGATAAAAACAAATCAAACAGGTGTGTATGAATAATGGTAATTATCAGCTAACAACTCTGAAGACGTGAAAAATATGAAAAAATATATTTGAAGTCAAAGTTCTGGCAAAATTGTTGTTAAATAAAATTTAAATAAATAAAAACAAGATTAAAAATCAAAGTAACTTCCGCGATAACAAAGTCTAAATCATTTTCGTCGCTTCAACACTGTAAATAGGCAATCTAACCGAAATTCGGGCCTCTAGATTCAAATAAAAGTAGTGATAACAAAATTCAGTTGTTAATAGACGAACAGAGATAAAATACATAACAGTAAACTTTAATAAAGGCACATTTTAAAAAATAAAACATTCTGTTGGCAGTAACCGTCTCATTATTGAATTAACCGCTGTCACCTTGTATAAAATTATATTCATTTGAAATTTACAAAAATTATTGAATATAGTGTCTTAGTGTGCCAAATATCCATTGTCAATTGATCTATATTTTGCCTGGAGTTCGTTGATTTGACACCAAAGGACAAAGATGGAATCAGTGTAAAAATCAATCAAGATTTTAACTTGTTGAATTCAATAGAATCTTAACAATGGTGTCGGGACCGAAACCAATTGAGACTTCAAAAATCGTCTGACCTAAGACAAATAAGAAATAGACTATTGAAAACATGAGATAGTTGTTTTAAATAAAAAATTAATTATTTTAATTTAATTTTAAAAGAACACATAAACAATATGCGGGATGATAAAATTTGTATTAATACAAAATTTAATAGCAGCGAATCCGATTTTAAATGAACTTGCATTCGGATGTTATGTCCATAAGGTACTCACAGTGTTTATTAGCAGTTTGAAATATTTGAAATTAATGTATACAGACAGTAAAGAAGAATATTTGTATTTTTGTATTTGTTGTTAATTGGTATCAAAAGGTTTATATAGGGTTAGACTAAGTGTTTTGATAACCAAGAAAAATTGGAGGCAGAGTGTTAATTAATAAATAACTCTTTCTTACTTATGTAGGGTGGTCAATGAAAGCCGCAATTATGAAGCAATGGAAAAAATTAGTTTTTTCTTAAACTAATGTTTATTGGTATGAAAGTAATTAATAGAAAATGTTAACGGCCATATGGTCATCTCAACTCCTGTTGCAGACGATAACTCAAAGTAAATCTTTAAATGACTGATAGTAGTATGATGTAAGGTTTTTTAAACTCATTTTAGTTATTGCGCACCCTCCTTAGCTAAAGCTTAAAGTGACTTGTGAATATAAAGTGATTTTTCGAAGAAAATGCTTTTTGAATTTATGACAAAAGTCAGAGAGCTTTTAGTCCCATCGCACTTTTTACATTATAAATTATGAAAATATTGATTTTAAGTGCAAAAAATGTGCAAAGTGCATTTTTTAGTTACATATCATTATAGGACAAGGTCATTATAATTTTCCAAATGAAAATTAATAGAGCATCGTTATTCTTTTTGTAAAATTTCTAACTATAGTCATTTGTGCTTTGAAATATATTACTTTTACATTTTGAAAACTTGATGGGAAAATAGTGCAAAAATATAAAATAAATACTTTTTCTCCGTTGCCTGCTCCATTATTCTTAAATGTCAAAATTTTTTTATGTATTAATTTATTTAAGAAATAAAGAATTAATAAAAAATATATAAAAGAAAATTATTTAATATTTTTTAATAATAATTCAAAAATAATATATTAAAATAAAAAGAAATGATCGCTGTGAGAGAATTGTAGTATCGTCCTTATAAAATAGGAGTTGAGAGATTCCATTAAAATAATGTCTTTTTTGGGAAAAAACCTCAACACCTTATGTGGTATTTTAAAAATATAAATTTACACTAAGAAAACATGAAAACATTTTATTTGAGGTATTATTTTTATTTTTGATTTTAGAAAAATTCCGCTACGAAAATTATTTGCACATCATCATGTGTAATTTTAAAATTTTTCAAATAGTTGAGTTCCTGCATTTGTGTGCCGGTGATGATTTTCTTTTTTATTCACAAAATTTTTGTGTGTAAAATAGAAAAATCAGCAAAGAAAACAGTTACAAATGTCGCTAATTGTAAATAAAAAAAAGTTCAAGAATACGGTTATGTCAATAAAATTTTAAAAGAAATAAGAAAAATAACAATTCGGTAACAATTGAATTAGTATCATATTTCCCTAAAACTCGTGGAATTCCGAATCCTTTCATGTTTTCATAAACAATGCCTAAAAAGCGGTTAACAAAAAAAGGTAAAAAGACAAATTTACAAAAGTTTAAAATTTCTTGTAACTAACCAAGCAAAATAGCAGACAGGAGCATAAATAATATAAAATTTGTTTTTTTACTTTTGATATTTATTTGATATAATTTTATAATAAATTTTTTACAATTGCTTCCAAAGTATTTTCGTTGATTTTTTTAGCTATTATTTTAAGGGCGCTTTAGCTTTTAGCAAAACCACTATTCCGTAAGCAACAGTGACTAAAAATATATACAACTCAAATTTCGTCCCCAGCCGGTCCGAAATGTCCGTGATTCATATATTGGAAATAATTATATAAACTCAACTAAAATTATTTTATTTTTACGTGTTTTTATTATCTCTACTCTACTAAATTCTTAATTTTAAAAAGTAAAGTTAAAAAAGTTTTAATAAACAAATTTAAAAGCTGAAAGGTAAAAGGCTAAATAAATAGTTATTAAATAAAATTAAAAATATAAAATATTTAAATGACTATTCTATCAGCCAGATTTTTTAAAACTTTTACTCAAATTATATTCCATTACAACATTTTCACAACCTCCAATTATTTCTATAAATTCCTAGGTTTTTATTTGGGTAGTAAAATAATATTCTTAGTAATAATTGTGCAAAAATTTATTTTTTAAAACAATTCCTTGTATAAATGGAACCTTTAAAGACATTAATGTACTTTCTTTCAAATGATAATTTTATATGCCAAAATTCTGATACATACACAGCACCAGGTGCGCAAACCCATAAAAAATCATTAAGTTTATTTCGAAGTTTATCCAATTCTAATGAGTGAATTTATCTAAATTATTAACTAAAAATGTGACTGGAAAGTGATAGATCCAGTGCTACAGCATTGCTTGCACGGTACGAGAATGGAGTAGCACCATTTCTATATTTTAATTTCTGGTTATAATATAATCAGTCCCTTTCCGAAATTTTAGAATTCTAACATTCAAATACCATTAAAAACTAATAATATGGCTAAAATAAAAAGTAATGAATTTAAAATCAAAACTTATGCAATCTTAAAATACTTTTATAATTTTAAACTGAATTATGTTAACCGTTTAAAATATATAGCTTGAAATATATTAACATAATAATTTATAATTATTTTAAATTAATAATTTCCAATAATTAAATTATAATTGAAAAATTTTTTAAATTTGTATACAATATTATTTTTTATATTTTAAAATTTCTTATATTTGTTATATAATATTAAAGAATGCATTAATCGATTCACTATAAAAGGAGTTGTTTTAATAAGTTACATTAATAACAATTTTTAAGTAATTTATATATATTTTAAAATTGGTTTATCGGAAATTTAAATATTTACTCTAAAATGGAAATTTATAATGGGTCATCAGAACCAAATAATTCCAAATACTTGCAAATTGACAAAAATTTGATAAATGATTCTCTACAGTCATCTGATTGGGCTTCTAAAAAATTGATTTGGATTCCAGATGACATAAATGGATATGTAGTGGCTCAAATTGTCAAAGAAAGTGTTGAAGAATGCACTGTCCAAATCCAAGAAACGGGAAAACAAAAAGTTGTTTTGAAAGATCATATTCAAAAAATGAATCCCCCAAAATTTTCAAAATCCGAAGACATGGCGAATTTAACTTACCTCAATGAAGCATCTGTGTTAAGTAATATAAAAGAAAGATACTTCAGTGGATTAATTTATGTAAATGATATTATCATTTAATTGTATATAAAGTTGACATTTAGACTTATTCTGGGTTGTTCTGTGTGGTATTAAATCCTTACAAAAGACTTCCGATTTACAATGATGAAATAATCGAATGGTATAAAGGACGAAAACGTCACGAAAGGCCACCTCACATATATGCAATCGCAGATACCGCCTACAGAAACATGCTACAAGACAGAGAAGATCAATCAATTCTTTGCACGTTAGAATCCATGAGTTTAAATTCAAATAAATCAAATTTGAATTTTTCAGCGGTGAATCTGGAGCTGGTAAAACGGAAAATACGAAAAAAGTAATCCAATATCTAGCCTCGGTTGCAGCAAGTATGAAAAATCAGAAACTCTCCGCCTCAAATGCAATCGCTCAATTCCATGTAAATTTAAATTAATTTCCATTTAAATTTTCCATTAAATTAAAATAGGCAACCGCAATTAATATTGTAAGTGGTTTTTATTTGGCTTATAGTTGTCTTTCGATGTTTAATTTAAAACGCTTTCCTGTATTAATGAGCTGCTTTTGGATTGTTTACTATATTGCTGCTGCTGCTTGTTATAAAAAAGGAATTTATTATCAATATTATATAATTTTATTAAATTTGTAAACAAATCAAGGTTCCATTTGTCGATTTTTTGGTTGATATTGATACCGCTACACAATCAATGAATGCGCAGGAATGAGTCAGTGGAATTTATTCTTATTATTGCTTCTGAAACAGTCAATGATGATGATTTTGCTGCTGACGTTCTCTGTTATTGGCTGCCGATCGATGTTGCCAGCAATTCAACTGTAATGCCAACATACACACAAACACGCACACCAACAAGCAAATATACACACAAACACGCATGCATACATTCTCTCTATTTGACACTCGGCTGAGTTGCTGACTTGCAATTCTAACACAAATTGTCAAGCCTATTTGCATGCATGCGTATCTACACTCGATACACACTTACAAAATTTCTCTTTTATTTGATTGGTCGGAAATTAAATTTTAATTTTTTAATTAAATTTTAAATTTCCCTGATAGTAATAAAACGTAAAATAATGTTATCGGTCGCTGTTGGTAATTTGTGTCGATCTGGGGGCTTGTATTACCACAAATAGGCTTTAATTGTTATTGTTATTTATTGGGGTTCTTTTTTTGTTAGGGCGAGTTGGAAAAACAATTGTTGCAGGCAAATCCAATTTTGGAGGCTTTCGGAAACGCAAAAACCATTCGCAATGATAATTCATCGAGATTTGTTAGTTTTTTATTGGGAATTGAATTGAATTGATTTTACTGGTGGAATTTAGGGAAAATTTATCAGGATCAATTTTGATAGTTCTGGATTCATTGCCGGTGCCAATATTGAGACATGTTAGATTTAATATTATTTTATTCCCGCAGCCTAATTGGCAAATAAAAAAATTTATTTAAAAAAATTTTTTTTAATTTAAGTATTAAATTATTTTTATTTTATTTTTCAATTAAATTTAATTAATAAATAAATTTATTAATTAAATATAATTTATTTAGCGAGAAAATCAGCATTCTGAATTATTTTTGACATTTAATTTTTTTTAATTATAAATAAAATGTAAATTAAATTGTGAAAATATATTAAAAAATTTTTTAAAAATTTATTTAAAATTAATTTTTTTAATAAAAGTATTAAATTATTTTTATTTTAATTTTTAAATTTATTAATTAAATATAATTTATTTAGCGAGAAAATCAGCATTCTGAATTATTTTTGACATTTAATTTTTTTTAATTATAAATAAAATGTAAATTAAATTGTGAAAATATATTAAAAAATTTTTTAAAAATTTATTTAAAATTAATTTTTTTAATAAAAGTATTAAATTATTTTTATTTTAATTTTTAAATTTATTAATTAAATATAATTTATTTAGCGAGAAAATCAGCATTCTGAATTATTTTTGGAATTTTATTTTTTTTAAATTATAAATAAAATGTAAATTAAATTGTGAAAATATATTAAAGAATTAAAAAAAAATATTATATTGGTATAATTATTTTTCCACAAATTTAAATATTAAAAAATTAAAATCAGTTTGTTATCTTAGCAAAATTATAAATCTATAGAATTTAAAATATTTTATAAATTTATAAAAAAATTTTAAAAATATAATAAAAATTTTCGGCTGATTTAATTTTTTTTTTCAAACAACAAACCTTTAATTAAAATCAATAAAAGTAATTTTAAAAATTATAATTTTGCAAAATCTATTAAATGCCAAGGAAAATTATTAAAATATTTTAATCAGTTTTTTGTCCCAGTAAAATTAATAGTTTACAATTTATAAATTTTAAAATTTCTAAATAACATTTATACATTAAACACGTTAAAAAGAGAAATAGACAATTTTAAATATGTTTAAAAAATATTAAAAAATTAAAGTGTTTAATTTTTCGCGCAACAAACCATAAATTAAAATCAATAAAAAACCATTTTTAAAAAATTAATATAATTTTGTGGTCAATCAATTATTTTTACACAAAAAATTTTAAAAGAAACTCGAGCAAAATTCCGAAATATTTTTGAAATCAATAGAGGAAATTATTGATGAAAAGATGTCAAAAGTAGAATAAAAATGAGAACAAATCTGAAATAATTAATCCAAAAGTTTTTTTTATCTTATTTATCTCAGCTCCATTTCCAAATAATTTCACTCACATACTAAGCACCACATCACCTCCAGACGACGTCCATTACGTTACGCATCACCAAGTACATTTTCTGCTCAATTTTCATCTTGATTTTATCTATACCTTTTATTCTGTATCAATCCTCTAAAAAACATCTCGTCACCATCGTTACGGCTCCGCTTAATCTGCTAAAACCTATGGCATGCCCTTTATTCCATCTCTATTTATAAGAGAGTGCTGGTTCTTCTTACTAATTTCCATTCTTACACATCCTCGTCCCGAAGCACTTTATTTGCTATCATAGCTGGTTATTTTCGACTAGTGCAAAAATTCAAGAACTGCACCAATTTTTTTTTATTACGTTACTTTTAAGATGACTAAAAAGATGATTTTGTTTAGTAAATCGGAAATTTTTCCCATCTGTAACAAAGAAAACACTTTATTGTGCTGACACAATTTTGAAATCAAATATTCAACATTTAAGGTCAAACGCAAATTCCAATAGAGATCATGAGAAATTTTCATTTGAGGTGAGTTACTGATCCTTGCACATGCTCTTGATCCACTTGAAATTATTCTGACAAGTTCACATTATATGATCTGAAGGTAACTGTTAATACACATACAATTTTTCAAAACAAAATTTTGATATTTAAAACAATTAATTCAGTTATACAAAAAAAAAATTAATTAAATATCTCTCAATCTCAAATAAATTCCAGCTTTTGACAAAGATAAACAATATTTATTTTGAAAGAAAGTATTTCAAAGCTTTGATTGGTAATTAATCAGTGTAGAATTCTAGAATTACACAGCTACATTCTATATATTACTAGACAACTTAAAAGGATTATATCCTGTCAATCTTCCTCTGCGCTGTAAGATCAAATTGATAGACCAAATTGTGGTTTTCAATAATAAATTATAAAACCTTTCATAACTTCATTCGGTTGTTATTTCTGATTTAGTCAAACCCGATTAATGTATTGAACAAATTATCAAAACACCATATAAAAGGGAATGAGAATTAAATTTTTAAATTTTTTTAATAAAATCAAATTTTTAATTTAAATGAATTTTTAAAAATTTTTATATTATTTAATAAAAAATCTTGTTGCCTTCCGTCACAGGTTACATTTTTTTAGTAAATTTTTGTATAAATGAACTTTTTAAATTTTAAATATTTTTTTAAAAAATTGGTTTTCAATTGTTTATTAAATTTTTGTAATTTTTATTTTTTTTTAAATAAAGTTTTAAAATTTTAAAAATTTTTAATATTTTTTACTAAAAAGTATTACTCGTTATCTTTCGACACACATTACATTTTGTCATAAATTATTCGCTATTTAAAAGGGGAGGAACTGAAGAACATATGAATCTATGTGAACATATGTGCCTATAGTAGGATATAATTATTTCATCTAAGTTTCATTCAAACTATCTAAAACTCAATTCACAGAACTGTTTGTTCTAATTTATCGATCTGTCTGAAAAAACTCCAAAAACTACTTTTGAAATTTAATTTAAAATTACAGATTTACTCGAAAAGGCTCGAGTTATTCGCCAGGCATCCGAAGAAAGATCATTTCATATTTTCTATCAGCTACTCTCAACAAAATCTGAGATGAAAAATACTTTATTGCTCGGTGAAATGTCTGGTTATAGATTTCTTTGTAACGGTGCTGCATCGATTTCTGGCATTGATGAGGTGCAAGCATTTAATGAAACTATAGAAGCACTGAAGATTATGGGCATCACTGACGAAGAACAAGAATGTAAGTTCCATTTGAGTTATATAATAATATTAATAATAAATAATAATAAAATAATAAATATTAAATAAAGTTAAATAAATTTTATTTGTTATTATTTTTTATTTTATGAATTTTATTTATTTATTTTTTATATTTTATTTTTATTATTATTATTTTTTAATATTTTTAATTTATTTTATTTTATTTTTATTTATTTTATTATTATTAATTTTTTATTTTGTTATTATTATTATTATTTTTATTTTATTTTTAATATTATTATTATTGTTATTATTTATTATTATTTATTATTATTTATTATTATTTATTATTATTTATTATTATTTATTATTATTATTTATTATTATTTATTATTATTATTTATTATTATTTATTATTATTATTTATTATTATTATTATTATTATTATTATTATTTATTATTATTATTATTTATTATTATTATTATTTATTATTATTTATTATTTTTATTATTATTAATGATTATTATTTATTATTTTTATTATTATTATTATTATTTATTATTATTATTATTTTTATTATTATTATTATTATTTATTATAAATTGTGCTTTTTTATGATATTATTACTATTCCTATATTAAAGTTTGAATGTAATAAAATAAATATTATCAAACCAGCACTGAATAATATTTTCTTGACAATATTTAATGTTGATATTAATTATCGGAGTCATTGATAAGGAAATTCAACCGCAACACATTGAATCGCGAGAATTATTGTCGAAAATTAAATATATTTCTATGATTTGATTGTGGATAATTAATGATGGCCAATTAAATAAACATTGAGCCGCTTTTATATTGCACCAAATCTTGAATAATTCTCAGATTGAATTATTTTTAATGTCAAAAAAATTCCTCCTTCAACAGTTAATAAAAAGCACTGATCAATTGCCTATTTTCGCGACCTACATTATCTACAGAGAACAAATCACTACTTTCCTTTATTGTACAGAAATTTGTGAACCATTAAGAAAATTTATCTAGAATTTATTAAATAAATACGTGCATGATTAAAGTTTATCACCAAATCAAGAAGTAACAAAAGCTAATAATTGGTTTGGACTGATAAATCCTGATTGGATATTTGAATTCAGGCATATTTCGAGTTATATCATCTGTAATGTTAATGGGCAATATGGAGTTCAAACAAGATCGCAATTCCGATCAAGCAACTTTGCCAGATAATTCCGGTAAAAAATCCCAAATTTTCTATTTCGTAATTAATTTACGATAGTTGCTCAAAAAATTGCCCATTTATTGGGGCTTCAAGTGACAGACATGACGAAAGCATTTCTCAAACCGAGAATCAAAGTCGGCCGTGAAACAGTGTCAAAAGCTCAAACGAAAGAACAAGCGGAATTTTCAGTTGAAGCAATCAGTAAAGCAATGTATGAAAGGATGTTCAAATGGCTGGTAACGAGAATAAATCGCACTCTGGACAAGGACAAACGCCAGGGAACGAATTTCATTGGAATTCTTGATATCGCGGGCTTTGAAATATTTGAGGTATTTGGTTGTCACAAATGAAATCCAATGATAATATGAGTTCCGGTTCAATTTGACAGGTGAATTCATTCGAACAACTCTGCATCAATTATACAAACGAAAAATTGCAACAGTTATTCAATCACACAATGTTCGTTTTAGAACAAGAAGAATACCGCAAAGAAGGCATTTCCTGGGAATATATCGACTTCGGACTTGATCTTCAGCCGACAATTGATCTCATTGAAAAGGTATGCTTATGTTCATAGTTTCATTTCTTAGATTTATTTTCCAGTATTTTATATTTATTTTTAATATGTAGAAATAAATATCAATGAGAATTTTCAGTTTTTCGATGTTGTGGGTGTTTTGTAGTAGATTATAATCTATATTTTTGTTATTTAATACGATGAATATTATTCATGTGGGCATATTGAATGACAGCTCGGGTTTATCAATAATTCACATTTCATAATAATAATTATTAATATTATCACTACTTTTATTATTTTATTTTATTTTGATATATTATAATTTATTTTATCGAATATTATTTATTTTTATTATTATTTATTATTATTATTATTATTTTATTATTCATTATTAATATTTTTATTATTAATTTTTTTATTTTTTTATTTTAATTTTTTTATTTAATTTTGATATATTATAATTTATATTATCGAATATTATTTATTATTATTATTATTATTTATTATTATTATTATTATTATTATTATTTATTATTATTATTATTATTATTTTATTATTCATTATTAATATTTTTATTATTAATTTTTTAATTAATTATTATTATTAGTTTTATTAATTATAATTTTTTAAATTTTTTAATTTTAATTTTTAATTTAATTTTGATATATTATAATTTATATTATCGAATATTATTTATTATTATTATTATTATTATTTTATTAATTATTATTAATATTTTATTATTAATTTTTTAATTAATTATTATTATTAGTTTTATTAATTATAATTTTTTTAATTTTTTAATTTAATTTTGATATATTATAATTTATATTATCGAATATTATTTATTATTATTATTATTATTATTATTATTATTTATTTATTTATTATTATTATTTATTATTATTATTATTATTTATTATTATTATTATTTTATTAATTATTATTAATATTTTTATTATTAATTTTTTAATTAATTATTATTATTAGTTTTATTAATTATAATTTTTTTTATTATTTTTATTTTTTTATTTAATTTTGATATATTATAATTTATATTATCGAATATTATTTATTATTATTATTATTTATTATTAGTTTTATTAATAATAATTTTTTTTTTAATTTTTTTATTTAATTTTGATATATTATAATTTATATTATCGAATAATATTTATTGTTATTTTAATTATTATTATTTATTATTATTATTAGTAGTATTTTTTATTATTAATATTTTAATTCTTATTAATATTTTTATTAATAATTTTTTAATTAATTATTATTATTAGTTTTATTAATTATAATTTTTTTTATTATTTTAATATTTTTATTGTAATTTTTTATTATTTATTATAAATCATTTTAGTTATTATTATTGAATAAAAAAAATTGAGTTTCATAATTATGACAGGATAATGATTTTGATGATATTTATGAATGTGATGTACTACATCTTGACATGGTGAGAAGTGTGCTTCTGTTTTTGTCTTGAACTATTTGCGGTGTTGATGTAACTACATAATACGCAATATTATCAATAATCACAGAATCACAAATAATACTGTCTTCACCTGAATATAATTTGTGATTTGCTTCAATTTTGTTGATGTCAAATTCGCTCGATAATAGCACACTTTCAAATTTTGAATCGATGCTTATTATTTATCAGGTTATTCGAAGCTTGGGGTAATGTTTTCTCCTTTGAATCTTCATTATAATATGCATTTGGAACATGTTCGAAATCATTGATATAATAATTTTAGAAGCACTTAAAATAAAATTTTATTTTAAAATAATATAAAGTTGCTAAAACGTGTAAATCAATAGGTAATAATTACTTTATAAAATAGATGTTGCAGATGATTATACTTAAACGTGCTTAGGTAATGAAAAGTTATTAATGAAAATATGGCACTATTTCATTATTACGTCAGAAAATGTCAATTAGTGTTGAATCACAATTGCTTATAAAGTTTCTGCATTTTAAGAAAACTAGTAGCCAAGAAGTTGCACAATTGCAATAAGTTTACTAGAGTGAATGACAGTGTAAGACAACCATTTACAGCTGTATATGCGATCTTTGCATAACTTGATGATTGCAATTGGGATCATGAAACTGCGTTCACGATTTCTTACGCGTGACATGGAACAAAGGTGCATTTGAAAAACTTATAACACATAATCAGATACCAAAATCAATAGTGACTTTTATGTGCAACTGATGAAGGAAGCAAGAAGAAAGTATTAGGAAACAGAAAATAAAGAATTCTGATTGTTACACAATGCACGAATTAACACATCCAATTGGCCCATGTGAATTGTGGCTGGTTTCTTAATCGCAATACAGTTCCAAACTTGTCCCTAGGGATTTTTACGTCTTTCGACAACCGAGGAAGTATTTACAAGGAAAATTCTTTATTTTTGCTAATGATTTCTTATTCCACAACCTTACACGAAAAATGAATTTTGGACTTGATATCGCGATGGCGAAAATGTGTGAATGTTGGCATAGCTTACATAGAGAAATAAGCCTATACATGTTGCTTGTTTGTTGCTAAAAGTTTGAATATCGGTTGCTTATTTCTTGTAAAGTCTTATTAGTCGCACCACGTAGGAAAATATTGAATTTAAAACAGCTAAAATTACATTTATTTCTCAAGACTTAAAGAAGAAAAAAAATGTGCCTTTATCCGTTACAGATTTTTCTTAAGATTTCATTCTTGTTAAAAAATTTATTTTTTACAAACAGTCATCATCTATCAAACATAAAAATAAAGATAAAAAGGATAAACGTTATCATTTTACAATATCAGTTATATTTCCAATCAAAATGAACAGAATCTTTTATTGATCAAAATTTATGGAACGAAAACGGTTTTAATAATTAATTACAATTAAATAAATTATTAATGTATTTCCTTTTGTAATACAATGTTCTTTCGGCAACATCTTTTATTAACAATTATATATCAGATGTCCTTTAATAATAACTGAAAAATTGGATAAACTTTCAGGAAAAATCAAAAATGAAGTCATTAAATTTTTACGCTGCAAATATATATTCGTTAAATTAGGCCCTTCATCAAGTTTACCAGACAGCACTCTCAAAATTGGAAATTTTTACGGTTCAATATTGTGTAAAATTATTATTTCTTATTAATACACTTTATACACATTCAAATGTTCTTTAATATATCTTTCCACATGTCCTTTCTAACTCATTAAGACCACCATTCGAGAATCCATTAAATGAGAATTTTATTTTATTAAATACTACAGGCTTGAGAATTTTTCTTCGTTAGATTAGTTTTCATTCTGAAAAATATACATATTCGCAGTAACCAATGTTCCATCTAAATGCTTCTAAACAATGAAAATCAGATCTTTTATGTTGATATTACCGTAGATCAAATAATTGAGCTGTTTTATGTAATAAATTTAAATCCTGATATTAATACCCATTTGTCTTATAGCTACTTTTTAATTATATTATTTCATTAATAGTCAATGGGTATATTATCACTTCTCGACGAAGAATGTTTCTTTCCAAAAGCCACCGATAAAAGTTTTGTTGAAAAATTATTAAAAACCCAAGAAAAGCACCCGAAACTCACAAAGGGTGAATTTAGATCTAATGTCGACTTTTCGGTGGAGCATTATGCCGGTCGCGTTGATTACGTGGCCGAGAAATGGTTGGAGAAAAACATGGATCCTTTGAATGAGAATGTCGTTCAATTGTTACAGAAATCTAACGTGCCTTTTGTTCAGGTAAATATATTCGTAATTGATTTTTCAGGGTTTAATTTTCGAATTATTTTCCATTAGTCCATTTGGAAGGATGCTGAAAACTTTGTCACATTATCAGCGACTGCTAATCAAGAAACTCAATTTGGATCTCGAACTCGAAAGGGAATGATGAGAACTGTCAGTCAACTTCATAAAGAGTCATTGGTCAAGTTATTGAGTGTCCTTAATAATACTAATCCACATTTCGTGCGTTGTATAATTCCTAATCACGAGAAAAGGGTAATTATAACTATTACTTTTATTATAATATTATAATTATTATTTTTTTTAATTTATCACCATTGATCTATTTTCATTTTTGATTTACTATATATTATAATTTGATTTATATAAATATTGATTTATAGTTTGAAAATAAAATCAGATAAATGAAATTTATTTAAAATCAATGAAAATAAAATAAGTCGTTAATATTTTTAATTAATTTTATTGGATGAAAAATGATGAATTTTAATAAAAATAAATGTCTTGTTTAAATAAGTAGCCCTTGATTTAAAATAAATTTGGTAAAATCAAAGAAAATCGACTAATATTTGATGAGAATTAATAGTTGGACTGTTTAAAGGATTTTAGTGTGCTGTTTAAATGTCTGTTCAAATTATTTTTATTTTTAATAGATTTTAATATTTCTGCAAAAATTCAGATTCTCGGGTTTTATCGATTTTTACAATCTTACATTTTCCCAGTGGTTTAATCGATAATTTCAAAAATATTTTTGGTTTTTGGACAGGAAATTAAATGCTATTCAGATATTTAATTTTTGGAAATCTCAGATTTTATCGATTTTTTAAAATTAGATTTTCCAAGTGATTTAATCAATAATTTCAAAAATATTTTTGGTTTTCGGAAAGGAAATTTAAATTCCCTACAGAAGAAATGTAACTATTTGTAAATTTCAGATTTTTCAAATTCTCTGTTCTTAAAAATTATATTTATTTGCGAATCGACATAAAATTAAAAATTTATTTATAATTATTTTTCATTTTTATTTTGTTTCATGTATTAGCAAAACTAAATATTAAATTATTATTATTATTTTTAATTTTTTTTACTATGATAATTTTCCTTATTTTTTGGTTAAAATTTTTATTTTATCAATATTTTTATTATTATCATTTGTTTAAATTTTTTTTTATAAAATTTTTTCTTATCGTTTGTATTTTATTATTTTCATTTTTAAAAATAATTTTTTCAATATCTTTTTTATTATTTTTAAAATTTATATATATTTTATTACTGTTATAATTTTCCTTATTTTGCTTATATTTTTATTTTATTAATATTTTTCTTATCGTATTTATATTTTATTATTATTTTTTTAAAAATTATCTTGTTTATTATTATTTTTTTAAATTTATATATTTTATTAATATGATAATTTTCATTATTTTTTGTTTATATTTTTATTATTGTCATTTATTTGTATTTTTTTTATTAAAGTTTTTCTTATTTTTTATTTTAATTATTATTTTCTTTACTAGTATTTATTTTATTAGTTTGTCTTTTTTTGTATTTATTATTAGTATATATCTTTATTATAATTTTATTAATTTTTTTTCTTTTATTATTATAAAATCTGGCATTTATAAACTGATACAATCGATATAAATGAAAATGAACCATGGAATAAAATTGCGTTGAATTTGATTCTTAATCTTTCATTCAATCTAAAGTCGGTTTGTAATTGAATTTGTAAAAAATGATTTGAATTCAATTGATTGGTGTTGGTGCAAATACTTTCAATAATTTACATCGTTCATTGTGCTAGGCCAGCCAGTGTTGCACCGTTGATGATAATGTTCACTAGTCGACATAGCAGGTTAATTAAATTCGTAAATATTTTCTGATTTGCAAAGATCAATGTGTAAATAGTTCAACGTATATCTAGAATGTAATTGAACTATATATCGACAATCGTTATTTTCATTTCGAGAATCCTCAACTATAATGAAACTTTACTGAAAAACTTACTTGCAATTATAACAACTATATTAATAAAAATGCTTTATTTAGCCTGCCAAAATTGAGTCCAAACTAGTCCTGGATCAATTAAAATGCAACGGGGTTTTAGAGGGGATCAGAATTTGTAGACAAGGGTATCCGAATAGGATTCTCTTTCAGGAATTTAAACAACGATATCAAATTCTGTGTCCACAAACAGTTAATCAAGGGTTTATGGACGGTAAGGCGGCAGCCGAGCAGCTACTTAATGCTCTAGAAGTAGATAAAAACTTATATAAAATTGGACAAAGCAAAATCTTTTTCAAAGCTGGGGTAGTTGCTGGATTGGAAGAAGATCGAGATTTGCAAATTTCATCTCTTATTATAAAATTCCAAGCATACAGTCGTGGATTTTTAGCCAGAAAGTAAGGGATTTTGTTTGTGTGGAAGAGACTTTTCAAAGTTCAACTAGAAATTGCCAGGCCCGTATTCAGCAAATCAACGCCATTCGTATTATCCAAAGAAATAGTGTTGCCTACTTGAAATTGAGGAATTGGCCTTGGTGGAGACTTTTCACTAAGGTAAAGCCGTTACTCAGTGTAACTCGACAAGAAGAAATAGTTGCAATGAAAGAAGAAGAACTGAAAAAGGTTATTTTTTAAAACAGAAATATACTTCATACAAAGTCGTCTAGCTAAATGATGTTTTGGAAAAAACTACGGGAGAGTTTACTGAAACAAAGAAAATTTTGGAACAATTGAAAGAAGAAAAGATTAGACTGTCAAATGAATTACAACAAGAAAAATTCAATTTCCAGGATGCTGAAGATGTAAGTTTATTTATTTTAATTAAATTTTAATTTTTTTTATTTAAATGTTATTTAAGTTTTAAATATTTTTACAATTATTTTTAATTATCATTTTTTATTTTATATTTATATTAATTTGTAAATTGTATTTATTTCTGTATTAATTTTAGTTTTTTAATTTTATTTTAAATTATTTTAAAAATTTTATTTTTTAATTTTTGTTTTTATTTTTATTACTTTTTATATTTTAAATTTTTTAAATTCTTAAATTTTAAATGTTTTTAAAATTTATATTTCTTTTTATTACAATGATAATTTTTAGGAGAGACAAAAATTGTCACAAAAATTAAAAGAAAGTGACAATTTAATTGCCGAGTTAGAGGCTAAAGAAAGTGAAGATAAAGAAAAGATAAGCAAATTGGAAGAGGATCAAGACAAATTAAAACAAGAAGTTTTCTAGTAACAATTGGTGATCCATTTATTGATTATGATAGGTTTCTGATCTGTCGGAACAATTGGAATCGGAAGAGCAAACTAGACAGAAATTACAGTTGGAAAAGAATTCATTGGAACAGAAAAATACCCAATTGCAAGATGAAAATGCCGAAATCGATGATAAATTGTCGAAATTGGTGAAGGATAAAAAAACTGTTGATGATCGATTGACTGTGAGAACCTGAAAATGGAACATTATTGATTAATAACCTCAATTATCGATTTCCAGGAAACAATGAATACTTTGTCAGAAGAAGAACAGAAAAATAAACAGCTTTCAAAATTGAAAACGCGACACGAGACAATAATAACTGAATTAGAGGATAAATTAAGCCGAGAAAATTCCGCTCGACAAGATCTCGAACGGACTCGAAGGAGATTGGAAAATGAGTTGAAAGAGAATTCGGAACAACTAGTGGAAAAGAATTCGATTCTAGATGATCTGAAACAGAGATTGGCATATACGGAAACTGAATTGGTGAAGCTGCAAACGAAACTCGATGAGGAGCTGGTGGCGAAGGCGATCGTTACGAAGCAGGTAACACACATTCGCAGATTCCATTTCCATGGTTACTGTGTTTAATTGGATTTAGTTGCGCGACAGCGAAGGCTTGATTCAAGATCTTCGAGAAGATTTGGAAACCGAACGGGCTGCTCGCGACAGAGCGGAAAAAATTAAACGCGACCAAGCTGAAGAAATCGAAGCGCTTAAATCCGAATTGTCAGATACTGGCTCCACGTCAGAGGAGCATTTGGAGGCCCTAAGGAAGCGAGAGGAGGAAATCACTTTACTAAGGAAAACTGCTGAGGTGGAAAATAAAAACTTTGAGAGTAAAATTCAGGAATTACGTAAGAAACACACAACAAAAGCCGAGCAATTGCAGGAGCAGCTGGAGAAGACAAATAAAGAGAAATTGGCTTTTGAAGCATCGAAAAATCAGCTGGAAAAAGAATTTAATGATTTGTCGGTCGAATGTAGAAATTCTCAGAATGCCAGGTGAGATTTCATTTGATTGGCCATTTATTATAATTTAATAAAATTAACAGTAATATTGATTTTTTGGTTTCTGATTATTTTTAATAATTATTCAATATTTTTATTTTATTAATAATTTTTTAAATATTAAATTTTATTATTAATTTCTATTATTTTAATTTATTTAAATTATTTAAATTTTATATATATTAATTATCTTTAATTTTTAAAATTTTTTAAAAATTATTTTAAGCAGTAATTTATTTATTATTTAATTTTAACATGAATAATAACAAATTTATAATATTTTATTTTTTAAAAAGAAAATAAAAAAATGTTCAATTTAAAATAGTTGAAAATTTAAAAATTTAATTTATTATGACTTTAATTTATAAAATTATTTTTATCTTATATATATATATTATTTATCTTAAATTTTTTTATTGTTATTAATTTCTATTCTTATTATAATTATTTAATTTTTTAAAATTTATTTTAAGTGGTAATTAATTTTTTTTATTTTTAATATGAATAATAACATTCTTAGTTTTAATTTATAATATTTTATTTTTTAAATAGAAAATAAAATTAAATGTTCAATTTAAAATAGTTGAAAATTTTAAAATTTAATTTACTATGATTATTTAGTTTATAAAATTATTTTAATTATATATATTAAATTTTTCTATTGTTATTAATTTCTATTATTATTTTAATTTATTATAACTAATTAATTTTTTAAAAATTATTTTTAGTGGTAAATAATTAATTTCTTTTTATTATGAATAACATTATGAATAACATTCTTAGTTTTAATTTATAATATTTAATTTTTTAAGTAAAAAATAAAAAACATGTTCAAATTTAAATCGTTAAAAAATAAAAAAAATTTTAATTTTTAAAATAAAAATTTTGACGTTTAAATAGCAATTAAATTATAAGAATGTAAAGTTTATTTTGAAATTATAATCTCTTAATTCTGTTTGAATACTGAATATTGATAGTAAATATATATATTAATTTAAGTATTGAAATAAATATTGATTTGAAATAGATTGTTTGGAATTCAGAAATTAATAATTGCAATGTTATTGTAACTGATATTAAATTTCAGATATATCTTTTAATTTCAACATTTATAGGTTTAGGTGAATTTTGATTTATTTTATTGATAAATCATTTAATAAAAATTTGCTTTCTTTACGTATATGTTTCTTATCGAAGTATACAGAAGGTCATTTATTAATGGTCAAATCCAATTTATTATTCTTGAATATTTGCTTTCCTCATCCTATGACGTGAATTATTTACATTATGTATGCTATTCGATATGGCCATTTCATTGACATTGTGTGATAAATAATTTAACGCCAAAACTTGAATTGTAGAATGGAAGTTGATAAAAAGAGAAAAAACCTCGAACAGCAATTACTAGAGTTATCCAATAGAACAATTGAAGCTGATAAAACGAAAAAGGAACAATTGGAGAAAATTAATAAACTCACAGCAATTGTTGAACAAAATGCTCTACAAATCGACTCACTTGAAAATACTAATAACCAAGTAAGTTCAACAGCTTTTTATAGTTATTTTATAATAATCATTGTAACAGGCAGCACGTCAAATACAGTCACTTCAAGTCGAAAACAGGGATCTAAAAGCATGTCTAAGTGATGAAACAGAAGCTAAATTAAAAATGCAAGCAAGTTTACGAGCTGTAGAAGAGGAAAGGGCAAATATTCAAGATCAAGCAGACGAAGAAGAAAGGAATAGAGTAATCTTAGAGAAACATTGTCAGATTCTGGAAAACCAAATGCAAGCATTTAAAACGAAAGCAGTAGAAGATTCGGAGCTCCTTCAACAGCAAGATGAAATAAACAAAAAATTAAACAGAGAAATTTACAATTTAACCCAACAATTAGAGGAATCGGCTGCAACGATTGAAAAGGTAGAAAAGTCGAAGAAAAAACTTCAAGCAGAATTGGAAGATGCCAGTCATGCGTATGATAGTCAGAGATCAGAATTCCTCAATAACGATAGAAAATATAAAAAGATCGAAAACAATCTCAATGAATTAATGAAAGAAAAAGCAGCAATGCAACAAACTAGAGAAAATATTGACAAAGATTGTCGAGATAAAGAAACGAAAATTATTCAATTACTTGGAAAGATTGAAAAGATGGAAGAAGAATATGCAGAAATGGAAAGACAGAAAAATAATTTAGATAAAGAACTCCACGATTTATCTTTTGCTCAAGACGATGCTGGAAAAAATGTAAGCATTACTTTCATTTTTTATATTTATTAATATTACTTAATGATTAATTTTATTTTATTATTTTATTAATATTTATTTATAATTATTAATTTTTGATTATTTTTGTTAATAATTAATTTTATTTTATTAATTCTTATTTTATAATTATTAATTTTGTCTTTTATATTATTAATTTTTGATTATTTATATTATTATTATATATTTTTAAATTACTTTTTGATTATTTTATTTATTTATTTTTAATTATTAATATTAATTTTAGATTGTTTTATTTATTTTATAATTATTAATTTTTGATTATTTATATTATTATTATTATATATTTTTTAATTACTTTTTGATTATTTTATTTAATTATTTTTGATTATTTTATTTATTTATTTTTAATTATTAATATTAATTTTAGATCGTTTTATTTATTTATTTTTAATTATTAATATTAATTTTAGATCGTTTTATTTATTTTATAATTATTAATTTTTGATTATTTATATTATTATTATTATATATTTTTTAATTACTTTTTGATTATTTTATTTAATTATTTTTGATTATTTAATTTATTTATTTTTAAATTAAATTTTAATTTTAATTTTTATAATATTACATTTTTATTGTACATATTGCTTTATTATAATGACCTGTTTGTTTGACTTAGTAACTTCTAATAATGTTAATATAATTTTCATTATTATTTTTATTAAAGCTTTTAACGATTTTAATTTTTTAAAATTACTTTTTATCATTATTTTATTGTTTTATATTTATTAGATTATTTTTAAATTTACTTTATTTAATTTTGTTATTATTTTGATATTTTTATTTTTAAAATTATTTTGATCTATTTTTATAAATTCTTTATAAAGATCAATAAAATTGTGTTTAGCTCATGTCACTTGAAAGAGAAAAAACTAAATTGGAAAATGAAGTTCAGGAGTTGCAAATGACTATGGAAGATCTGGAAGAGGAAAATGCAACATTGTGCATGGTGAAAGATAGACTCGATGTAAATTTCTATCATTATTTAATGATATCTGAAATGAATTATTATCCATCAGGTGGAAATCGCCAATATCAAAAACAGTTTCCAACGAGAATTGATTCAGAAAGAAGATAATTTTGAAGAATTACGAAAACTGATGATTAAAAAACAAAAGGATCTCGAAATTGAATTGGATGATGATAAAGCTATCAGGGCCTCTATTCAAACTGCTAAACGCAAATTAGAATTGGAAGTTGAAGATCTAAACAATCGCTTAGATATGACAGAAAAAGCCAAAGAAGATTATCTACGTCAGCTGAAGAAATTTCAAAGTGCTGGTGGGGAAAAGCAAAGAGATCTCCAAGAAATCACTGCAAAACGAGATGAACTTCTTGTGCAGGTTAAGGATTTGGAAAAGAAATGGAAAGCAGGCGATAACGAAATTGCTAAACTAACAGAAGAATTAGGTCAATCAGAGAAACTGAGGAAGATCGCAGTGGCCGAGAGAGAAGAAGCGATTCATGAAAACCAATCACTCATTGCAGCCAAGTGAGTCGGAATGCAAATTGAATATTACCATTATTTTACTCCAATTCATTCAGCAATAAGGCACAAGAGGAACGCAAGCGATTCGAAACTAGATGTCAAAATTTGGAAGAAGAGCTAGAAGAACTTCAGAATGCTTTCAATGAAACCGATGACATTCGTAAGAAACTCAGTTTACAACTGGAAACTGCCCAATCTGAACTCGGCAATGAAAGGGAACGGTTGGTAACGGTCGAGGGACAAAAAACTAACGCAGAAAAAACTGTAAGTTTTTATTATTTTTTAAATAATTTATTAATCTGCATATTTTATTAATATATTTTTGATAAAATTTTCATTATTTTTTAAATTTATATTTTTATTATTTAGTTATTTGATATAATTTTTATATATTATTATTTTTGTTATTTATTAGTATTAACATTTTAGCTATTTTATATAATTTAATTTTTATTATTTTATAATTTTTTATTTTATGTTAATTATTTTTTAAATTTTATTTATTAGTAAATTTTCTTTTTATTATTTTCTTTTATATTTTTGATAAAATTTTCATTATTTTTTAAATTTTATTATTTAATTATTTGATATAATTTTTATATTAGTATTTTTGTTTTTAATTTTTTTAAATTTTTTTATTTGTTTAATTTTTATCAGTATTAACATTTTAGCTATTTTATATAATTTAATTTTTATTATTTTATAATTTTTTATTTTATGTTAATTATTTTTTAAATTTTATTTATTAGTAAATTTTCTTTTTATTATTTTCTTTTATATTTTTGATAAAATTTTCATTATTTTTTAAATTTTATTATTTAATTATTTGATATAATTTTTATATTAGTATTTTGTTTTTAATTTTTTTAAATTTTTTTATTTGTTTAATTTTTATCAGTATTAACATTTTAGCTATTTTATATAATTTAATTTTTATTATTTTATAATTTTTTATTTATGTTAATTATTTTTTAAATTTTATTTATTAGTAAATTTTCTTTTTATTATTTTCTTTTATATTTTTGATAAAATTTTCATTATTTTTTAAATTTTATTATTTAATTATTTGATATAATTTTTATATTAGTATTTTTGTTTTTAATTTTTTTAAATTTTTTTATTTGTTTAATTTTTATCAGTATTAACATTTTAGCTATTTTATATAATTTAATTTTTATTATTTTATAATTTTTTATTTTATGTTAATTATTTTTTAAATTTTATTTATTAGTAAATTTTCTTTTTATTATTTTCTTTTATATTTTTGATAAAATTTCATTATTTTTTAAATTTTATTATTTAATTATTTGATATAATTTTTATATTAGTATTTTTGTTTTAATTTTTTTAAATTTTTTATTTGTTTAATTTTTATCAGTATTAACATTTTAGCTATTTTATATAATTTAATTTTTATTATTTTATAATTTTTTATTTTATGTTAATTATTTTTTAAATTTTATTTATTAGTAAATTTTCTTTTTATTATTTTCTTTTATATTTTTGATAAAATTTTCATTATTTTTTAAATTTTATTATTTAATTATTTGATATAATTTTTATATTAGTATTTTTGTTTTTAATTTTTTTAAATTTTTTTATTTGTTTAATTTTTATCAGTATTAACATTTTAGCTATTTTATATAATTTAATTTTTATTATTTTATAATTTTTTATTTTATGTTAATTATTTTTTAAATTTTATTTATTAGTAAATTTTCTTTTTATTATTTTCTTTTATATTTTTGATAAAATTTTCATTATTTTTTAAATTTTATTATTTAATTATTTGATATAATTTTTATATTAGTATTTTTGTTTTTAATTTTTTTAAATTTTTTTATTTGTTTAATTTTTATCAGTATTAACATTTTAGCTATTTTATATAATTTAATTTTTATTATTTTATAATTTTTTATTTTATGTTAATTATTTTTTAAATTTTATTTATTAGTAAATTTTCTTTTTATTATTTTCTTTTATATTTTTGATAAAATTTTCATTATTTTTTAAATTTTATTATTTAATTATTTGATATAATTTTTATATTAGTATTTTTGTTTTTAATTTTTTTAAATTTTTTTATTTGTTTAATTTTTATCAGTATTAACATTTTAGCTATTTTATATAATTTAATTTTTATTATTTTATAATTTTTTATTTTATGTTAATTATTTTTTAAATTTTATTTATTAGTAAATTTTCTTTTTATTATTTTCTTTTATATTTTTGATAAAATTTTCATTATTTTTTAAATTTTATTATTTAATTATTTGATATAATTTTTATATTAGTATTTTTGTTTTTAATTTTTTTAAATTTTTTTATTTGTTTAATTTTTATCAGTATTAACATTTTAGCTATTTTATATAATTTAATTTTTATTATTTTATAATTTTTTATTTTTTGTTAATTATTTTTTAAATTTTATTTATTAGTATATTTTCTTTATTATTTTCTTTTATATTTTTGATAAAATTTTCATTATTTTTTAAATTTTATTATTTAATTATTTGATATAATTTTTATATTAGTATTTTTGTTTTTAATTTTTTTAAATTTTTTTATTTGTTTAATTTTTATCAGTATTAACATTTTAGCTATTTTATATAATTTAATTTTTATTATTTTATAATTTTTTATTTTATGTTAATTATTTTTTAAATTTTATTTATTAGTAAATTTTCTTTTTATTATTTTCTTTTATATTTTTGATAAAATTTTCATTATTTTTTAAATTTTATTATTTAATTATTTGATATAATTTTATATTAGTATTTTTGTTTTTAATTTTTTTAAATTTTTTTATTTGTTTAATTTTTATCAGTATTAACATTTTAGCTATTTTATATAATTTAATTTTTATTATTTTATAATTTTTTATTTTTTGTTAATTATTTTTTAAATTTTATTTATTAGTATATTTTCTTTTTATTATTTTCTTTTATATTTTTGATATAATTTTTATATTAGTATTTTTGTTTTTAATTTTTTTAAATTTTTTTATTTGTTTAATTTTTATCAGTATTAACTTTTTAGCTATTTTATATAATTTAATTTTTATTATTTTATAATTTTTTATTTTATGTTAATTATTTTTTAAATTTTATTTATTAGTAAATTTTCTTTTTATTATTTTCTTTTATATTTTTGATAAAATTTTCATTATTTTTTAAATTTTATTATTTAATTATTTGATATAATTTTTATATTAGTATTTTTGTTTTTAATTTTTTTAAATTTTTTTATTTGTTTAATTTTTATCAGTATTAACATTTTAGCTATTTTATATAATTTAATTTTTATTATTTTATAATTTTTTATTTTTGTTAATTATTTTTTAAATTTTATTTATTAGTATATTTTCTTTTTATTATTTTCTTTTATATTTTTGATAAAATTTTCATTATTTTTTAAATTTTATTATTTAATTATTTGATATAATTTTTATATTAGTATTTTTGTTTTTAATTTTTTTAAATTTTTTTATTTGTTTAATTTTTATCAGTATTAACATTTTAGCTATTTTATATAATTTAATTTTTATTATTTTATAATTTTTATTTTATGTTAATTATTTTTTAAATTTTATTTATTAGTAATTTTCTTTTTATTATTTTCTTTTATATTTTTGATAAAATTTTCATTATTTTTTAAATTTTATTATTTAATTATTTGATATAATTTTTATATTAGTATTTTTGTTTTTAATTTTTTAAATTTTTTTATTTGTTTAATTTTTATCAGTATTAACATTTTAGCTATTTTATATAATTTAATTTTTATTATTTTATAATTTTTTATTTTTTGTTAATTATTTTTTAAATTTTATTTATTAGTATATTTTCTTTTTATTATTTTCTTTTATATTTTTGATATAATTTTTATATTAGTATTTTTGTTTTTAATTTTTTTAAATTTTTTTATTTGTTTAATTTTTATCAGTATTAACATTTTAGCTATTTTATATAATTTAATTTTTATTATTTTATAATTTTTTATTTTTTGTTTATTATTTTTTAAATTTTATTTATTAGTATATTTTCTTTTTATTATTTTCTTTTATATTTTTGATAAAATTTTCATTATTTTTTAAATTTTATTATTTAATTATTTGATATAATTTTTATATTAGTATTTTTGTTTTTAATTTTTTTAAATTTTTTTATTTGTTTAATTTTTATCAGTATTAACATTTTAGCTATTTTATATAATTTAATTTTATTATTTTATAATTTTTATTTTATGTTAATTATTTTTTAAATTTTATTTATTAGTAAATTTTCTTTTTATTATTTTCTTTTATATTTTGATAAAATTTTCATTATTTTTTAAATTTTATTATTTAATTATTTGATATAATTTTTATATTAGTATTTTGTTTTTAATTTTTTTAAATTTTTTTATTTGTTTAATTTTTATCAGTATTAACATTTTAGCTATTTTATATAATTTAATTTTTATTATTTTATAATTTTTTATTTTATGTTAATTATTTTTTAAATTTTATTTATTAGTAAATTTTCTTTTTATTATTTTCTTTTATATTTTTGATAAAATTTTCATTATTTTTTAAATTTTATTATTTAATTATTTGATATAATTTTTATATTAGTATTTTTGTTTTTAATTTTTTTAAATTTTTTTATTTGTTTAATTTTTATCAGTATTAACATTTTAGCTATTTTATATAATTTAATTTTTATTATTTTATAATTTTTTATTTTATGTTAATTATTTTTTAAATTTTATTTATTAGTAAATTTTCTTTTTATTATTTTCTTTTATATTTTTGATAAAATTTTCATTATTTTTTAAATTTTATTATTTAATTATTTGATATAATTTTTATATTAGTATTTTTGTTTTTAATTTTTTTAAATTTTTTTATTTGTTTAATTTTTATCAGTATTAACATTTTAGCTATTTTATATAATTTAATTTTTATTATTTTATAATTTTTTATTTTATGTTAATTATTTTTTAAATTTTATTTATTAGTAAATTTTCTTTTTATTATTTTCTTTTATATTTTTGATAAAATTTTCATTATTTTTTAAATTTTATTATTTAATTATTTGATATAATTTTTATATTAGTATTTTTGTTTTTAATTTTTTTAAATTTTTTTATTTGTTTAATTTTTATCAGTATTAACATTTTAGCTATTTTATATAATTTAATTTTTATTATTTTATAATTTTTTATTTTTTGTTAATTATTTTTTAAATTTTATTTATTAGTATATTTTCTTTTTATTATTTTCTTTTATATTTTTGATAAAATTTTCATTATTTTTTAAATTTTATTATTTAATTATTTGATATAATTTTTATATTAGTATTTTTGTTTTTAATTTTTTTAAATTTTTTTATTTGTTTAATTTTTATCAGTATTAACATTTTAGCTATTTTATATAATTTAATTTTTATTATTTTATAATTTTTTATTTTATGTTAATTATTTTTTAAATTTTATTTATTAGTAAATTTTCTTTTTATTATTTTCTTTTATATTTTTGATAAAATTTTCATTATTTTTTAAATTTTATTATTTAATTATTTGATATAATTTTTATATTAGTATTTTTGTTTTTAATTTTTTTAAATTTTTTTATTTGTTTAATTTTTATCAGTATTAACATTTTAGCTATTTTATATAATTTAATTTTTATTATTTTATAATTTTTTATTTTTTGTTAATTATTTTTTAAATTTTATTTATTAGTATATTTTCTTTTTATTATTTTCTTTTATATTTTTGATATAATTTTTATATTAGTATTTTTGTTTTTAATTTTTTTAAATTTTTTTATTTGTTTAATTTTTATCAGTATTAACATTTTAGCTATTTTATATAATTTAATTTTTATTATTTTATAATTTTTTATTTTTTGTTTATTATTTTTTAAATTTTATTTATTAGTATATTTTCTTTTTATTATTTTCTTTTATATTTTTGATAAAATTTTCATTATTTTTTAAATTTTATTATTTAATTATTTGATATAATTTTTATATTAGTATTTTTGTTTTTAATTTTTTTAAATTTTTTTATTTGTTTAATTTTTATCAGTATTAACATTTTAGCTATTTTATATAATTTAATTTTTATTATTTTATAATTTTTTATTTTTTGTTAATTATTTTTTAAATTTTATTTATTAGTATATTTTCTTTTTATTATTTTCTTTTATATTTTTGATATAATTTTTATATTAGTATTTTTGTTTTTAATTTTTTTAAATTTTTTTATTTGTTTAATTTTTATCAGTATTAACTTTTTAGCTATTTTATATAATTTAATTTTTATTATTTTATAATTTTTTATTTTATGTTAATTATTTTTTAAATTTTATTTATTAGTATATTTTCTTTTTATTATTTTCTTTTATATTTTTGATAAAATTTTCATTATTTTTTAAATTTGATTATTTAATTATTTGATATAATTTTTATATTATTATTTTATTTTAATTTTTTTAAATTTTTTTATTTGTTTAATTTTTATCAGTATTAACTTTTTAGCTATTTTATATAATTTAATTTTTATTATTTTATAATATTTGATATTTATTACTGTTTTTGCAATTTATTATTATTTATGGATATTTTAATTTTTTTATTTATTTGTCTTTTTATTTTATTTTCTATTTTTATATATTTTTTAATTATTATTCACATTTTTTTGTTTATTATTGTTAATGTTTTTATATTATAATTCAATAGTTTTAATCTAATTCTTTTACCTTTTTTATAATTTTGTTAGTTTTCGGCTATTTCGACTTGATCAAAAAATGAACAATTTCATTTTTTAAAAAATATTATTTTATTAATTTTTATTATTATTATTTTTATTTCTTAATCTTATTCTTATTATTGTTGTTATAGTAATGATAATATTTATAAAAAATAATTAAAATTGAAATTGATATGGTCGAGATTACCAGAAAGTAATTAATTATTTTGTGATTCGTTTGAAAATATCAATAAAAATCCTCTTTAAACAATTTTCAGTCCGTAAAGAATTTATTGAAATTATTTAATTAATTCATTTAATCAAAATTATTGCATTATTATTAAAACAAATTTGCATTGCTCTCTGTAGTTAAAAGATTGTCAGAACCAATTGCAAGAATTAGAAATGAATATGTCAAAGAAATACAAAACTCAGCTTAGTAATCTTCAAACTCGAGTCAACCAGAGTGAAGCGCAACTCGAGAATGAAACCGCAGAAAAAAATCAATTGTCCCGTCTAAATAGAAAGAATGACAAGAAAATGAAAGATTTATTGCTACAAGTAGAAAACTATATCTTTATCGATAATATATTTCACTACTGGAATATGGTTACAGCTGGATGAGTCGAGAAAAAATGAGGAAGGCATGAAGAATCAACTCGACAAGGCAAACAAACAAGTGAATCGTTTGAAATCAGAATTGAGAGAAATCGAGGATGAAAACACAAATTTAAAAGCCACAAAACGCAAGCTGACCCGTGATCTCGAGGACGCCACAGAATCGAGAGACAATCTCGAAAATCAGATACAAAGCTTGAAAAGTCGCAGAAACACGTGAGTAGAATTTTGTTGGATTGTTTTATCGTTGGAAATATTCGATATATGTTGTGTGCATTTTGATGTGTAGGTATCAGCAGCAGCTTTTATTGATTGGTTGTGCATTTTCATTGGATTACTCATTATCGTTCCTTTATTGGCTCTCCTTCTCGGCTTTTCTTTTGCATTGGTCCAATTCCTGGCCTTTATTAGCCCATCATTGCGCAATCACTGGCCCTATAAAATATTTTACTCGCGTGAGCAATTTGATTAGAGTAAATTTAACTAACAAGTGGTTTCAAAATATTATTTAGTTAACAAATTTCAAAAGGCTAACTTTATTAAAACAAAAATTCAAAATTGGGACAATATGATAATTTAAAAACATTTAAAATGGTGGCAATATATTAAAACAAAAATTCAAAATGGCGAATATTATAAAAATTCAAAATGGCGACAATATAATAATTTTTAAATATTCAAAATGGCGACAATATAATAATTTTTAAATATTCAAAATGGCGACAATATAATAATTATAAAATATTCAATATGGAGGCAATATATTGAAACAAAAATTCAAAAAGATGAATTTCATTTAAACAATTCAAAACGGTGATAATATATTAAAAACAAAAATTCAAAATGGTGACAATATAATAAAAACAAAAATTCAAAATGGCGAATATTATAAAAATTCAAAATGGAGGCAATATATTGAAACAAAAATTCAAAAAGATGAATTTCATTTAAACAATTCAAAACGGTGATAATATATTAAAAACAAAAATTCAAAATGGTGACAATATAATAAAAACAAAAATTCAAAATGGTGACAATATAATAATTTTAAAATATTCAAAATGGAGGTAATTTAATAAAACAAAAATTCAAAATGGCGAATATTATAAAAATTCAAAATGGAGGCAATATATTGAAACAAAAATTCAAAAAGGTGAATTTCATTTAAACAATTCAAAACGGTGATAATATATTAAAAACAAAAATTCAAAATGGCGAATATTATAAAAATTCAAAATGGTGACAATATAATAATTTTAAAATATTCAAGATGGAGACAATATAATAAAACAAAAACTCAAAATGGAGACAATATATTAAAACAAAAATTCAAAATGGCCGCTAAAAAATAAAAATGATGGTTATGTTATAGCAATTCAAAAAGATGAATTTCATTTAAACAATTTTAAATGGCGATATGATATTTAAAAAATTCAAAATTACAAAATTAAAGCAAAAATTCAAAAAGGTGAATATTATTAAAACAGTTTAAAATGGCGGCAATATATTTTTAAAATAAAAAATGTAATTTAAAAATATTCAAAAGCGGGTTACATTATTAAAACAACAGTTAAAAATGGCTGGAATATATTAAAACTATAAATCAAAATGGTCTCATTAAAATAAAAATTCAAAATGGAGGCTACATTATGATAACAAAATCACAAATAATTGTTTTATTATTAAACAGAAACTCACATGTTCATAACCATATTCATAAAATATTCTTGAAATAAAATTATAATAATGTATTTGTGACAGATTTGTTATAAATTTTATTCGAATAAAATAATATTTAGTAAATCATTGAAAATTGTATGTGAATTGTTGACACAAGAAGAAAAAATCGGTTATTTCCATGCTCAATTGGAGGACTTGAGAAGTAGTTATTGAAGCGATGGAAACTGTAGCCATTAGCGACGGGTTTGGTATTAAAAACCGCAGTCATCATAGGATATAAATGTATAAATAAGATTGATAGAGATAATTAAATGTGATAAGTAGATAAGTAAATGTGATGTAGAAGTACAGTGAAATTGAAATAAAGAGATAAATAAACAATAGATAATTAAAAGATATAGATAAGTAGATCTAGAAGTAAAGTGAAATTGAAATAAAGAGATAAATAAATAATAGAGAGACAATTAAAATATAGAGATAAGTAGATGTAGAAGTATAGTGAAATTGAAATAAAGAGATAAATAAATAATAGAGAGACAATTAAAATATAGAGATAAGTAGATGTAGAAGTATAGTGAAATTGAAATAAAGAGATAAATAAACAATAGAGATAATTAAAAGATAGAGATAAGTAGATTTTGAAGTAAAGTGAAATTGAAATAAAGAAATAAGTAAACGACAGAGAGATAATTAAAAGATAAAGAAAAAATATATAAATAGAAGAAGTAAAGTAAAATTGAAATAAAAAGACAATCAAAGAGATAGGCAGCTGAAACAATTAAAACCCTCCTTGATAATCTCCCATGTAAAGAATCTAAAAGTGCATAAATGCAGGGCGTTTGGATAATTTGAAATCATATCGGATTTGTTATCGAAATATCACATTTTATTTGATCTCATCTCATTTAACACGATTAAACAATTGATTTATATTAATTAACCAATCAAACAATTATAATCTAAATATATATTTATATATACTTTTAGATATTATGGAAAATAGTGAGTTGTCGATTATTTTATATTGTTTCTGGAATGGGTTTAGCATTTAGTCGAATTGAGTTCTAGTTCCACGGCATCATTTGTTGATTAATTCTGTATATGTATATATATTACTGTTGTCCGTGGATAATTATTGCGACGCCGCCTTATGATTGATTGGTTGGTCGCCTCTGTTGATTTCTGTTGTTTTAATAGTTTTTTGATTTTCTTTTGATTTTATTACCCCTCTCAACTATTGAAGCTTACCTGATAGATTTAAATCGTAAAATGCCAATAATTAGCACATTACATTTATATGAATATAAAAATAAAGCTACCTTATGTTTCCAGAATTCCCGACGAGGCTCGGTAAGTAGTATTTGCTATCCCAATTGTTTATGATAATTCGAATGAAAATGCTTTGTAATTACGGAATGATAATTATTTAGGCTGCTTGGGTCTTTGAATTTTAAGTATGTTCTATAATGCGGATTTTGTTTTCTCAATAATAGCTTGCTTCTTGTTGTTGTTGTTGTTGTCGGTTATGATTGCATGATTTGTATCGGTATTATTTATTATTAGCATTTTTATTTTATGCAGCTTTTCTGATTCATTTCAAAGTGATTTTCAAATATTGACCTTTTCCCCTATTCTGTCCTTTTTAGGTTTTTCAGTTTCTTAAACTGATCCCATAAAGTTTTTGCCCAAATATATCATCAGTTGTCTATTGTGCTTTTAGAAGATTAATCTGAGGGAAAAGAAAGCATAGTTAAAAGATTACTGAAATCTGAAGTTCCAATTCAAGTCATTTCCTAAAGACGCATTTGTAGTTACAAATAATTTCCCCAAAGAATGAAAAATCTTAAATTTGGAATTTTGTAAATCTCTTGATAACGAAGGAAGTCCAAACATCGAAAATGTAAAATTTACCTAAACCAAAATTTAACGTAATGTAGAGAAAATTAATAGGAAATAAAAACTTGATGTGAATAAGTATCTTGAAATGGTCTGCTACCAAAATATACCGTATTTACTCTATCATAAAAGGACACAGCCATTATATAGGCCCCAAGGTATTATAAAATATTTACACACTGACGACACCTTAAATCAGTTTTTATGGTTTTTAAACCCTAATAATATACTTAATGATTTACTCAAGAACTATTCTATTTTAAAGAACTTTTTACTGGAGAAAAAACTACGATCAAAAACAACAAATATAATTGAAAAATGAACCGCTATTTATATGAAACCTATTATTGAATCCGATACAGTAATGCTTTAGTCGTTTGTTTCAACGAGTCTTGTTCGATATTCAGCAATAGTACGTCCGTGTCCCCTGCTTGACTTCTTGTAACCTTTTGTCCCACAAAGTTGAATTAGGCATAATATACATATATTCAATTCATATTTAATCATTTTCAAACAAAACCATATCTTCATTACAACAAACTGAATTACTTTCACACAAGACTTGGTTTGCGATCCATATTTTATGGTCAGACTTTTGAGGGCTTCAAATACTCGAGTACCAAACGCATTCTTTATTATTTGTGAAGGATTGCCAATTTATTACAACGGTGAAAAAATCAACTCTAAGTGTCCATTGGACATTAAAATATCTTCACAATTTGAAATCGATTAAAGTTTTCTTATAATAATGTAAACTTAACTTTATTTATCCGATTTAAACTAAAATTCCTTCCAGCATTATCAAAACTGTAAAAAAATAGTTTTTCAATTTTGAAAGATGGAAATTATTTTGTGTCAAATATATAAAGCTGAAAAGGTCCATTATAAAACAAGTATAAAGTACCCATCATAAAGCGGTTGTATTGTGTGTTTGTCAATAATAGTATTTCCTAATGCTATAACATTAATTTATTATTCGATTTATTTATTAATATTAAATCGATTTCTAAATTATTATTATTACACTAGGAAATACATAGATAAAGGAAAAATTAATTAGATTGATTTTATATAATATTTTGTAAATTTATCATGTTTATAAAAAGGCGTATTTTTCGTTAAATAATCACTAGAATATCTACATAAAATATTAATGAATAAGCATGTCTATAATTAGCGGTACAGATGGTGAAAATGTGCTTTTGACAACCTTTGAATATCACACAGATTACATTTCGTTATTTAAGTTATTCATGATATTTATAAGATGCAAATTTTTACTTTTAACTCAATTTTTCTTGGATAAAAATTCTTTTATGTAAAATGTATAATTTTCATGTGGAATTTAAAAATGGCCCAGAAATAGAAAACAAGGATAAGTACACATCATACGGTTGTTTTATTGTTTGACAAGAATTATTATTACAAAAAAGCGCCCTTTAAACACAAATTTTACGATATGCTTCGACAGGTTCACATGGTAAAAAATAATATGGATTTTAATTATATAATTAAACAAAATTTATTATTTTTTTTAAAGTAGTTTAAATTCACTTTTATAACAAATATATTTTTATTGATTGAATATTAATTTGTTTAAATATTTAAATTAAATCCATAAATTATATCGATTCACTATCATTTCGTCCAAGTCATTTTAACCTTCGACTTTTGGACGAAATAAATCATCACCGTGTTTATTTAATAATATTGAATTGATTTCTAAATTATTATTACTTTAAAAATTATTGTAAATATTTCTGAGATTTTTCATAGGTAAATTAGTATGAATGGATTTTTTTAACATAAAAAATTATCAAAATAATAAAACTTTTTTAACCAAAATTATAAATTTCAAATTCGATTTTAAATAATCACAAAAAAATATTAATCTATAAACATGGTGAGAATGTGCTCTGACAGCCCTTTACTATTATATAGATCACTGTTTCCCGAACTTTTCGTACCCTTGATCATTTTCATTATATAATGTACTCCTTTGTTTTAAAATTTTATAATGATTAAATTTTTCTGGTTAATATCTGAAATTTAAGTTGAAATAGAATTTTTATTATTATGAAACAGTGGAATAAATTTATAAAATAATTCTAAAAATAAATTTAAAACGAAGTGATTTACATTTTAATTACATTTACATATAAAATATTTACTTTATACTTACATATAAAATAATCAATCGCGTACCCTGGTTAGGGAAACACTGATATAGTTTATATTTTGTCATTTAAGCTTTTATTTCTATCAATTATTCACGATAAAGGTGTCAGTTTGAATTTTTTTGCTAACTATTTATAAATATGCATGTGAAATTTCAAAGGGTTAAAATTAGCATTATTAGATAAAACAAATTTGACAATATATGGATTTTTAATGCAATAATATTAATAATTTATTATTTGATTTATTTATTAATATTGAATCGATTTATAAATTAATATATATATATATAGATTAAAGAAATTAATGTAAATAACAATATCGTTAAAAATGTTTCTGTCGTAAAAATAATTATTTTTTGTTTTTATTTTGTAAATTAGCATTAATTTTTTAAAGATAATTTCCGTTTTCAAATGTAAAATTGTTAAGTAAACAAAACGTATCGATGATAATAAGCAGCGTTGCGGAAAAGTGCCTTTGATATGAACCTTTGATTATCACGTTGTTATTAAATATATTTATTTATAATTTTGATTGTCAACCATATGATATCTCTAGAGTGGTAAATGTGAAAGTTTTGATTTTTCATGTTTTTTTTTCAATTAATGAAAATATCGAAAGATAAAAATAAAAATTCGCTTCCATATTTCAGTGAGAGAAATGTCCGTAGCAGAGTTAACAAAACCGGACACCGAACAGGAGATGCCACTCCAGAAGACAATTTGTCCGTCATTGATCAGGACCTGTCAATTGATTCAAATCAATAATAAAACACTTTGTTTCTGTCGATTTCATTGAATAATAATAGCAGTAATAATAAAATGGTAATAATAATGATAATAATAATAATGTTATTATTATTCTTATTATTATTGTTTGATAATATATATATATATAACTAATATCGTTACTATTGTCATCATTATCGGTTGTTCTCCTATCCCAGATGCCTCTATTGAGCCTCATGTATTGTTTATTGTTATTGATGATACAGCAGCCGTTCAATGTAATATTGTGTGTGTGTGTGTATTTCTGTACGCGCGTGTGTGTGTGTTATGATTACAAATTATTTTTGCGTTTTCATTGTTTTTTATTATAATTATTATCGATTACTGATTTTACTTTGTTCAAGAAAATCTAAAGTTATTACTGAATGGATTTGTATTATCGATTACTGATTTTATTTAGTTCAAAAATGCTAAACGAATTTTATTGATTGGCCAGTTTGGATTGATTTTTTATTGATTATCGATTAAAAAGCTAAACAAATTATTGATTTGGATTTTTGTTTCTTTAACTCTACGAATAACTTTTTGTTTGTTTTTTTGTATTATTTTTCTAGTCAACTGCTCATATGGGAGAACGAATGGACAATTTATTGATTTTGTGTATTTTCGATTACTAATTGATATATTGGAGTGTATAGTATCTCTAAAAATTGATTCTCGCGTATCGATCGGATTTTAAAATGGAGACTAAAAATCGATTTGGTATTATCAATTTGGCTTTTGTTTTTTGTATTGATTTATATATTAAACATATCACGTGTGTGTGTGTTAAAAATAAACAATAATAACAACCAATTAGAATCGAGCTAATTGTTATTGGTTAAATTGTGATTAATCGGATTTTTTGATTTCTCTATAAAGTGGTGTCTTAGAGATTCCGTGTAAATGTTATTGATTAATCGATTTGTTTTAATATTTCATGGGTAGCATGATCTAATTTTATGTTGAATGAAAAAATCTTACAAGTCTCATCTAATTTATTTAAAATGATGTTTAGATCGGTCGTTGTTTTTGCAACAATTGGCACTCATTTATGTGCCAAGCTTCTAATTCATATAAAATGACTTTCATTTTATAAATGGACCAAAAACAATTTTTGTTTCAAGGTTTTTGTACTATCGTTATGGTAACTTTTGCTTCCAATAATAATATGAAATCATTTTGAAGGTTCTTAAGTCGGCAATCGAATAACTTCAACCTATTGTGAATTCCTTAAGATCTAAGGTCGCTTGTAGTCATCCGAGTGTTTGTACATACATTAATGGCATCATTAAGGACATTTCCATCAACAGAAAGGCATTAGTCGATGCAGAAAATATTAGACCGGTGACAAGGAGGAAAAATTTCTCTTAATTTGAATCTTAAAGTAGGTGTTGATGTACAAAAACACCAAAATGAACCCGATAAATTGAAATATTTGATAGAAAGCAAATTTTCAATAAATCCCTGAACATTTGTAATTGCATTGTTTTGTTTGTAACAATCTTTTTCATACAACCCAACTTTTTGGCCCTGGTTGTAGATGTTCTCTTATTATATAAGGCTCCAGATGTGCAAAATACAGTCAGCATGCTTGTTTTTACCGGCCCCGAAAATCCCTGCAGATAGCCAAACATTTTCTAGATAGAAATGATTTACTTCTGCTTATTGACTTACTTATCCTTCCTATAAGATTATTGTAATATAAATAATTTTTGATCTATATAAGTTGGCTTACTTTATCTTGATATTTACACCCGCTTCCGGTTTGGATAGCCTGTGATTGTAGCATATATTTGTTTGTTTGAGCTGCTAAAACAAATTTTTTAAAATTTGTCTACGATCATTTTACTTGATTGTTTCAGTTTAACCATGTTTAATGCTTGTGAAAATGTAAAAAATTTGTAATCCGGCCCTTAAAAATTTTGTAAAACTTCAAGTGGCCCAGGTCCCAAAAGTTTGCCCATCCTGCACTAGAATCTGCCTTTTTCAATTATGTGTATAAAGGCTTTTGATGAATCAGCGAGATATTTAAGCAATATCCTGCTTTAACCCCAGTGTATATTGGTAATTAATTATTACAAGGTAGGAGAACGTTAATTGATTCATAGCTTAATATATTTCTTCGTTTTAAAATTATGCTTTTTACCTTTTATATATTTGTTTCTCTGTTGTAGCTTAAAGCTACAATACATCTACTTCTTTACATTTCACTTATTTTCATTATGACTGCAAACATATTCTTATTGAAAATATTTAAGGACGACTGATCAAAAGAGAATCCAACATAATAAAGCTAGGTTGAACGATGTGTCGAGCTACTTATCAGTTGGAGGCAAATAATTTTTTAAGATAAGTTCGGTAATTTTTATTATTTACTAAATATTTTTATTTTCAGTTGATATTTTATTTCTATTTTTTTAAATTCTCCTTAATTATTAACATTTTGGTGTATAGATTTCATGTATAATACATATACCATTTTGTATTTATTTCAGGACTTTTTGGCCACAGGCTTCAATGACTTGCTAGGATGTCCTGGAATATATATATATATATATATATATATATATTTATATTCATCAAAGGATGCATAATTTATTTTAGAAACTGAAAAATTTGAGATCATTTAAACAAATAAATATTTTCACAATTGTATTTGTTTGCGTCTTCGTAATTTTTTAAATATTTCGATTGGCTGGTTTCATTCTTCCCTTTGATATTTCTTCATAAACACTTGGAGACTTTTATTTGGAATTGGGTAATCCCGATTCTTTAAAAATATATCAAGGTTATTAATAATTTTAAAATAATAATAATAATAATAATAATAATAATAATCATAATAATCATAAAAATAATAAAAATAATAATATTAATAATAATAATTATTATTATAATTATAAATATCAGTTGCAATAACATTGCAAAATTCTAAACCTATAATAATAATATTTAGTGGTAACATTTATTTCTATAAATAAATTACTTTCTTTGTCAATTTGAAATATGAAAACAATTTTTTCAAAACTTTTATTCAAATATTATCGAACAACTGTGATTCAAATTATTGCATACAAATTCAGTAAACTGTTTTCAAAAATAACTTTTATAAAAATTAATATTTTAGAATTTAAAATTTTTTAATCTTTGATAAATTTTTATATCTTTCCATTACTCTTTTAATATTTATTTTTTAATAATTGATTATTTTTTTTAAAAATTGTAAAATTATAATTTTCACAATAATTATAATTACATGATTTATAGGCTGAAGGCTTGGAAGAAAATGAACTTTGATATTTTTTTCGTTTGTTTTTGTTAAATTCTCCATTTTAATTTCATAGCAACTCTTTTCCGAGCAAAGAGAATTAAGGAATTCTATTTGTGATTTTTGAAGAAGAGCAAAATATTCGGTACTTGTCACGAAATTTTTCCTCTGTTTAGAATTGTTTTCCAAAAAACTGTCTTGATTGATGCTCATGGACTCACTATTCGGCTTAGAAACTAAAGTCTCATTATTTTCGAAAAAAATTGAATGGGATTTTTCCTTATTATTATTATCCGGTAATGTATTTTTGTTGCTTGTGGATTTGTGAGGTCCTCGGCTATATATTTC
>CM039680.1:8412828-8520328 GCA_022537955.1 Schmidtea mediterranea
TCACGAATTTTCCGCACAGCCTTTTTCAAGTCAATTCTTTTGGATATCCATTTTGCAAAAAACGTGTTTTGAAATTCTCGAGGGTTTCTTGTTTTTTTGTTATGTCAGAACAGTTTCTCATTGCTCTTTTTCTCTCACTTTTTAATAATCCTATTTTTTGCTGGAGTGGAATGTGGCTTTCCCAAGGTAGAATGTGTGCACTGTGGAGATTTTTAGTGAATAAATCTGTGTTGAAAGTGAGTGTGTCAGAAACTTGATAAGTTCCTCTAAAGTTTCTGATTTAGTCAATAAAATCAATATAAAATACAAAATATATAAATTTTTCTCCTATTTTTTAAATAAATAAGTAATGATCGAAATCACTTGGAAAAAGGCTGCGCCGAAAATTCGTGAATACCTTAAATAAATCTGATTTATAGTCAAATTGCGTAGAAAATATTATGTCACTTATAAAGAAATCAGAGGTGTAAAACAAAAAAGTCCGATATGCTAATATCAATTTGGATCCTCATAAAAATATATTCAATAAATTAAAAATTAATGAATAATTTATTTGGTATGAAGAAATTCCGAACCATTTGGAAAACCCAAATTAGTTTTCGAGTTTATTAAAGAAGTGAGAAGTCGTCTAGCATGTATATTAGCTATGAAACAAAATAATTATTGGATTAAAATGATTAGTTTTGCTGACTAAAAATAGGTATAAAAAGTACTAGTTGATAAGTGCGTTAAAGCGTACGAGATAGTCGATGTAAGCAAAAGAGGTGAGTCTGAAAGCAGATGAAACCCAATATTAGCCAATTTAAGTTAATGTAAGTACCAGAAAGGTTAATCAATTAATAATAAATTATTAATTAATTAATAATTAATTAATAGTAAATAATTATCAATTATTGTGAAATTTTCTTGAAATTCTTGTTGGATTACATTGCTAATCTGACTTCCCGTGTTCCTTATCTGACAACAAATTGGAATTTAGCCCGACAACTGAGTTCAATAAACGTTTCAATCAAATAAATTCACAATTATATGTAAATCTACTTATCTACCTTTGTTGTTGAAGCTTCACAAATTATTGGACAATTCTAAGCTCTTACAGACTGATGTGCCTTTCTCTCCTGACTGCAACTGGCCAATTTTACCAACTTTGCTTCTTTAACCTCTGTTAGTTATTTATTTATTTCGTTGATATCAGTAAACAAATAAACATATATTTGGTTTTCCAGTGATAATAAATAATTAATGTCGCCAACAAAGTTTTAATGAATTAATATTACCTCCTGAAGGCCTTTCGTTTCATTTACCACGTGATTTTTACATTTCTAATATTTATCTTGCACTCAAGGTTTTACTTTTGTATTTTTTAAATATCGGAAATTCATGAATTGAATTGTTCTTACTTGACGACAAAATAAAGTCCTTTCCATTCATTTCCTTGCGTAACCATATTGAACTGATACGGAACCGATACTTTCTTTAGGCTCATTAATAGTAAATTCTTCATTCGAGGATTCCAGTCAGAAAACAGGGGATGATTATTTATAAAAGTTTCTCTTTCTTTAATTATATTCTGTTGGAGATTCTGAATAAGTTTATTTTTGTTTTAGTTTATCAAAATAACTCAGAAATTTAAAGTAAAATTCTTTTCTAATCTTTTAATTTTGAATTGTTGTCGGTATTGTTATGAATAAACACAGCGTAGAGGCCAAAAGAGTGACCAAAGTTATGTAGAAACTGTTATGCTACAAAATAGTAGACAGCAGCTCTCTGCACCGTGTGGCACTCTGTCCCATAGTGCATTTAGGCCAAGAAACCCTGTACCCCGCTGACTCGTAGAATGTATTCACTGGGAGGAGGTGGCAGAGGGGGTTACGTTGCAGTGCATGTAGAGTGGGCCTTATTGCGATCCCTTAAAACTGTATGATATATAGCAAAATGATCTTTATTTTAAAATATAACAAATAAATTAAATTTACCGCTAAATTCGATAAGGACGAAATATTCTTGAAAAATAAAATTTCGCCATGGAAAATATTGCTATATGAATTTTTACAAACCTTGTAATGTTAAAAAAAAGTTTTTAAAAATTACATAACATATCAAAACTTTTAAAAACAACAATTAATGTTATTTGTTATTTTGTTTTACTGTTATTTTTATAATCTTATTTAATCTTTAAAATGACTTATAATGTTATTTTTAATAATTAAAAAAAAATTTTAAATGTGCTTGAAATATTTTTTTATTTTAGCAATGATTAGAAAGGTAACCAACAATTAGCGTTGCCAGACGTCCCGATTAATCGGGATTGTCCCGTTTTCAGAGATGTTTTCGAGTGTCCCCAAAAAAAGTCTTGGGGACGACCAAAAGTCCAGATTTATATTTATTATAACAATCAAAATTAAATTTATGTAATACATAAATAAATAATTGTTGACCGGCCCAAAATTAAAAATCTGAACGTACCCTGCTCAAATACGGTACATTTTAATTTGATACATTTTAGATGCCGACAAGTGGTAACACTGCTCAGTGATACAATGTGGAAAGAATTTTTTTCGCTTATGTCAATTCAGTGGACGGGTGAACGGAGCAGACTCTTACCAGAAACAGTAGAAGCTATTTTACAGTGCTTGGTAAATTTAGATCAAAAGTGCAGCAAAATGTACCATTATATTTCAAAAAATAAAGATATTTTAAAAGCTGCTAAAAGTAGCAATAAATACTGACTTTGTACACTAAACAAGCTTTAGTATTCAATACTAATAATATTATATATTTTAATTTATTATTCATTCTATTTATTATATTTTTTAATTTATTATTTATTCATTAGCTTAACTGAATTTTTATATAAAGTTAATAAAATGAATGTTAATTTTTGTGTTCCTATTAAATTTAGTTTATTTTTAAAGCTTAATAAATTAATACATAGAAAATAAAAATATTTTTTTGTACTGTCCCGATTTGAGTTTTGAAAATTCTGTCAAGCCTAGCAACAATTCACTCTGGAACTACTTCAATAAACTAGATGACGGGATATGTTGCGTATGTACGGTAGGAAGCTCCGGTGTGTAATTCAAGCGGAAGGAGGATCAACGTCAGGACTCCACAGTCACTGAAAAGTCAAAATAAAGCTGCTGCGATTGCGAACTGGTGACAATATGCGCATTCCGATCACATCTTATTTGTCAAAACCGTGGATGATGACTGACAAAGCAACAGTGACGGTGAAGGTTGGCAAGTTATTGAAGGCAGAACACCAAATTAGTGATGATTTGGTGTCACCAAATATGTATGGCGCTGAAAATAAATGAAAAAAACGTAGCTCTGTATAAAGCTAGATTCTTATCAATAACTATATTTATTAACAATGCATTAAATTAATTATATTTAAAATCTATCTCAATTTATTTGCAATTAAAATAACAAAGTATTTTAAGATTTTATAAGTACTTTTTTTGTTTTCACCTCTGATTTCTTTATAAGTGACAATATTTTCTACACAATTTGACTATGAATCAGATTTATTTAACTATTCACGAAAGGTGTGCCGAAAATTCGTGAATACCTTAAATAAGTCTGATCCATAGTCAAATTTTGTAGAAAATACGTCTTTTATAAATTTTAAGATTTGTTAATAAATGATTGATTAAAAAGACAGTCGGCATTTTTATTTTTTGAATGTTTTCCTTTAGCTTAGCCGATTTCTTGTTTAATAAAAACTCTGGTTATTACGAACAAAATATTGTGGTCCAGTGATGCTTTCCTACCGGTTCGCGTGAACCGTTTGTTGTAAATCTTTTGGTTCTTGTGAACCGCCGGCTATTAATAATGATCACATAAAATAAATTTACTTTTTTAATAAATTTACTTAGATAAATTCAAAAAAGTATACAAATTTTAAAAATTTGATGTAGTTTTCTTAAAGTTTGTAATTTTTTTTGTACAATTCTATAAATAAGTTGATATAAACAACAATTAGGTTTTTTCCTAACGCACATATATATATATATATATATATATATATATATATATATATATATATATATATATATATATATATATATATATATATATATTGTTGGGCCAGAACACAGATGGCCTTGTAAATGTTTAAATGAATCGGTAACACACATGCAAACATAACATGCAGATTTAAACTCAAACCTATTTAAACACCAATTAACCCTACCAAAATGCGAGAGAGGGAACAATTAAATATAAAATTATAAAACACAAAAATAAATTAAAATAATAACAAAGTGCAACAAGATCCGCACGAAATAAACATAAACACAACATGAAAACCTAGCAATTTGACCGAAATTTGACAATTTAACAATAAATGCGAAATTTCATGAAAATGAAATAAAAATCAAATAATTTGAATTAGAAATAATTCAATTAAAAATTCAAAGGAAAAATTGTCAAATAAAATTTCAAAATAATAAAAATTAAGAATAGAATATACTGGAAAATCACAACGTCAAATTTTGTTTTACTAAATCAAAAAGAACACGCAAGGTTAGGGTCGTACAATAGGTATATATACCGATTCATTTTCACATAATTTTAATCAGTTTAATCAGTTTTCATCAACTTGAAATCAGTTTTCATCAACTTGAAATCAGTTTTTAAAATCTGAAATCAGTGTTAATCTGAATCAATTTTCGTCTAACCAGTGGAATCAATTTACGATGTGAGTGAGAGAATTGTTCGAAACTCTCTCCACGTCGCATCCTCGCAACCTCAATCGAGCTCTGCTTGGATGTCGGCGTGGGGAGAGGGTATTACTGTATGATGCTCGAGACTTTATGTATTATGCTCAGAAAATTTATGAAATGTATTATGTGGCGAAATATAAATATTCATGAACTGAAATTTTTCCGTCGATGCTGTGAATTCTTTTCCGGCCCACAGCCACTCACGAACTGCAAGTTATTAAAATATATATACAACTCAGGCTGTGTAGGAGCAGTTCATCTGCCAATAGCCTGTGCCCGTGAAGGTTCCGGCGTGAATAACGCAGGGCCCATACGTCAAATCATAACCGTTATAGGGGAAATTGGGAGGAAGGGAAGTATTCTTTTGGCTGCTCCTCCACCACCAATTTTTCCATAATTTCGACCTAAAATTTGAATTCTACATATCTGCCAAAATCATGAACATTGAGTAGCTCGGTGAGCACTCTTAAAAATCTCAATATAAACATAATTATCCTAGGATCAAATTGAAGGAAAGGAGTGGGGCAAGTAAAGAATTCTGAAATTGTTGTATGTTTAAACATCTCGAATCAAAATTTTTAAATAACGATAATACGCAATTAGGACCAATAATTAATTAACATGAATCAGACCCACGAATAAGGTTAATTGCCAGTTAGAAAACCAGGCTGAATAGAGTTTTAATTATTTAACGCCAACCAGTAACATCAATCAAAGAACGTACAGATAGCATCAATAAATAGAACTCATTATTTTTAAATAACTAGTAAATTAGAAATTTCAAATCCCCGTGACTCAAATATTGGTTCGCCTCATTAATTAATAAAACTATTCAATATATATGGTAAACCCGAATCCATCATAAACCAACTTAAGCACTTATACATCATCATTTAAAGACAAAAAATTCCCAATTAAACTTTACCACAATTCTAATCAGTGAGAGGAATGACATAACCAAACTGAAATTTGTACAAAAATAAAACAACATCACATCTAATCATCAACGAGGTTACCACGAGACCGTAATCAACTCATAAACTCGAAAGATTTTCTTTATTCATTAAAATAAGGTCGAATTAACGCCGCTTCCACCAAACCAGGAATTAAATTGGAAGAGGTACTTTTGAATCCAATCAATACGTTCGAATAAGGAACCACATGAGTATAACCATAAGGAAATATTCAAGCCCCGGAATAATAACCAACATTATTTTAATTCAGTGGAATAATAAATAGACGAATGTCGTAGTGAGACGATGAAGGTCAATAAATTGGATAATACTGTGAGCTAAAACTTTAAGGCGACAAAATTTAAAGATAAAATTAATATTAAACTAACCAGAATTTAAACTGAATACTCCGAACAATTAATAGAAAAATTTAGGATTGGATTAAATAATGAATAAAAATCAAATAAAATAATTCCCAGACAATCACGATTGACCTGTAGACGTGGCAGAGTGCATGAGAATTTCACAAGAAAATCAATTGACGAGGTAGAGAATATACATGTGGCAGTAGACATCTGGCGCAAGTCGATCTCCACAGTAGCATGCGAGGCACACCAATGAGTAGTATTCAGTCACATACATGCAGGCAACAGGAAGAGAGAATTGAACGACATACATACCCGTTAGAAGTATGCTATACGATATAAATAGGCATGTAGTCGGAAAATTTCTCAGTTATAGACAATATGAACAATTTTTAACAGAATAATCCATGGTCTAAGAATCACCACGCGCGTCAATCGGACACCAGTGAAATTATAGTGAAGCAAAGAATCGGCGCACAAGGAAGTAGACATTTGTTTTTTTTAACTAACTAATTTTAATTTTTAAATATTTATGTCCTGATCCGCCGACTCTGAGAAGAAACGTTGACCGAATATCGCTGATAAAATGACATCGTGCATGCTTTAGAGAACCCAAAAGTTTTTTCCTTGCTGTTCCGCTTGTTATCGAATAAATGCTAAAGGCCAAGTTTCAGCGACGATGAATTTACTGTTATGAATTTCGCAATGAGAAACCGATATAAAATCTCACAATAAACAGTCGATAGTCCGGAAGCTGCCTAGTCGACGAGATACTAATTACTTCGTATCAGAAAAATAACAACTAGCCAAAGGTCCCAGGTAGAAATGACTTAAATGATGCCAGGTTTTCATTTGGATACGTCGAAAGAGCATGATGAATATCCAAACGTTATTCAGTTGAAGGACCCATTCTTCTAGACTTACAGTTAAATGTATCGAGACCCAACTATATTTTCAAGAAGATCCCTTAAGGCGAGAAAACTACTCTATTAATCTTACTACAAAGAACATGAGGTTTCGCCGACAAAGGTCGAACAGCTATCTATTTTTATGAGGCTCATCATTGCGATAATTGCTAGAACCAAGCTAAATCTGTTCATAATTCCAAGTAGATCACGAACGAGAAACTACCCAAACCGCCCTATCACAAACTTAGACTAGAATATTAACTCGATAGAATCTTGAATTTAGTTTACATTGCATATATGTTCATTTGTGTTTTAATAATGCCTATTCCACCGATTTATTATAATTAAAATTAATATATGTCAATTATGTGTTAATTCATATTTTACGAGCCTTCTAGACAAACGCATTATAGGTTAATTAATCCAGGCTATATAGACATTAATTAGTAGTCAAAAACCCCCCTTGTAGATGCATATTAAAAATTTACTAATTCAATTAACATATATGTTAGTTCTTCTATAAATCATTCAACTTATTCGATTATTTATGGAATTTATGTTATTCATACAATTAGATTCTTGGGTGGATGAATCTCGTGTGATGATGAGATTCCCATCCCACTCCGCTGCTAAATATCGACAGGCGATGTGGGATGAGGGGTATTCTATCTCCCCGGTGAGAAAATCCAGATTCGAACGGCAGGATGAAATTGAGGACACTGAACGGCCATACATAGCCATCAAGCGGGAGCCTGGGCGAAATCCAACCCGCGAACTTCAAGGACAGGCCGAAGACATCCTAGCCCGACTCGAAGCTCACCAGAAGAAAACCAATCAGAAAGTGAATCGGGCCCGTCAACATCTCAACCAGATCAACAAGGACATCGCGATTGGCTTAATTCCGAGCACGTATGGGTATGCCCCGTCATATGGCATCTCATTCGAGCTCGATGATCCGCGAGTAAACCAGTCAACTCCGCCAATAACGGTATCGGTACCAAAACAGATCCTTTCAGAAGCAAGGCGAGCGCAAAATGGAGCCCAACGACCGGAATGGGATCATGCTTGTACCCGCTGGTCACCGAGACGGAACCCAAGAAACCGGCCTTCCACCTCAAGATATAAATGATTTTCGACATTATTAATTTACGTTGTGGTAGTTTTAAATATAATAATACTAGTTGCATTGATTTCATATATTTAGAATTATTATAAAAACATTTAACCTAACAAAAACTCCTTTTAAGACTCTAGATCAACACGCCTTAAAACTGTGTGATTATATTCATATTCATTGTAATTCATCTTCAATATGTGAACTGAAGCATTCATGATCATATTTTTCCATTTTTTAGAAATGGACCCCAGTATAATCCTAAGCAGGGCTCTGAAAGATGCCCGCAAGGAAAATACAGACCTCCATCGACAGATGTTGGAGATGACCCGAGAAGTCCATCGCATCAAATCAACATGGATAGAACCATCGAAGGCAAAGGTTCTACACCAACGAGTAACCGCCGCTCAGCGTGGATGGGCTGAAGAGAAGCGGTTGGTACAGACTATGAGGACGCAGATCCGAGGACTAGAAGTGGCATTAGCGGCCTGTCAAGAAGCCCAATCCGTAACGTACCCTTTGGTCTTCGCACTGGCTCAGTTGGTGTATCGGGATGCCACTAGCGCAACTAAACCAGCAATAAAATCGCCTCAACGACGCCCAGGAAAATTTGAACGCGCAAAGCGTTGAGCCATGAGATCGTCGGTAAAACCAAACTGAAAAGATTCTGATAAATAAATTTTTTTGTGTTGTTGAATTGTCTATGCGTTGTTAAAATTATTGATTATTGATAAACAAGTTCCGCGAGATAATAAAATTTCAATCAGAGAGAGAGAGGGATGACGGATCATACATGTAAATGAAGGGACCAAGAACAGAAAAGCGCACATATGCCTTCTATCGGTGGTGCGTTGAACCCGCTATGGGAACCGGCCTTATCAGTTCCTACATGGCGCTCACTTTTGGCGATCCTATAACCAGTGGTTACATTACCAACGTTGTGTGACAACGGGTAACCATTGGGGCAAGATGATTATTTTCATATGGGTCAAGGACATTGACAACACGCCAAAACCCCACTATATATATATATATATATATATACTAGGTAAAAATCAGATTGACTAATCAAAACTTAAATATAAGAAAAAAGAATCACTACGAACCGGTTGAGAAATTATGAGAAAGCATCACTGTCCCGGTCCCGTGATGTTCGTTATAACCGAGTTAGTCTGTATTTAATTAGTTACAAAGAAAGGAAATAAGATTTGTTTAATTTTATGAAGAAAGATGATTCGAGAAAATTACATTCAGAAAAGATAATTCCAAAGTCTAAAAGTTTGATGTTCGGTGATTTTTGCCAATAATTCAATTTTAAAAATCAATCAATTATAGAACACTCATCAATCAATTGTGAATAAGTAGGTAGATGTGTGCCATCTGGCGCACTTTTTGGTACCCCCCCCCTTAACAAAAACAAAACAAACTAAAATATAATGTAAACACAAAAAAAAAATACAAAATAATGAATAAGAACAAGAACGTATATAGGTATACATTTTTTAATTCAATGAACAGTTGGCTTAGCTGTTGGATGATCTGTTTGATAGGCTGTTGGATGTGCTTTTGGATGTGCTGTTGGATAATCATGTGGAAAATTATTATTTCTATTCATTGTCAGTCTCAATCATATAATGACCGTATGCCAGGCTTACATTCTTTTCTACCCAAACCCTTTTATCCTCTTTGTTTATTAGTGCAACCTTTGAAGTTTTAAAACTATAAAGTTGGTGATTGTTTGTACCAATACGAAATTGAGGTACAGAAAAAGTGGAGTTTTTCTCGTAACAGTCCTTATAAGATTTATGAGAGTAGGTAGTTAGGAGCTTACGGGAACATAAAAAAACATAGGGGGAGGGGGGGGGATTATTGCAGATTAAATTTCGGATTATCTTGATTACATAATGATGTAATCAACTTAATTAATTTTGTGTGTATTTTAATTAATTTTTGTGTGTATTTTTTTTTCGAAATTTTTTTCGAGTTTTTGGCGCGATTTTTTTTTTGAATTCAAATTTTTGGAACATTTTTTTAAATTCAAATTTTGGCGAATTTTTGAAATAAAATTGAAATATTTTTTTTTGAATAAATTTTTTTTTAATCACACTATAGTCAGGGGGTATTTTTGAAAAAGACTAAAATAAATTGGCTTGAATCGCCTACTGATAAAAAAAGCATAAAATTAAAATTGGCTCAAATCGCCTAAGATGTGATATAGTCAGGGATATTTTTAAATCGTAATAAAAACTAATGCAATATTTGGTCTCAATACTTTCTATAGGTAAATATAGACATAAAATAAAAATGGCTTGAATCGCCTACTGATAAAAAAAAAGCATAAAATTAAAATTGGCTCAAATCGCCTAAGATGTGATATAGTCAGGGATATTTTTAAATCGTAATAAAAACTAATGCAATATTTGGTCTCAATACTTTCTATAGGTAAATATAGGCATAAAATAAAAATGGCTTGAATCGCCTACTGATAAAAAATTGACAGGGGTATTTTATAGGCTTGTTAAAAAAAAACACTTGAAATATTTGTTCACACAATTTTCATAGGCAAATTTAGGCTCTAGATAAAAATAATTTAAAATACCTAAAGTAAATTAAAGTACATTAGAATACATTAGAGTATATTAAAGTAAATTAAGGTAAATTAAAGGGTCTAAAGTAAATTAAGATACATTAGAGTATATTAAAGTAAATTCAGATAAATTAAAGTACATTAGAATACATTTAAGTATATTAGAGTAAATTAAGGTTCCTCTAGTAAATTAAGATAAATTAGAGTACATTAAGGTAAATTAAAGTAAATTAAAGGGTCGAAAGTCAATTTAAGTACATTGGGGTACATTTAAGTAAATTATGGTTCATAAAGTAAATTAAGGTACATCAGAGTAATTTAAACTACGTTAGAATAAATTTAAGTAAATTAAGGTTCTTAAAGTAATCTAAGGTGCCTAGAGTAAAGTATGGTAAGTTAGGTAAGAATTTTTTTAAAATTAAATAGAAAGTCAACAGTTAAGTTACATAAGGGTAATTTTTAAAGCTGAAAATTTTAAAAGCAGTTATAGTAGGCAAATTACATAAGGTAAGAATTTTTAAAAAGTAAATAGAGAGTCAAAAGGTAAATTACATAAGGTAAGAATTTTTAAAGTTAAAGAGTCGACAATATTGCATGATAAAATTTATTAAATAAAATTTTTAGTATAGTTTTATCGATCAATTTTTATACATATTTTTAAATGATAAAATTTTTAACATAAATTTACAATGGAATTTTTTATACATGATTTTTAAATAGAATTTTTAGTATAATTTTATCGATGAATTTTTTATATATAATTTTTAAAGATGAAATTTTTAGGATAATTTTACAATGAAATTTTTACACATGTTTTTAATTGAAAAAATTTTGAATGTAATCTTACAATGAAATTTTTTAGTATAATTTGTACAATGACTTTTTTATACACGTTGATTACGATAAAATTTTCAAAGAAATTTTTCAAAAACTTTTTTCAAAGAATTTTATTAAATTAAATTTTTGAGTTTCAGTGTTACATAGTATTGCCTAAGGTAGGTGGTAGTCATTCGCAAAAGCAACCCATCTCCTCCACTCTGCAGCAACCCATCCTTAATAAAAAAAAATAATAAAATAATAATAATAATAATAATAATAATAATAATAATAATAATAATAATAATAATAATAATAATAATAATACTTTCAGAAAACATAAAAAGTTAACTTACTTGGTATCAACTTCTGAACACTGATAACCCATACACAGTGAATAATTCATTAATAACTGAACAACAATCACTAGGTACTGTATACAAATAACCGAGTACTGTACAGCTCTCTATATACATATTAGGCATTGAATAATTTACTTATTTATTAAAATGACATATTTAAATAATATTTACTCTTTCAACACAGATATTGAATCAACTCAACCCACTTAAAAAATAAAATTTTCTTTCAATCATTTCCCTTTAAAATACTTAGTTATTCACACACTCATAATATGTTATCAATAACTAGTTACTGAACAAATCAATATCAAAAACTAATTACTGAACCAATAAATATTAATGATGGGTTACTGACCAACTAATTTTGAAATAAATCACATAAAAGGTTAACAAAAAGAAATACAAGTTGAAACTTTATTAACTTTTTCACTATTTTATCGATCATTGATGTGTCCAAATTGGTAAAATTTTTGGTTGCTTAGTTACCTTGTCGTTATCAGGCGATAATTAATCAAATTCATTGAAACAAAATCCATTGCTATATCTACTTGGTATCAACTTCTGAATACTGATACACACTGAATAATCCATTAATAACTGAACAACAATCACTAGGTACTGTATACAAATAACCGAGTACTGTACAGCTCTCTATACATACTAGGCATTCAATAATTTACTTATTCATTAAAATGACATATTTAAATAATATTTACTCTTTGAACACCGATATTCAACCAACTTAACCCATTTAAAAAATAAAATTTTCGGCTTGGATGTCGGCGTGGGGAGAGGGTATTACTGTATGATGCTCGAGACTTTATGTATTATGCTCAGAAAATTTATGAAATGTATTATGTGGCGAAATATAAATATTCATGAACTGAAATTTTTCCGTCGATGCTGTGAATTCTTTTCCGGCCCACAGCCACTCACGAACTGCAAGTTATTAAAATATATATACAACTCAGGCTGTGTAGGAGCAGTTCATCTGCCAATAGCCTGTGCCCGTGAAGGTTCCGGCGTGAATAACGCAGGGCCCATACGTCAAATCATAACCGTTATAGGGGAAATTGGGAGGAAGGGAAGTATTCTTTTGGCTGCTCCTCCACCACCAATTTTTCCATAATTTCGACCTAAAATTTGAATTCTACATATCTGCCAAAATCATGAACATTGAGTAGCTCGGTGAGCACTCTTAAAAATCTCAATATAAACATAATTATCCTAGGATCAAATTGAAGGAAAGGAGTGGGGCAAGTAAAGAATTCTGAAATTGTTGTATGTTTAAACATCTCGAATCAAAATTTTTAAATAACGATAATACGCAATTAGGACCAATAATTAATTAACATGAATCAGACCCACGAATAAGGTTAATTGCCAGTTAGAAAACCAGGCTGAATAGAGTTTTAATTATTTAACGCCAACCAGTAACATCAATCAAAGAACGTACAGATAGCATCAATAAATAGAACTCATTATTTTTAAATAACTAGTAAATTAGAAATTTCAAATCCCCGTGACTCAAATATTGGTTCGCCTCATTAATTAATAAAACTATTCAATATATATGGTAAACCCGAATCCATCATAAACCAACTTAAGCACTTATACATCATCATTTAAAGACAAAAAAATTCCCAATTAAACTTTACCACAATTCTAATCAGTGAGAGGAATGACATAACCAAACTGAAATTTGTACAAAAATAAAACAACATCACATCTAATCATCAACGAGGTTACCACGAGACCGTAATCAACTCATAAACTCGAAAGATTTTCTTTATTCATTAAAATAAGGTCGAATTAACGCCGCTTCCACCAAACCAGGAATTAAATTGGAAGAGGTACTTTTGAATCCAATCAATACGTTCGAATAAGGAACCACATGAGTATAACCATAAGGAAATATTCAAGCCCCGGAATAATAACCAACATTATTTTAATTCAGTGGAATAATAAATAGACGAATGTCGTAGTGAGACGATGAAGGTCAATAAATTGGATAATACTGTGAGCTAAAACTTTAAGGCGACAAAATTTAAAGATAAAATTAATATTAAACTAACCAGAATTTAAACTGAATACTCCGAACAATTAATAGAAAAATTTAGGATTGGATTAAATAATGAATAAAAATCAAATAAAATAATTCCCAGACAATCACGATTGACCTGTAGACGTGGCAGAGTGCATGAGAATTTCACAAGAAAATCAATTGACGAGGTAGAGAATATACATGTGGCAGTAGACATCTGGCGCAAGTCGATCTCCACAGTAGCATGCGAGGCACACCAATGAGTAGTATTCAGTCACATACATGCAGGCAACAGGAAGAGAGAATTGAACGACATACATACCCGTTAGAAGTATGCTATACGATATAAATAGGCATGTAGTCGGAAAATTTCTCAGTTATAGACAATATGAACAATTTTTAACAGAATAATCCATGGTCTAAGAATCACCACGCGCGTCAATCGGACACCAGTGAAATTATAGTGAAGCAAAGAATCGGCGCACAAGGAAGTAGACATTTGTTTTTTTTAACTAACTAATTTTAATTTTTAAATATTTATGTCCTGATCCGCCGACTCTGAGAAGAAACGTTGACCGAATATCGCTGATAAAATGACATCGTGCATGCTTTAGAGAACCCAAAAGTTTTTTCCTTGCTGTTCCGCTTGTTATCGAATAAATGCTAAAGGCCAAGTTTCAGCGACGATGAATTTACTGTTATGAATTTCGCAATGAGAAACCGATATAAAATCTCACAATAAACAGTCGATAGTCCGGAAGCTGCCTAGTCGACGAGATACTAATTACTTCGTATCAGAAAAATAACAACTAGCCAAAGGTCCCAGGTAGAAATGACTTAAATGATGCCAGGTTTTCATTTGGATACGTCGAAAGAGCATGATGAATATCCAAACGTTATTCAGTTGAAGGACCCATTCTTCTAGACTTACAGTTAAATGTATCGAGACCCAACTATATTTTCAAGAAGATCCCTTAAGGCGAGAAAACTACTCTATTAATCTTACTACAAAGAACATGAGGTTTCGCCGACAAAGGTCGAACAGCTATCTATTTTTATGAGGCTCATCATTGCGATAATTGCTAGAACCAAGCTAAATCTGTTCATAATTCCAAGTAGATCACGAACGAGAAACTACCCAAACCGCCCTATCACAAACTTAGACTAGAATATTAACTCGATAGAATCTTGAATTTAGTTTACATTGCATATATGTTCATTTGTGTTTTAATAATGCCTATTCCACCGATTTATTATAATTAAAATTAATATATGTCAATTATGTGTTAATTCATATTTTACGAGCCTTCTAGACAAACGCATTATAGGTTAATTAATCCAGGCTATATAGACATTAATTAGTAGTCAAAAACCCCCTTGTAGATGCATATTAAAAATTTACTAATTCAATTAACATATATGTTAGTTCTTCTATAAATCATTCAACTTATTCGATTATTTATGGAATTTATGTTATTCATACAATTAGATTCTTGGGTGGATGAATCTCGTGTGATGATGAGATTCCCATCCCACTCCGCTGCTAAATATCGACAGGCGATGTGGGATGAGGGGTATTCTATCTCCCCGGTGAGAAAATCCAGATTCGAACGGCAGGATGAAATTGAGGACACTGAACGGCCATACATAGCCATCAAGCGGGAGCCTGGGCGAAATCCAACCCGCGAACTTCAAGGACAGGCCGAAGACATCCTAGCCCGACTCGAAGCTCACCAGAAGAAAACCAATCAGAAAGTGAATCGGGCCCGTCAACATCTCAACCAGATCAACAAGGACATCGCGATTGGCTTAATTCCGAGCACGTATGGGTATGCCCCGTCATATGGCATCTCATTCGAGCTCGATGATCCGCGAGTAAACCAGTCAACTCCGCCAATAACGGTATCGGTACCAAAACAGATCCTTTCAGAAGCAAGGCGAGCGCAAAATGGAGCCCAACGACCGGAATGGGATCATGCTTGTACCCGCTGGTCACCGAGACGGAACCCAAGAAACCGGCCTTCCACCTCAAGATATAAATGATTTTTAAATTATAATTTTATGATATATTTAAAAAGTTGATTAAATCATTTGATTTTTAAAAATATTTTAGTGAAACCGAAAATTTTAATTGATTTTACAGTAAAAAAAAGGATGGTCAATTAATTATTATCATTTTTCCATTTATTGATTTCGTGGATATCAATCACAAAAGTAGTATATTGTAGAGATTTTTAAGAGGATGCTCAGTGTGGTTAACAATATACATATGAAAATCGTTGAATTATATCTATGGGTTGACTGGTAATTTTTATTGAATTTATACTTGATTTACTGATTAATTTTAATTATTTGAGCAACATGATATATATTTTATGATTTTACAATAATTGAGTGAAATTAAATTTATGTGGGAAACATAGACTTTATTCGATTTTAGTCATTTTTGATGAATTTTTTATTTGATTGAATTTGTTGCCAGAATCAAATTGTGGTGATTTTCGACGGAAAATGTTGGGTATCGATAACAATTTTGTAATACTTTAAAGAAAATTTATTTTTATTGGTAAAATTCAGATTTTTATTTTAAGGGAATTTGATTGGTTGAATACATATAGTAAATATGATCCGATTTTTAAAGATCTTATTCGGTTAAATATAGATTTCTAAAGAAATTTTACCTTGTAGGTTATTACCAAAAATATGTGTATTGTTGGTGCAGTGAATGAAAATGTGATTTCAAGGGAAATGATTGGTTAAGAGGAAAATTTAAGGGGAAATAATCTATTAAAAACAAGTTTGTTGTCATTTTTAAGGGAGTTGAGTTGGTTGAATATCTGTGTTCAAAGAATAAATATTTTATAAATGGAGAATATAGAGGAGGAATTTATAATATTTTTAATGGGCTTTGTTCAGATAGATATCAATATGTGTGTAAATCTTTTAAGAGATTGGAAATATTGTCATTTAAAGAGAAATGATTGGTTAAGAAGAGAATTTATGATCTTTTAAGAGGAAATAATTGGTCACGAGATGGATTTCAAGAAATTTATTCTGTTGAATATCGATATGTTGGTGATTTTTATGAAAATAATGAATATAGCGGGGATTATTGTAATTTAAAGAGAAATGATTGGTTGAGAGGCGAATTTATAATATTTTTAAAGGGATTTGATTGGTCAAGAGAGGAATTTTATTTTAAGATGATTTCAAGAGATTTATTCGGTTGAATATCAATATGTCGGTGATTTTTTATGAAAATAATGAATAAAACTGGGATTAATTTCATTTTAAGAGAAATGATTGGTTGAGAGTAAATTTTATTTTAGGGGAAAACAATTGGCTAAGAAGAGAATTTATGATTTTTTAATAGGAAATGATCGATTAAGAACAGGCTTGTTGATATTTTAAAGGGAAATGATTGGTTGACAGTAAATTTTATAATATTTTAAGGGGAAACGATAAGATTAGAGGGGAATTTATGATATTTTTATGGGGATTTATTCGTTTAAATATCTAGGTTAAAGGATGGATACTTAGTGAAATCGATACATTTTCATTGGTTTAAGGGTTATCAAAATATATCAATAAGATTTTGGTTAATTTTAATGATATTATTGGAATCTGAATAAAATATACGATACGTGTTCGGTTCTAAGAAATAGTTTGATTCATGTAACTATTTGTATACAAGTAAGTATTTATTTGATTTGATTATAAATTTGTAATTTAATTTAATTAAAAACTAAATTAACTAGTATTTAAAAACTTTTTATTACTCATTACTTATGTTGTTATTGACAATTTTCTGAATAATTTAAATATTTACGATTATTTCCAGGAATGAAGAGAAATTGTACGATTAAATACTATAAGAAGTCGATAATATACACTAATTTTTATTCAACAAGTACCTTGAATAAAATTAAAAAAAATGATCTAACAAATTTTTTCAATTATTTTACAACTTAGTTTATTTAACTTTTTAATTGATAAGTACTATTTTCTTTACAATTTGCTAGTATGTTGAAACTTTTTTTAAATTTTTATTCAAAGTACTAACAAATTTTATTAAAGATCTATCAAAACTTGACAAAAATTATAAAACTTTGGTAATTTTAATATGTATTACTCAATAACAACTATTTTCTTACCAATTTGCCGAAGGTCTTATTTTAAAATTTCAAAGTACTAACATTATTTACAAATTAATCAGTTTTATTTAACATCTTAAAATATTTAAATTTAATCAAATTCTATTCAAATGCTAATCATAATTTAAGGATAAGTCTTATTTTACAAAATCAAATATTTTACAAAAATTAAACATACATATTTGGATTTTTAGTAGATTTTATCAGTATCTATCAGTACACAAGTACCTGTTCCATGTGGTTTTTTAAGCTTTGTTAGAAATTCAACTTATTTAGTGGTTGGTCGATAACCATTTAATTTTTAGTAATGTGGTAGATGATAATTATTTTATCTATTAACTTTATTTAATGTTTAGAAACTTAAAAATCTAATAATTTACAATAAATATATGAAAATTTATTTCAAGTACAGTGAAAGTAATGTTTGTTTTGTGAAATTAATTTAAAAATATTTTTCTAATCAAGTTTATACTTACTAATTAATTTGTCATTCAGTAAACAACAACAGTGTGAGTGAAAAGAAAATCTATAAAAATAAATTTAAGTAATTTTTTTTTTAAGCTGTTAGCAATTAATTTATTTAGGGCATGTGAAAAATAAATGAAAAGGTTGACATTCATCTTTGAAAATAACTTTTAATAAATGTTCATTGTTGGACGCAATTAAAAATATTACAAAAATGGTAGAAAAAATTTCAAAGTTTTTTAACTAAGTTTTACAAAATAATCTCAATAAATCACATACCAGACTGTAAAGAAATAAATTTTTATTCAGAGAAAATACAACAATTGATTGAGCTTCAATGATTAATAGTTTCTTGATAGCAATCAGGTAACTAAACAACAAAACAATTTGGAGACATCAATGATCGATAAAAGAGTCGAGAAGTTAATAAAATTTCAACTTGTATTTCTTTTGTTCAACCCTTTATGTGATTTATTTCAAAATTAGTTGGTCAGTAACCTATCATTAATATTTGTTGGTTCAGTAATTAGTTTTTGATATTGATTTGTTCGGTAACTAGTTATTGATAACATATTGTGAGTGTGTGAATAACCAAGTATTTTAAGAGGAAATGATTGAGAGAAAATTTTATTTTTTAAATGGGTTAAGTTGGTTGAATATCGGTGTTCAAAGAGTAAATATTATTTAAATATGTCATTTTAATGAATAAGTAAATTATTGAATGCCTAGTATGTATAGAGAGCTGTACAGTACTCGGTTATTTGTATACAGTACCTAGTGATTGTTGTTCAGTTATTAATGGATTATTCAGTGTGTATCAGTATTCAGAAGTTGATACCAAGTAGATATAGCAATGGATTTTGTTTCAATGAATTTGATTAATTATCGCCTGATAACGACAAGGTAACTAAGCAACCAAAAATTTTACCAATTTGGACACATCAATGATCGATAAAATAGTGAAAAAGTTAATAAAGTTTCAACTTGTATTTCTTTTTGTTAACCTTTTATGTGATTTATTTCAAAATTAGTTGGTCAGTAACCCATCATTAATATTTATTGGTTCAGTAATTAGTTTTTGATATTGATTTGTTCAGTAACTAGTTATTGATAACATATTATGAGTGTGTGAATAACTAAGTATTTTAAAGGGAAATGATTGAAAGAAAATTTTATTTTTTAAGTGGGTTGAGTTGATTCAATATCTGTGTTGAAAGAGTAAATATTATTTAAATATGTCATTTTAATAAATAAGTAAATTATTCAATGCCTAATATGTATATAGAGAGCTGTACAGTACTCGGTTATTTGTATACAGTACCTAGTGATTGTTGTTCAGTTATTAATGAATTATTCACTGTGTATGGGTTATCAGTGTTCAGAAGTTGATACCAAGTAAGTTAACTTTTTATGTTTTCTGAAAGTATTATTATTATTATTATTATTATTATTATTATTATTATTATTATTATTATTATTTTATTATTTTTTTTATTAAGGATGGGTTGCTGCAGAGTGGAGGAGATGGGTTGCTTTTGCGAATGACTACCACCTACCTTAGGCAATACTATGTAACACTGAAACTCAAAAATTTAATTTAATAAAATTCTTTGAAAAAAGTTTTTGAAAAATTTCTTTGAAAATTTTATCGTAATCAACGTGTATAAAAAAGTCATTGTACAAATTATACTAAAAAATTTCATTGTAAGATTACATTCAAAATTTTTTCAATTAAAAACATGTGTAAAAATTTCATTGTAAAATTATCCTAAAAATTTCATCTTTAAAAATTATATATAAAAAATTCATCGATAAAATTATACTAAAAATTCTATTTAAAAATCATGTATAAAAAATTCCATTGTAAATTTATGTTAAAAATTTTATCATTTAAAAATATGTATAAAAATTGATCGATAAAACTATACTAAAAATTTTATTTAATAAATTTTATCATGCAATATTGTCGACTCTTTAACTTTAAAAATTCTTACCTTATGTAATTTACCTTTTGACTCTCTATTTACTTTTTAAAAATTCTTACCTTATGTAATTTGCCTACTATAACTGCTTTTAAAATTTTCAGCTTTAAAAATTACCCTTATGTAACTTAACTGTTGACTTTCTATTTAATTTTAAAAAATTCTTACCTAACTTACCATACTTTACTCTAGGCACCTTAGATTACTTTAAGAACCTTAATTTACTTAAATTTATTCTAACGTAGTTTAAATTACTCTGATGTACCTTAATTTACTTTATGAACCATAATTTACTTAAATGTACCCCAATGTACTTAAATTGACTTTCGACCCTTTAATTTACTTTAATTTACCTTAATGTACTCTAATTTATCTTAATTTACTAGAGGAACCTTAATTTACTCTAATATACTTAAATGTATTCTAATGTACTTTAATTTATCTGAATTTACTTTAATATACTCTAATGTATCTTAATTTACTTTAGACCCTTTAATTTACCTTAATTTACTTTAATATACTCTAATGTATTCTAATGTACTTTAATTTACTTTAGGTATTTTAAATTATTTTTATCTAGAGCCTAAATTTGCCTATGAAAATTGTGTGAACAAATATTTCAAGTGTTTTTTTTTAACAAGCCTATAAAATACCCCTGTCAATTTTTTATCAGTAGGCGATTCAAGCCATTTTTATTTTATGCCTATATTTACCTATAGAAAGTATTGAGACCAAATATTGCATTAGTTTTTATTACGATTTAAAAATATCCCTGACTATATCACATCTTAGGCGATTTGAGCCAATTTTAATTTTATGCTTTTTTTTATCAGTAGGCGATTCAAGCCATTTTTATTTTATGTCTATATTTACCTATAGAAAGTATTGAGACCAAATATTGCATTAGTTTTTATTACGATTTAAAAATATCCCTGACTATATCACATCTTAGGCGATTTGAGCCAATTTTAATTTTATGCTTTTTTTATCAGTAGGCGATTCAAGCCAATTTATTTTAGTCTTTTTCAAAAATACCCCCTGACTATAGTGTGATTAAAAAAAAATTTATTCAAAAAAAATATTTCAATTTTATTTCAAAAATTCGCCAAAATTTGAATTTAAAAAAATGTTCCAAAAATTTGAATTCAAAAAAAAAATCGCGCCAAAAACTCGAAAAAAATTTCGAAAAAAAAAATACACACAAAAATTAATTAAAATACACACAAAATTAATTAAGTTGATTACATCATTATGTAATCAAGATAATCCGAAATTTAATCTGCAATAATCCCCCCCCCCTCCCCCTATGTTTTTTTATGTTCCCGTAAGCTCCTAACTACCTACTCTCATAAATCTTATAAGGACTGTTACGAGAAAAACTCCACTTTTTCTGTACCTCAATTTCGTATTGGTACAAACAATCACCAACTTTATAGTTTTAAAACTTCAAAGGTTGCACTAATAAACAAAGAGGATAAAAGGGTTTGGGTAGAAAAGAATGTAAGCCTGGCATACGGTCATTATATGATTGAGACTGACAATGAATAGAAATAATAATTTTCCACATGATTATCCAACAGCACATCCAAAAGCACATCCAACAGCCTATCAAACAGATCATCCAACAGCTAAGCCAACTGTTCATTGAATTAAAAAATGTATACCTATATACGTTCTTGTTCTTATTCATTATTTTGTATTTTTTTTTTGTGTTTACATTATATTTTAGTTTGTTTTGTTTTTGTTAAGGGGGGGGGTACCAAAAAGTGCGCCAGATGGCACACATCTACCTACTTGAATATTATTGCACAACGAATCCATCAAGCACTGACCATTATTATATTTGCAAACTGCAAAATTTGGTATAATAAAGATTAATTTTATGAGTCTTCAATTCTCGCATCATATACTTTATTTGACCCAAATTATGGTATACATTTATATACCATCAGTTACGTACCCAGGATTTCAGCTTGTGGAGGCAAAATTATTAGTTATTGCAATTTATCGAGCAATGTTAAAAGTTCACACGGAAAAATAGAAAAAAATATTTTGCACAAATTAAATACACAAGCAAATGTGTCTAACACCGTTGTTTAAAAATATATATTTTCTACAATAACGTTTATAACTTTAAAAAAAATCCCTACAAACCTTCAAGCTCTCATTATAGGTCTCTCGACTAATAACTAAAAGATCGGCTTCCTTGGCTGCAATTACTGATGCTTTTCTAATACTTTTTTCATCAAGTAAAGCGTATTCGCCGAACGAATAACCTTCATCTAGAGAATCGGATTAAGGCAAGGGAAATTGGTTTTATTTGATACCTTCACTGGCGACACACTTTCCAAACAAGGTTAATGAATCGCTATCAATAATTACAGACTTTTTGGTTAAAGATTTCTCTAAAAATGGTTCCATTGAATCGTTGACATAAACGTGAACTTCGCCATACACAACAACGAAGAACTTGAAAACACAAAATTAATATAAAACCATGATATACAGCATGACGTAACATTGTACTGTACACCCTTTCCACACACTTGATGCGATAAATATGCCTTAAGAGGCTAAAGGTCCATTATGATAAAACAATAATAATAAAATTAATAAATAATAATAAAAATAATAATAATAATTAAAGAGAATACCAATCCAAAATATATATTCAGCTACAATATATTTCGACTGATTAACAGTCATCGTCAGGTACTTCGTCTTGAACTTTAAACTATTTAGAACAAATCATTATTACTTAAACAAATTTCTGCTTTTAAATTCTCAAAACATTTTATCAAAAATTAAAAATTTTGCTTTTTTTAAAAATCACAAATTTTACAAAATTTAAAATACTTTAATTTTCTAAATCTTACAAAACAGAGACTTTAACAAAATTTAAATAAAATTTTCAACAAAATTTTTTAAAAAATTTTACCAAAACTATTTTACACTTAGTTTCATCCTGCATCAAAAAATTGCACTTACTAATATCAATCAATTCGCTAAGTCGACTGTGATCGAAACCTTGAGAGCGGAAATGACGGGCAGTCATTACAATGTATGTGGTGTTACACCCATGACATATAAATTGAAAACCAAGATCCGAACAAAATCTAAGTAGAACTTGAAATCCACTTATAAACATAAAATTCAGACAACAATTGTATTCACTGACATTAATCAATTCTTTCTGTCGACAGTTATCAAGAACTTGAGAACGGAGATGACGGTAGTCATTCTAATGTATGTGGCATTACACCAATGACACAAATATTCATAACCAAGATCTGAATACCATCTAAGTAAGACTTGAAATCTATCAATAAACACGATGAAGATCCTATAATGCAAAATGCAATCCCAAAAACAAACCTCGCTATTTAAATTAAACAAAACTGATTCATTCATTGAATTTCTACCTCTCTTCCTCATTGATAAAACATAATCACACAAAATTGGCAAAAACCCTATAATAATAATAATAATAATAATAATAATAATAATAATAATAATAATAATAATAATAATAATAATAATAATAATAATAATAATAATAATAATAATAATAATAATAATAATAATAATAATAATAATAATAATAATAATAATAATAATAATAATAATAATAATAATAATAATAATAATAATAATAATAATAATAATAATAATAATAATAATAATAATAATAATAAGGAACTTTAAGCAGTGTGTTACAAGGATATTTAGTTGATCAAGAAAATTGATTGCTATTGTCTTCAGGATTCACTTGATTCGGAACTCCATGGACCATGTTAACTAAATCAGCTTTGTCAAATTCTTCTTCCGTTAACATTTCTTGAATATCTTTAAAAGTCATATTCAAAAAAACTTCTACTTCGATAGTCCTACCAAGTTTTAATATAATAAAAATTTCATTTCAGAATTCCAATATGTTTTCATTATGAACTGCCGATGACAATATCTTTTTCCAACACGCATTTAATATCTGTATTTTCAATTCTCTTAAAGGTAAAGATAACATTTTGATAAAGCAGGGGGAAAAAGAAGGAAAGTCAAAATCATGTTTTTAATCAGCTACGTTAAATATTATTGCGTTTATTTGATTCTAAGTTGGTTTGCTGTCGGACTCCTCGTGTTCTCACTTTGAAAAGAAAATTAACAGAACCCAACACAAGAAACTTTTATTCTTATTTACCACAATAAACAGAATCGTTAAAACAATATCTATTTATCGATAGAGTTAAGTAGATTACGGTAGATTAAACTTTTTGGTACGCACGTTAAATTTGCTAATATTAAGCGACATCTTGCTTCTCTAATAATCCCGAAAACTAATTTCGGCTTATTGATTTTAAGAGAAAAATTGATCAAATTATTTCCTTGACTTTTCCACAGGATTCGGGCTTTCTACACGCCTAAAAAATTATTCATTAATTTTTATTTATTGAATATATATTTTTGGGACCCTCATTGATTTTATACACCTAATTCTGATTTTACGCGATTCAACAAAAACATTACGTTCTTTTTTTAAGCGATTTGATTTGATTTTCATGCGATTCCAAAAAATGAAAAAATTAAATTTTTTACAAGAAAAAATATGTATGCATTTTAAATATTTTTTTATATTAGTTTATTACTAATTTTCTAAATTTGTAGTTTAATTCTGAGGTGAGAAAATTAAAATATTTACAATTATTATCACTTTTCCAAATTTTTTTGCATATTTTTAAGAGATTCGACAAAATAGACGTAATTGTTGTATTGGTTCACAAAACTCATCGAAATTTTGTATCAATTGCGTGTGAAGATTTAATAAGTAATTTATAAAACTTTCGGAAATATATAAAAGGTAATTGATAAATTAAATGCATTCATTTATTATGTCCAAATATATTAATTGTATAGGACCTAATTTTACAATTAACAATGATAGCTAAAAAGCAAACGAAAAGAAAAGCTCTTACTTTGGAAGTTAAAATCAAAATTTTGGATAGACTAGCCTCCGGAAAAAGTGCCTGTAGGAAAATATTTCAGTTTGAAAAAATCTACCGTAAGAACCATAAAAAATGAAGAAGCTATCAGAAAATCGGTTATTGCTGGAACAAGTTTAAGTGTTCATACACTAGAGACATAGTAAAAGAGAAAATGGAGAAAACTCTGGTAATATGAATGTAGTATTGCTCACAAAAGCGAATAAAAACATTTGTCCCAGAAATTCGGCGCTATATGAGTGATAAAGGTTTACATTTTAAAGTTTTGTTGATTATAGACAACGCACCAGGTCATCCACATATTGAGCACTTAAATGTCGAATTTTGTTTATTGCCTCCCAATACATTTTCGTTGATACAACCGTTAGATCAAGGAAATATTGCAACTTTTAAGACGTATTATATAAGGCAAACATTTCGATACATTTTAGATCAATTATTGAATGATAAAAATAAAAGTTATAGACGCGTGTAATATATTTTTATTAATAACTGCATTAAACATGCTAGAATAGCTCTATCAGAACTAAGACCATCGACATTAAATGGATGTTGGGGGTCCCTTTGGCAGGAATGTGTCAAAAATGAAGATCCGATATTATCTAATACGGTTGAGTATTACAATATAATAGCCTAAGCATATTTGCAATATCGTACACAGAAATCTGAGGTGCCGTAAAAGGGTAAACCAACAAAAATGATTCAAAAATTAAAAAAAATCGGATCTCGGGGAAAATCTACACTTATAGATGAAAAAAATATGATTAGGTTAGGGCTAGAGTTTCCATTACTGGTATTACCGAAACCGGAATCCCGGTATTTAAGGAGAAATATGCAAAACTGAATACCGACAATACCGGACCAAAGAAAACCGGCATTTCAGTATTGACTAATAAATTCGTAAAATTCTTGAAATTTTACACCAAACCCATTCATTAATTTCTTTTCTACTTTTGTTGTGCGTGTAAATTCAAAAAAAAGTTGAATGTGAATTGTAGGAACCTATTTTTTATACCAAAAGCATTGTCAAAATAAAATCATTTGTTTGTTGCTTTTTTTTACTACGTTTATTATTGTTTTTATTTTCAACATTAAACACGTTCAACAGTATTATAAAAAATACTAACTAATAATAAATATTAAAATAACTGGTAAATATTTTAACATTGAGTAAATATAAAATATCAAATAAATAATCCATAGAAATTTTGCCATGCAACAACAATTCGAAAGTTTTAAAAATCAATCTAATGAACATTCTGCGTGGAATCATTTTTTGCGTGGAACTACGAACAAAAATGAAAGCAGATGTGTTAAATGTGGAAAAGTCATTATTTGTTCAGGAGGAAGCACCAGTGTGATGCACACTCACTTCAAAGAGTTGCATGGTATTATTTTACGAAAAAGGGAGACGATGTTAATAATTGAAGACCTCAATACTGCTAACAGCGCTAAAAAACCGAAGAATTCAATCACAGAATATTTTGATTCAAAAACAGAAAATTCTTTGCCAGCAGTGCTGTCTTGCTTAGTTCGCCGTTATGGTATATCATTCAATGCAATAAGCAAATCTACTGACAAAAGATTAGGACTAACAGCTTGTGGGTTTTTTGATATACCAAAATCAGTGTCCACTATTTCAGAATTTGTGAAAAAATATAGCGAAAAAATAAAACATAAAATTAGAAAAGAATTGGATACTTTATAACGTGACGAAAATCAAAAATTTAGTTTGACTTTTGATGAGTGGACTTCGGTCAGAAATAGAAGATACTTATACGTGAATCTCCATTCGGCAGATGTTTATTGTAACCTCGGATTATGCCGTATTCGTGGAACACTGCCAGCTGAAAAGTGCATCGAAATTATAGATAAAACATTTAATATGTTTGGTATTTCATGAAAATCAGATGCAGTTGCAATCACCACGGATGGAGCATCTGTGATGCAGAAGCTCGGGCGCATCATAAGTGTTGACCAGCACTTTGTTTAGCACATGGCATCCAATTAGCTATCATTAATGTTTTATATAAAAATTCGATCAGAATATGAAGCTAATATGGTAGGAGATCATTATGAAACTGTTGAAAGTGATGGCCCGGATTCTGATGATAATTATGACTAATTATATTTGCAAATTGGAGACGATTTTTGTATAGAACAAGTTGACTTAACTTTTAACGAGCAAATTGAACCGTTAATTCTCAAGGTAAAAAGAGTTGTAAAAATATTTCGGCAATCTCCAACAACAAAATGATATTTATTTACAAAAACATGTTAAAGAAGAATATGGAAAAGAATTGAAGCTAGTTTTAGATGGTAGAACAAGTTGGAGTTGTCTTTTGTTTATGCTTGAGCGGTTCTATAAATTGAAATGCTCTATTCAAAGTTTTAATTGATATGCAAATAGACATCGGTTTTTCAAAAGAAGAGTTTGACTCAATTTTTCTTATAAGAGCAGCGTTAGCTCCTGTTAAGCTAGCTGCAGAAAGTTTATGTTGTCAAGATGCGGATTTGTATAAAGCCGACATTGCACAAGAGTTTATGTTTGATGAACTTTCTAAGCAAGTAAATTCGTTCAATAATGAACTTAAAATTGCCTTAAGACGTAGAATTTTAGAACGCCGCTTCAAATATGCAGATCTTTTCAGTTTCGTTCAGGACGCTAAAAATATTAACAATACAAGAGAGGATTATCGCATATTTAATTTAACTTCAAAAACAACGTTGCAGTCGGAAATTATTTTTCTATTGGAAAGATTGTGCACACTTTCACTAGACATAAGAGAATCAAATGCGGACGACATTTTAGTGATCACGAATTCAGAAATTATAGTCGGGGAGGAGAGAAAACAGATGTCATTAAGAGAAATTCTTCAGCAAAAATTAACAGAAAGAACAGAATCCAAACAAAGTATAAGTAATGTCAGCCAAAAAAGAAAATCGAAACAAGAGCTTCTAAAAGCTATTCGATCAGAAGTGGAATATTACGAAGAAGAAGGTTGAAGGGCAAGTATCTAAGTGTTGAAGCAGAAATAGCCTTTTCAGCAGCGGGGCTATTATTAACCAAATTCGGTCGATGCTTTCGGATGATAGTATAAATAATTTATGGTTTTTAAAAGCCTATTTCTTAAATCAAGAATAATATTTTAATGGTTTTTTTTATTCTTAATTTTCTTTAATTTATAATTTCAGTTAGCTTTTCGAAAAATAAAATAAAGAATGTTTTATTTTTTTAAAAAAATTATGTTTTCCTTCTCATAGTCTTGAATAAATAAGCTTTTTTGACTACTGAAAATACCGTTATTCCCGGTTTCGGTATTGACATCAGTACCGAAATACCGGTTTTGAAGAAACTGTACAATGCTGTGCTTGTTAAAGTTGAAAAATTTTCTAACTAAAAACTTTGAAAATCTTTAAGATGACCATCCGGTGTAATGAAATCTTGTACAGGGCATTGGAAGGGGTAAACACGTTTTTTAATACCTTTTTCGCCAATCGTCTTATTCAATTTAACGATAATTATTTGATTTTTATTTTTTAGATATCCTTAACAGTTCGTTAAAATTTAAAATATTAGCAATGTGTGATGCTGTTTTCACCTTTGTAAGACTATTCAAAATTTGTGTAAGATGAAATTTAAAATAAATTAAAAAATTAAAATTAAAATAAACTAATTAATGGTATTTTGTGTTGAATGATTTTGGAATGTTGAAAATCTGTTGAGTGATAGTTTTATAGAACGATAGTGTCATAACTATCAAAGGGATCAATTATTACATCATACTACATGTTATTATGTAATGTAAAGCCTATGGGCAGATACTGCTTAATATAAAACAATACTGTACATTTTTGGATATTTGGTTTGGTCTTAAACTGCATTTGATCATTACTTGTGCAACATTAAGAAGCATCCATTAAGGACGTCTGAAGAGAAAGGAAAGGAGAACTCCACGGTGGTGACATATAAGGCTCATGAAAAGCGGCATACAAGGACAAGAGGAAGGTCATAAATAGGTTAATTTTGGGACGTCCTTAATGGATAATCCCTTATCCATCAACTGCATTCCATATGTAGCATGTAGAACCTAACATTACATATACATGGTACGCGCTTCACTTTATGCTTTTTCAATTCAGTTAAATATTAACACGTTAAGTATATAATTTTTTTTTAAAATCATACATTTAAGGATTATATAAACAATAAAAATATTAAATACTTGTCACCGAAATCTCCTTGCATAATAATTAACTCGTTCCGTTTGTACGATTTCAGTACGCAATTCCTCAAGACGTCAATCAGGACATCTGATCATTCAAAACGCTTCAAAACTAATCCAATATTACAGATAAATTTACCGTCAGCAGCTTGGTGCAAAACCCCTTTGCCATGGATACGGAACCAAGGGAGGAGCAACTCCAATTCAGAAACAGACCGTTCACCCGGTGATTTGGAACCGATATAAGCAAGCATCGCAGACTTCATTTTTAGACAGCTTAATGCATTAATCCGTATATTTTTATCTTTTAATACAGATTTAATATAACAATTAACGCACAACTGATTATTTACTTCTGTCAATTTGTCAGAGTTTGAGTCTACTAATTAGAAATAATTATCAAACTGTCACGCTAACCTCACGTTTATAATGACAGCAAATTGATTTCAAATTAATTGATTGTACAATAATAGGGGGGGGGCGGTGTTGGAGCTATTTTCAAGAATTATTTGTATAAAAATTCATCGGAATGTTCATCTTCATACTTATATCCTTTAAATCTTTACATAAGCGAACCGTGACGACCATGAACATTCTTGCGTAGCTCAAAGGAATTTTGAAACGTTTTAAGTGATTTGCAGCAATTCCACTGCGCAATCACGTAAACCACTTACCGTTGCGATTCAGGTTGTATTCAAAAGACATTCAAGTCAAACATGTTCTTTTACTTTTTCATTCAAGGGAATCCTAAAGAATTGCAATGAATATTTATAATTTTTATGTGTATGTCAACGTCTGACAAAAGAAATTGATGTAAAATTTTATTTGGGTTATTATTAAATGAACCAAATAGGAGCAAGGAAAAGCGAAAATGAAAAAAACATCAAAAATAAAATTATTAAAAACTTATAAAATTTGAAAATTAATATTGATCAGGGGAAACGGGTTTGGTTGAATGTCAAATCTTAAAACGAATCGAACTATAATGATAACAATTTAGTGAAGGGTCCTTAGGGAAAGTTTTAAGCAAAATACATATTAATTAAAATTGATTTATTCCCTAATGGGAAGCCCGAGCTAATGGAAAGCCGAGAAGTAGAAGGCCGAGAATCGATGAAAATAATTTTATTATTTACAGGGAAATTACACTAAACAAATTGTTATTTTAATTGCAATTAGGTCCTGATTTTCGGAACTAATTACCTCACAATGATTAAAGAATTTTTTGAAATAGTATAAAAGAGAGCTACAGTAAAGCGGGCAGCCATTTCTGTCGAAGACAGATGAGGAATTAAATATTAACTGAGAAAAACCAGATTCAAAGTTGGAAAGAAGGTAGATTTAGCTATTGAAGCAGTAACCAATTTGACTTGCAGAAAAAGCGATTTCTCTTTGAGTTACCTGTCTTCCGTCAAATCAATTTGTTAAATTAGTGCAAATAAATTGAAAATTCAGTAGATTTGCGATTGGGTTTTGGTTATTTGATATATAAAAGGAACACGAGAAGTTAGAGATTAACCGACTTTACAAATAATAACCTGACAATTTCAAGGAAAATCGGTCCAGGAACAATAAATTCTTCAAATAAGAGAAGGCCATAAAGTTTAGATTTTATTCTCATTCAAATACAAATCTTTGTAAAGAATCTATCACTGTATTAAATAGTCGGTTGTACGTTTATTTAAGAAAATAACTGTAATTGAGGTGTTTAAATTTTCCTTTAGTTTAGGTTCATCCCTTAGTGTAGGTTCATCCATAAAAATAATTATTTTCTAATAATTTTTTACTATACATCAGTGATTCTCACTATTGTTAGCCATGAAATTTAATGTTAGATTATTAAGTAATTAAAATATAAACTAACAATTTGAAAATATGTATTTTAAATCAAATATATAAACAAAGTTTTTATATTGAATTATCAATATTAATAATCTAATATTAAATGGCTACATAGGCCCTTTCTAGATTATGGAGTAACCAAACTGTTATCTCGAAGGTAAGTGACTTTAAGCTTGCCCACTGAAACGCTAATTACTCTTGCTGGTAGTTGAATTTCGAATGTTTTGAAATCAGGGCTGTGATTGATTACAGAAAATGGTTTGCCATACATGGCTTTGAGTGCAGAAGCTAATAATTTTATTAGATATTAGTGTTATTTGACGTTTCATAATTTTGTACTTTTGCTTTTAAGTGAGTTCTTCATTAAAAATTTCAAACAATTAGATTTTTTTTAACTCAAAAGTGTTTCCTTGATTCTGGAATCTCAAAAGACAAATATTATTTGTATACACTTATTTACTTAAGCCTTTCCATGGTCAGACAACAACAGACATGTTGTCTGCTGGAATGAAATACTGGAAATGGAGCTGGGACGCTAGATTACCGTCTCATGGTTGTCCCTCCTCCAAATGAATACAACAAGCCTAGATGTTAATTTATGTTACCATCTTGTATACGGTTTATGATAAAACTTAAATTCACTAGTAACCTCGATCACGTAAAGTTTAGTCTGAATGCATTTAAAGTATTATAATAAAATACATCTGAAGAAATAATTCAGAGGATTGCTTAACTTTTCGGTCTGCTCTTTCATGAAATTCCTACCTAGATCTCATTTAATTTATAATAAATATATATCTGTAAAAAATTCAACTCCTCCCCAATTTAAATTGAATACATATTATTAAAGAATACATGGTTGTGAATATGACAATTAAAATAACAAATATAAAAAATAAACTTCAACGTACTCTTTCAGTAGATTAATAATGAAAATTGGAAAAGAATAGTGTATCATAAATGTATATTTTTAAATATATCAAAATGTGGTCAGTTCGGCATCGGCTTACATTTCATGATCTTTAAATTCATTATATTCTTTAAATTCTTTAATATTTCATAAAATCAATTTGTAAATATTTGATATTTACAAAAACTTTAACTTTTATAGTTCAGAATATAATTAAATTATAGAGAAATTGAATTTTTCCCTAAACAGTAAAATAGAAATTATTCTTAAAAGATCTCGATGTTTGTTTACAGATATTAAAATGCGTGATTGGTTTAAATTTAATAAACAATTTAAATTAATAAATTAAATTAAATTTTATGACTTTATTTGTAAATTAGTCAATAGAAAATCACAAATAATAATGGCAGATCTGGAGGCAGTGTTGGCAGATGTTAGTTATTTGATGGCTCTGGAAAAGAGCAAGTCAACTCCTGCTGCCAGAGCAAGTAAAAGAATATCATTACCAGATGCCAGGTAAAGTTTTTTCATTACTCCTTAATTTTACTATTATTTTTCGAAACAGTGTTCGGAGCATAATGCAGAAATACATGGACAAAAATAATGAAATGTGTTTCGATAAAATTTTTAATCAAAAATTGGGTAATAAAACGATCATAATCAATTTGAATAAAGCATGTTTAGGTTTCCTTTTGTTCAAGGAATATTGTGAACAAACACCAGATGAACCGGTGCCTTATATGAAGTTCTATGAAGAGGTTTATTGAATTTGACTCACAACTGACATAAAGTTGCAAATTGTAGATAACGAAATTTGAAAATTTAGAAACAGACGAGGAAAGATGCAAATTAGGAAGAGAAATATATGACACCTTTATTATGAAGGATCTTTTATCACAATCACATGTAAAAATTTTTTACTATTTACCTTAAAATTTTGGAATATTTTTCATTAAATATAATTTTCTTATCTAATTAATTTTAATTTTTTTGCTTAATATTTTTCAGCGATATTATTCAACTATTATTTTATCTTTTACTCTGTAGTATTCTTATTAATTACTAATAGTATTTACTGCTAATCGGGACTACCCGAAATCCCAATTGCTCATTTCCATTCCATTTATACTTCTATAATTTGGCTGGACATACCAAAACTGAGTTTCCCAGATCATCTAGTAATTTGTTCTTCAATGTTTCCCATTGCTCACGTTAATTAATATTTGTTATTTTTCTTATTTATTCTTATTTATTACAATTATTATTATTATTATTATTATTATTATTATTATTATTTATTATTATTATTTATTATTATTATTTATTATTATTAATTATTATTTTTTATTTATAATATTCGTGTTATTTATAATAATAATAATTATCATTATTATTATTATTATTATTATTATTATTATTATTTTTTTTTTATTATTATTAATATTTATTATTTTTATTTTTATTATTATTTATTATAATTATTATTTTTTATTTATTATAATTATTCTTATTTATTTTTATTATTAATATTTATTATTATTATTATTATTATTATTATTATTTATTATAATTATTATTATCATTATTTATTATTATTATTATTATTATTTTTAATTATTATTATTTTTTATTATTATTAATATTTATTATTTTTATTAATATTATTATTTATTATAATTATTATTTTCATTATTTATTATTATTATTATTATTATTTATTATTATTATTATTTATTATTATTAATTATTATTTTTTTTAATAATATTCGTATTATTTATAATAATAATAATTATCATTTTTATTATATTATTATTTATTTATTATTTATTATAATTATTATTATTATTTATTTTTATTATTTATATTTATTATTATTATTCTTATTTATTATTATTATTATTATTATTTATTATAATTATTATTGATTTTTAATATTATTATTTTTATTGTTATTATTATTTATAACAATTATTATTAATTTTTAATAGTATTATTTATTATGATTATTATTATTATTTGACACAAAATCAACTAAAAATATTTAAGATTAACTTATAATATAAACAAATTATTTTTTTATATTAATTTAATTTTCTAATAAATAAACACTTAAAAATATTTAAATACTTAACAAATTTTAAAATGTTATTTATATAAATAATATAATTTTTTATCTATATTATAATTTTATAAAAATAATGTAATTTTTAAATTTAATTATTTTTATAATATTAAAAAAAATTAATATTATTATTTAATTATTATTATCCTTTATTATTATTATTAGTTTCATCATTATTATTACAATCTTTTAAAATCTTTTGAAATGTTATTTTGATAATTTTCATACAATTTAATTTAAATTTTTAATAAATTTGATCAAAATGTATATAAAAATGAAAAACATTTCTGAAAAATTATTCATTATTCATTAAATTATTGTTGAGTAAACCTAAAAGAAATTGAGCAAACATTTTTATCGCCGTTACTGCTGTTGCGGACGCGCTGTCAATTTCCACTAACTCCATGGGGTTAATTCAAATTTATAATTAAAACTTAATAAATAAAGTCAAACTCAAATCGTCTGAGGCCTTCAACGCAATTATTGTGAATAAGTCCAAATTAGAGTATTTACAAATTACTTGACCTGTGGTCTGGAATGCTAAGTCCCTCCTTATTATTGAAATATGCTAATGGTTGTATTGAAATATAATTTTCCGACTTTCGAATAAATTGCCAATAACATTAAATTAAAATTTTACTACAAACCGTCAAATAATAGTTTACGAATCATAACTTATATGTAGAAAAAACAAATTTTACTGTAAACATTAGTAGAACGCATAAATAAAATTTATTAAAATCAAATAATAATCAGTCAGTGTAGGATTAAATGTCCGTATGAAGGTGACCTTAATAAATAACTAGTAAAAGATTTATTTTTCGTACACAATTGATACGCAGTTGTCAGAAATTTTATATTATTTTATATTATATATATGAGAGTTCAAATTTCTAAAATAACGGATATTTTATAAGTTCTTCACTAATTTATTCTCCATTAGATAAGCTACATGTTGACACTTAAGACTCATTCTTTTGGCATTCTTTTCGTGAATCATAAAACTTATTTATAGCATCCGATAGGATCTCAGCCAGCTAGAAATGTCTGTTTCTAAGTTCCTTTCTTTAGACTCGAACTAACTTTTAAATGTCTTCGGTACTCTGAATCTTATCAAATGCTTGCTGTAAAGGTCCCTAATAAAACAAGTTATCTTCACGGTTATCTCAACAATTTAGCATAATGCTATTCGAAATTCAAGCGCATTTTGTAACAGAATTGAGGCAAATCTACATCGGTATCTTCATCCAATCAAGATTCCTTTCGCATCGAATGTTTCTAATTATATTTCGCCCACTTTCGGTTTGGAATACTCGAAAGCTTCGAATTTCGGCGTTTGCAATTAATTTATTAACTCGGAATTTGGACAATTAGACTTTTAATTTTAGCAGTTGGAAATTCGTTTTGACAGCAGCTGAATAGCGATAAGAAATAATAATTTGAACGGCTTTAGACAATAAATTATCTTAAATTAGATACCGACAAGCGAACAAATGATATTTAAATAAATACATAAATACAAGTGCTTTTTTATTTGTATCATTGAAATTATTGTCGGCGTTTTCATTTTATCTCTTGTTTTCACAGAGAGACTTTGTAATTATGTAAAATAATCTTGTTTGGGAATTCAGTTGTTATTAATGTTGCTGTGGTATAAAGGGGATCACACATCTGAACTCACAAGAATTCAATGTAAATATTGCCTAGATAAATTTAGACAATTTTTATTCGATTTTAAAATAAATATATATCTGGTATTTCAAATCCTACTCCGGAAGGTATTTATACAATGTGATCTTTATTCGATATAGTGCGGAATAATAGTTAGGAAAGGATAACCTTGACTGCCATATACGATTTAATTTTTATTAAATCATTTGGCAGCGGTTGTCAACTTTTATCAACCGAAACCCACTTAAAAAAATAAAAAAAATTCCTCATCCACCTGACAAGTAAATAGGTGGCAGAGGAGTGAATAAAAATATCGTAGTATTGTTTCCATTTCTCTATTAAATACATTTATTTAAGTACAAAATTTAAATAGCATTTAGTTAACAAAAAAAAAGTTAGTCGGATATATGAATATTTAAATATTTTGATTATTAAATTATTAAATTGATTATTAGATTAATGACAAATTATTACGGTATATTAAAAAATAACTATGAGAGAAGCAGTATTTGGTTTTTAAATTAAGAAAAACTTTCATATTCGTAATAACAATCAACAAATGGCAGAACGACTTTTAATTTTTGCTTAACGTATGCATTTGTTACACTTAATAAATGTTTCGGACTTCATATTGCACAAAACATAATTAAAAACCAAATTCATTAACATCACGTTCTTTTATTTCTAGTGGATATTTTAATTAATTACACTATCCAACAAAATTTCGTGAAATGTTTTTACAAAAACAATGTCATTTGTGCTTAGTTTTAATTAACACTTTCCTTTATAATGACTTTCTATTTCACTTATTTCTTGATGAAATCCTCTACTTATCAGATAATTATAAAGGTTTGCAGGGATGTTTGAGTGATATATTACAGTATAGGCTTTTATACTTATTCACCGTACTCCATCCTGATTGAGAAGCAGCTGTCTCAACAGTGGTCTGATAAAAAACACGTTCTGCTACCTTTACTGACTCAGTTTGGGAAATTTTACTGAATATTCAAGTGATTTTACTGAATATCCAACATGCACTGATGGTAACTGATTGTCAACATGCAAAAATACAGCTTTGGTACTATATTTTGAAGGCTTCAAAAAATACATTCGTTGAGAATTATGTTCTTGTTCAAAAAGTTAAATAAACTGTCACAGGTATAACAGAGCTCATCTTCCATTTGCAAAAATGTTATGACATCCTGTGAACGTTTGCGATTCAATAATATTCTAATACCTTTTTGTAACAAGCTTTTTTCTTTTAACCTGTATCAATTCACTCTGATCTTAAAGTATCCTTCAGTTCTTGTATCAAATCACTTAATTCAGACTGATAGCAATCGAGGTCTTTTATCATATAAATCCGATGCTGATGGAAAAAAGTAATTATTTTCAAGTTCAATGCATAGGTCAACATATGTGCTTCAGGGTCTGTTTATAATTCTTCAAGCAAGTAATCGCCTTTCTTAGGCACTGTAATTGAGTCTGAGCGTGATACTGGACAAGAATTTGTTTGAATATTAGAAAATGATATTTTTCCACTTCTAATGGCAGTAAGATAAAGTTTAAAGCAGCAAAAATAACTATCATTGAAATGATGCTGTGCTCATACTAGATCATAAAAACACCAAACGACATAAGATAATAAGTATTTCGTGAAGAATATTACATTTACTTTTGTATCAAAACAAGCGGCATACAGCTTTCGAATATAACATATATAACAAAAGTTGTTTCTCTCATTCTTACAGTTTTAAAATAAAATTTTTTTTGTAAACCAATACGAAGTAATTAAATAGAAATTAGTTGATATAATTGATAAGAAGTTCTGTAGCGCCTGACGACGACCGCCCAGCTGTTGAAATATATTGCAAATATATTTAAAAAAAATTGCGTTCTTTAATTAAAATTTGAAAATATTTTACATTTATATTCAAGTGTGAAATAATGTGCAATATTGTACAGATTTTCAAAAAGTCATCCGTGACTCATGTGCAAGATCGACTGAATTATGCACAGAAACAAAAAACACTGCCCGTCGATACTTTCCAAGTTCAGTTTCAATCTCATTGAATCTTTTACTTAATTCGTTACAATTTCAGCCTTACCGCGATGAGATTATGACCGTTTTCAAGAATGAATTATTTGCTGGATTCCTTTCAAGGTTGCTTTTAAATTATTTATTGATTTAACAAAATTCGATTGATTTTTTAAAAAAATATCAACATTTTTATACCATGATACATTTTCTAAATATCTCTCTAAATTACAAACAAAATATTGAATGCAGATTAATTAAATGAAAACATAATTTAAATTATTTAAATTCCTTTTAAGGTTGCTTTTAAATTATTTATTGATTTAACAAAATTTGATTGATTTTTAAAAAAAAAATCAACATTTTTATACCATGATACATTTTCTAAATATCTCTCTAAATTACAAACAAAATATTGAATGCAGATTAATTAAATGAAAACATAATTTATTTCGATTGAGATGAATAATTAATTACTTCACTGTGCAAAAATCAATTGAATCAATGCGAGGAATAAATGGAAAGATTTGCTAAATCCTAGCTGAGATAGGAGAAATGAAGAAGAGATAATAGGAAAATGCCAGGAATTTTACAAATGCACTGCAGATTTATGATTTTAAAGGCCTTAAACCAATTAAAATTGTAGATTTCCTATAGTGTAAAGCCATTATTAATTTGATGGTACATAGGTCATAAAGTACACCAAATACAAAATAGCAATGAATACAATTTATTTATTTTATATAATATTTTACATACTGGTAAAATTACTAATCATGAGACAATTAGTTGTATTGCAGCATTATTAATACTATTAATAATGAAAATAAAAAATATAAACTAAATAAATAATAATAAATAATATTAATAAATAATAATAAATAATAATAATTCATCATATTAATAAAAATTATAATAAAAATTATTAATAATAAATTGTTTTTTTTTTTTGTTTTTAAAAAATTTTATTATAGTATAAAAATTATTATTGGATATTTAAGATAAATGTTGTAGAGTTAAATTATTATGAAATTATTTAATTTGATTTCATAATAAATTAATCTCTAAAAGAATATTTAATTTGTTTAAATATTTAAATTGTAAATTAAATAAAAGTCTTAAATCATGACTTCACATTTTGAAATGTTTTTAAAGAAATATTGAAATTGAATAAATTATGAATTATTTGATAGAGAAATCGATTTTCAGATAACATTAAACAAAATTGTCATGTTGTCCATTGAAATAATTTTGTAAATAATTGTAAAAGATTATTTACTAATATTATGTGGCAAACATTAATGAAGTAATTATCTGGAAATTCTTTTATGAAAGCAGTTTTATCAGTTGAAGTAAAAAGATCATTCATTGTGAAATTGTGCAAATGAAATCTAGTCACATTTGATCCGAGAGATTAGTAGAATCTCGGCAAGTTGTTATTTCGTGAAATATTGAGGAGGACCGGGGACCCCTGATTAGATGGCCGGCCCGCTATATATTTTTAGTGTTTTTTCAGTTGGTATTTCCAGAAAACTATTTTGAAATGCGATTTTGTTCAATATTGTGTCAAAACAAAATATGTGATGGCTTGAAAAACAATGTTACTTAGAACATGTGAATATGCATTTTAAATTAATGCGCATTACAATACTGATTCTATTAATTTTTATTATTACCATGATCGTTTTTATTGTCTGGCCTGACAATATAGATTTTTCCTCCTAAATGACCCTCTAATTTTTATCTTTTCATGATATTTCATTTTTTACATTATGAAAAAAGAACAAAAATATACAAAACAAATATATTAAATTAAATTAACAAATATTTTTCTTTCTCAAATATCCTTTTCTACTTATGCTATTGTATAAGACTCATTTTTCAGCATCTCACAAATTGCCTAAAAACGATTTGTTGTTGTTTAAGGAGTGATTAACACATCTCAGTCGATCAGCCAGATTTTTCTAGATTAAGTGATGCGATAACCAAACAATTACAAATATCTGATAACTTATCCTTGACCTATAGTGACTAAGAGTAATCTCTCTAGTGCTGTGTTGTGTATAAGATTGAATTAATACAACGATTTTGTCACCGTAAATCTCCAGAGGCTATACTAAACTTGTTCAATTTTCAAAGGAAATATCTCTTTTGGAAACTTGGCATGCAACCTGTAAATTATCCTAACATTGGGAACAGAATCTCCATAGGCAGCACAAACTTTTTAAGGGCTTCATCATCTTTTTACCCGTCCAGTATTAAATCAGCATTAACTTTAATTCAACAGCCATCTTAAAATCTAAACGCTTTAAAAAGTTGTTGACTCGTCAACAGGATTTGAAAACGAAGTCATTCTGCCATATACTAGCAAAATGAAAAAAAAACCTTTTGATCAATCTGTAATGTTGTTAATATTAATAAAAATTTCATTTTGACTATAAATCATTCATTTTTCTTATTTAACACAAATTTTTGGCATCGCCTTTTTCAATTTATAAGCAGGAAACATGATTGTATTTTAGAGCAGTGGTCCCCAACCTTTCGACCACGGACCAGTTAGCGTTCAAAGTTTTTATCGCGGACCACTAAGATTTTTTTTGACATTAATTTATTGACAAACTTAACTTAAACCTTTTATTTATCAAATGACAAAAATTAATTTTTTAACATAATTTATTAAAAAATGAGAACCTTTTGCTTGTTTTTCTTCAACGAGACGATTTCATCTGGGTATAATAGGAGATAATGAAACACGAAGTGTACAGCTTATATCTAATTTGTTACAATGCTTTGTTTTTGCTGATGTTACAGCAGAAAAGCCCACCTCACATAGATAAGATGTAGGAAATGGTATTAAACATTTAAGTGTTTTTTTCCAATATCAGGATATTCAGACATAACTTTACACCAGAATATTACCAGAGGTTCCTACTCGAATGTAGTTTACGATCCAGTAATTGTTCTTCGAGTATAGATATTTTTTATTCGACTGGTTTGTTTAGAAATGGGTTTCGTATCCATTCCTTACCAGTTCTTGGGTACTTTGATATTGGAAAAAAGTGATCAAACTTAATATAAAGAGAATATAGGTTATTCACGAATGTTTGATTCTAATTAAAGAATAAATTAGAGGAAATATAACGTAATGTCCAGTGCAATTCCCAATAGTAGACTACTTTCGAGCTAATGGGTCTCATCAGTACTATGCGGAAGGCGCTCAGAATTCTCTTCGCACCAGGTAAGTGTACAACAGTGCCAAGTTATTTGGTGTCCAGTGCAACAGGATGAGTCTATAGCAGCGTAAACTTGACATTGTTGTACACTACCTGGCGCGAAGAGAAATCTGAGTGGATCCCGCATAGTACTAGCCATGATCTCGAAACTAGTAAATTATTGGGAATTGCATCGAATATAGGTGTTCATAAATTAGTTGATGAATAAAATATTCAGGCTTTGTCTCACTCAAAAAATCTGATAAAGATGTAAACATGTCCAAAACACCGTATTTTACTCGTATTCCCACATATTCAACTTTGCTTTAAATGCAACAATTTTATCTAACGATTTAAATATAGTTGTTTTTTTCCCTGAAAAGACAAATTAGGCTCTGTGAGAAGATTAGAAATATCTCACAGATAGGCCAATTTTGCTAACCATATTTTATCACTAAAATTTGCTGCAAGTGTGGTTTTTTTTATAATAAGAAAAATTTTAATTGCTCTTGCAATTCAAAGACTCTTTAGTGACTTTCCTTTGGACAACCATCTTATATCTGTATGTAAAAGCAAACATTTGTTGTTCGAGTCCATTTCTTTACAAAGTCGCGGAAATAAACGCGAGTTAAGGACATTAGTTTCGATGCAGTTAACGACTTTAACAACAGCGCTCAACTCACTGTTAAGATTTGGAGAAATCTTTCGACTTGTTAACATTTCCTTGTGAATAATACAATGTTTTGATTTACTTTCGGGTGCCACAGCCTTACTCTAAAATTTAGAGTATTGCACGACTTGACATATGTTGGGATTGTAGGATTTAAATATATCGCTTCGCTATATGACAGTTGTTCAATTGCCTTCATTCGCTTTCACATTTAATAAAATCTAAATTGTTTCCATGCACTGACAAAATACAGCCTCCTTATTTGAATATTTGAAGAATAACTGCAGGTCCATTGTTATTCCAGTGTTAACATATTTTTATATATGACAGACTTTCTTGTTTTCCTCTAGATCCTCCATTGTTTTATTTGTAATAATAGAAAAGCATGACAAATGTGGTGAATGCATTTAATATGATTTTGGGTTGCCTAAGCTTAATTTAGGACTTTGCATACATTTTTTTTCAATTTACTGCAAATTTCTCCCCTCAAAACACAAAAGCATTAACATTAAGTCTTGCATGAGAAAATTGTGGGTGTTTTTTAATTTTAAGTTATTTTCAAAAAATAAAAAATAAGCTTGGCATTTTATGGAACTATCTGGCATAGATCGAATTAATGTAACTGGCAACTGAAATGTAATAAATGCAATTAAAATTTTATCAATGGAAATGCCGTTGAAAAATGAAAATTTTAGATAATATGATTAGGATATTATTTACTGTCATAGAGATGTTCCCCTAATTTCTTCCACTATGCAACAGCGATTATGAATTATAACTTGTTATGGAGTGTATCACTCGCTTCTATCATTCTCGGTGATGATGCTGAGGCTGCTTATGCCAGGGCTGTTGATGCCGAGGCTGCCTATGCCTATTGCATGCACTCAGCGGGTAGCAATATTTATGGAATTCCTTTTCAACTGATTTCTAATCTTTTATCTGACGTTCACTTTTCTTCTACATTGGAACTTATCGGCTAATATTTACATTTTCCAATTTCAATATATTTCATTGCCATAAATTCAAAACTAAGCACTATCTGGCACTTGCAGAAATCCATGTTAAAATGAATTGTAAAAAACGGTATTTTTACTTCTTTAATATATAGCCGAATGAATATCTAATCCGACAGTTAAAGTCCACATGGCTTTGAAATTCTATGACATTCGCAATATATGTCGCCCATGATATTTCTTTTGCTCTGGATTCTTTTGTGATTTATAGTGATCTCCAGGCACATAGATAACATCAATTATATGACTTAATAATAACATGTAAATTTTGGTTGTGAATAATAGTTTTTTTTATGAAAACCTTTATGAAATGCAAAAGTGTAACTGATAGTAGCGTAACGACAACAACAATGTTAATATCAAATATATTATTAACGAAGTATCCAAAATATAATTTATAGAAAAATAATTTCCTATTTTGAAAAGTTAATTCTGTATTTCTATGAAAACAAGACCCAATCCTATGTTAACTTTGGCTTTCAAGTATGCGCCAGGACTTATTTTTAGGGAAATATGGGAAATATTATTCATTTTTTATAACAATAGTGCATGTAGGATGTCTGTAATTAATACTTATTCAAAATTATATTATGTTGAAGTTGTACTATGCCCGAATTTCAAAGCGGCGATATTGTATTATGGGTGCATGTGTATATCTTGCTCAAAATACTTACAGTATAATTATGTGTTGTCTTTGATTTAATAACAATACAGTAAAAACTATTTATACTTGCGGTTCATTGAGTTTTGAAACTATATTTAAACTGACAATTTTCTAGAAAACGCTATGAGGAACAGAAAACTTTTTTTTGTGTAAAAAGAATAGCAAAATAGTCTTTACGTTTTTAATTTATCAGACTCAATGATTCACATATTTACCATTAATATGCAAACGATAAGATAATTACTACAAGGCTTATTTGTTGTCGAAGTCACCCAATCTTGTTATCAACCTTTACTGCCCGTGAGTGCCAACCTTGACCCAAATGACATGATACATCAAATCATCTATAAACCTATTAATCGGTTTCATTAAAAAATATATAGGAAATCACGCTGAAAGTTTAACATGAACAATCATAAATGCAAAGAAAATTAAATCATGCAGAAACTTATCAAAATACCGGATAATGGGGCAAGATAATATTGAAAAATGGATAGATTCATCCTCCAATTATGAACCTAAAGTAATAAAATGTAATGATTGTAAATGTTTAAATCGTTCTTTTCACATACATAAACATGGACCTTAATTGGAAAGATTTGATGAAAAGTGTGTTGTTAATGATTACTACCGAAACTTAAGTTTCAAAACTGGACCGAAAAAATTTTAAATCAGTTTAAATTGTAATCTTGAAAGAAATTAATAATAATCACGACTTATTCAAACCTGATGAATCAGTCGACTCTAAATGGTACTGTTGTTCACACAAATACATTCGGTCGGTGTGAGTTCGTCAGATATAGGTCAAACCCACGTTCTTCTTAGGCATTTCGGTCAACTTTTTAATGCAGGTCAATATAAGGTCAGGGGTTACCAAATGAATGGTTTGGTAATCGTGGTGTCATGAAAAGTAGATCGATTTTAAGTAAAAGTGGTTTTGAAGTTACCACGGGTGTAGAAAGAACGGTCATCAGTCAATCGAAACATTTGAGTAATAGTCTGTATTCTAAATTCAACTTATTTAAAATCAAATTTAACCTTTGTAACTTTCACAAAATTAATTAAGTCCATTATAAACCAATACAAAAAATAGTTTTCTTTTTTAGAAAAAATAAAACATGGTATTAAAAGAAATGTAATAATTATTGGATACGTGATAAAATAAATAGAGAAAATTGTAGAATAAACCCCATGGGTAACCTTACTGGTAATTAGTGAGAAAATTACAGAATCAGAAAATGCCAAATTGAGCCTTAGTACAAGTGGAAATAAACTGGAGCATTTAGGGCGTACATTAAAATGCGCTCAGTACAACTGTTGCTCAGACATTAAAATAATTATTACATACATATATTTATACAATTACAATCAGCTGCTCTAGGCGAACCATAATAGAATGTGGAGGGGGACTAAATTTTTAAAATTTATTTTCATTAATTTTTATAGTGCATTTGTAAAAAAATATTAATTTTGCAAAATTGTTTTTTACAAATGTTAAGTTTTATTTGCAAAAGGTTGGATTTGGAGTGCAAAAATTGTATTATATAACATCATGCGAAGCATTTGTGTCAAAGATAACTTGGTTGGGAAACTTCATCTCATTTTGCATACTTACTGATATTTCTCCAAAAGGCCAGCATTTTTGTACCCCAATTTTTTTATTTGTTATATAATAATATGTATCTGATATTTTTTGTAATATACAAATGTTGAGTTATAATTTTATTTGGTTCGGTAGAACTGTTTCCTCTGACTCCACGTGCTCTTTAAATGATACTGGAATAACTCAACACAGGAAAACTTTTATTCGATACCAACAATTTCACAATGATTCAAATGTTACTTTTACAATATTGGCAGGAATCTCCATGGGAAGCCGCCTTTAAAATTAACTACTAAAATATCCTTGACTAGTTCTTTTTCAATCTCACGAATCTTTTTAACTTTTCTGTTACTCGCAAATTTTCGAAATTATTTGTGTCCCTGTTGTTGATTTGAGACTTCCTTATATAGGAAATCTCTCCTCAAACAACTAATCTGATTTACGGCAATTTACATTGGACTCCCGGGGAACTAGTTAAACAATTTACTTTCATCTTTTGGGCGCTTCTGCCGTTCCTTGGAGAAGACTGCGAAATAAATCACATTATGGGATAATCAGTTCCCTTCGTAATTAAATTTATCCAATTCGGAGAATTTCTTCCTAATTTAATTTGTTTTCGTCATTTTAATTAATTAATTAATTTTTGTTTTTTTATTACTTTTTCTAGGGTTCCCAAATTAATTTTATATTATTATTTTCGTACTCGCTTCGTCAATTGGCATCGGCGCATACCCATTTTCCCCGCAAAATATTGATTTTAATTTTTTGATTATTTTTAATTAATTATTTTATTTTCCCAATTTTTTTTATTTATAATAATTTTTGAAAATCACCTAACCCCAACACAAAAATATCCCAATGAATGGAATGCATATATATATATATATATATATATATATATATATATATATTATATTAATTTAATTTTGTAATAAATAAACATTTAAAAAATATTCAAATTCATTTAACTAATTTAAAATGTTATTTATATAAATATGTGCTTTTTGCCCAAGAACTCGTGATAGGAAAACTCGTATATTTTGCTGTAAATGCAAAAAAGCCATTTACAGTTTTCATATCGTAAAGCAGTTATCTTGTGAGGATTGTCATAGAACTGTAGCGGAATAATTCATATTTTTATGCCATTAATTGTTTATAGTATTTTGTAATATTTTTATATTATTGTTTATTATATTTTGAGATTTATTTAAATCGATGCTTCGAACCAGAACCGAACTTAAAACAGGTGCGGAACCGGATATTTATATAAATTGAATTAGAAAAAACCCTAACTTAAAAAAATTATGATTTGAAGCCCATATTTACATTTTTACTTTATATTTGTATTTGATTTATAAATGTTGATATTTTTATCTTTTGTTTTTATATTACGCGTTATATATATATTTTTACTCAATAGATAATTTTAATTTGTAGCCTTACTTAGAAAAATATATTATTTTGCGTAGTAACTTATCGAACGCTCGCTGACTGCCCTTGTTGCAATTTAAGTGCTTACAGTCGAGCACGTGTCGTTCAGTTCACGCTTGCATAATTGTTTATAAATGATTCGATTGCAATAAAATGCATTTTATATTAAGAAGAAAATGCGCAAAATGAAAAACTGCATTAGTTTTACTTTTATATTGACTTGTAGTTCATTATTACTCAGTTTTAATTCGGGGTAATTTTGTATCACATGCCATTACTCGATCTTATTCTCGTGGTATCAGTACTCGAAGGTTAAATAAGTCCTTAGTCAAAAAGAATATATGTATATAACTTTTTTTTGACTCCGTCAATTCACTTATTATTATTTCCCGAAATTGGCAGAAATTTATAAAAAGTGACCTGATTAATTAAAAAATATCATAAAATAATTTTGCTAACGTTACAATGTAACAAAATAATTGAAAATTTGTCTTATTTATAATATTTAATAATTATATTATTTTTTAGAGATAAAATTAAAGTTTATTTTTAGAAATCATTAATTAATTTTAGGGATTTTTCTTTTTTAAGAAAATAAAATTTTCCGTGGCCATTGTGATAGAAGTCAATCATAATTATATAGGATCATTCATCTCCTACTGTTTATAGAGCAGGAAGATTGAGATGTTTAATGTAGTACTTTCCAACTTTTTCTATAGCAAGACTTTACTTCTAGTAGACCAAAGTTTACATGGCACAATTTTCAAAATAAATAGAAGTTATGCTAATGTTTTATAATAAAACTTTTTGATAATCGTAAAAAAAATGTATTCATTATTTTGTAACTTTTTTACTCAATACACATATTGTTATATTTATACATATATCCAGATGACTTAATGAGGAATCGAAATGCAGAAATTAAGTAATAAAATAATTATGTTCTTGTTATATTTCGTTACAAAAAGATTCGTAGGAAGTTGTGTTGTTTTTCGAATTAATATCATTAAAATTAAAATGTAATCCACTTATTTTTTTATTTATCATCATTTTATATATTGTCTATGAATTCAAAATGCATATCTATGGAAGTTTTAAATTTAGTTTCACTGAAATTAATTAATTTGCAACTCACTAGTTGCGAATCCCTGATTTAAACATTTATGTACATAATTCTATACAAACATTAGAGCTACCTCGTGTGATAAGCGAGCATGTATAATTTGGTAAGTAAACATAACGGTCACCTGTGTGCCACTTTAGCATGTGCAAAATTGACAGTGAGAAGTGCTTGTGTCTGACACACGCACATATAACAAGTGATAATTTCTTAAATATGGTCTTATTTTTAGTTTTTATGTATTTAAATTTTATTAGGTTGATTTTCAGTAATTTTCAATTTTTAACTTATTTTTATATTTTTGCTGTTTAAACAAATCAATTAATTATTTTCGACAAAGACGAGAGAAAATTTAAAAATAATTAATGAATGCCTATTTAAATTTAAGTGATTATTGCGATATAGAAAATTTTAAGGGTATTGAATGTTGTGAAGGTATTGAAATCTTGATGATGAATTTGAAGAATTTATTCCGTTAAAAGATTATGTAAAACTTATTTAAGGCGATGAGTCGAATGTCGGTTAGTTAGTAGTTGTGATAATAAATCAGGAGTTGAATTTACTGGTGGAATGGATAATATTACAATTGCAGAGTTTAAAAATGTCTTACAAATTGATATATTTCACGGCCATTCAGACGGAATAACGAGTTTGAGCCTAAATATCACTGGCTCATCCCTTCTAACGGGTCATTTATGTGGTTATGTAATAATATAGGAAATTAAATTTGATCAAATGAAATACAAATCCATTGAAGTTTCAGAAATTTTTGATTTTAAATGGATTATTGATCCATCACCCAAAGAAAACAAATCAATGTGTATGTGATAAATTTGGGAGGGTACAGTCGTTTTCATTTAGTAATTTATCTGATGAAAATTCATTAAAAATGCTGTTTAATTCTTATAAAGAAGGCAAAGGTTGTTGCAATGGATTCAATGCCATTATCAATTGGAATAATCCTTGATGAACATCATGGTGGAAGGCATGAGCAATCTCATGAAGAATTATGTATTAAATATAATGTTAAATGCTTCTAGTTACGATTGTTTACAGTAGAAATTGCATAATAGTAAGTATGAAAATATCAGGGAAAAGTTGCTATTAGACCAATTTACACTTTGATGTTTACATTCTGAAAGTATCAGATAATTGATTTACAATCATTTTTTTCAGCGGCAATTAGAGTTCACAATACTTGCTTCAATGTTATTTCGATGGTCATTTAGTCAGTGTTTCGTTAAAACTTGATATTAGATATTTATAAGAACTTTTTATTTTCACCACTGATTTATTTTCATTTTCAAATGACATTATATTTCATTATATGGATTTGATAAAAAATGTGAATTGAAAATAAAATTGCAGAACTTGGGTATCGGTCCCCAGCACCTCTATTATGCTAAGAGAGCGGTCTTATCCAGTGATGACCTGCAAAAGTTTTAAAAACCGGTTTTCTCAAAACTAAAAACTAACAAAAATTTTTTTTTAATTGAAAATCGTTTTATTTGAATAGAATTAATTAATTTTTATTTATTTGATTAGCTTCTGCTGATATTATATATTATTATAACAATTTCCAAATAAGTTCATTATTTTCATTAATATTTTTTTTGCTTTATTTCGAACCCTGGTATCATCAGCTGAATTATGATTCCTTAACCAAGTTTTAACATATTCTTCAGCATTCCATCTGTCAAGTGGTGGTCCAACCATATTAACATTCATTAAACTAGAAATATGTTCTACTTAAAGATTAGCTCTTTTCTTTTCACAAATGATATTCATTAATGAAAACCCTCGTTCGGCCTCTGCTGAACTTATAGCAATAGTATTAATTTTATTTTTAGGTTTTTGAATTTTATGTATTACGGAGTTTTCCTTCAATTATTTTTTGTACATAATCTCTGAAATCGTTTATGGGAATTTTGTACCTAATTATTTCATTCAAATTTCTCAATTTTTCTTCTCCATAAATCCACGGGCATGTAACTTCTTCCAAATTCCAATCACTTCCTTCTAGTAAATTAAATAATTCAGCTACATCGTTTTTTCCTCATTTTTGTTCATTCTTATATGTCCACAATTTAACATTCGAGAATTCATTTTGTCAATTATTGTTTCAATAAATTTTTTTCGTGGGAGACTTTCAAATTTTTTATTTTCTTTAAAAGGAATATCTGCAAATGCAGGTGATGATAACATTTCTTCAACTTCTTTTTTAAATATTCTTTTCTTTCATTTGTATCATAACATTTACAGTTCTATTTACTAGTTTGGTTGCCTTTTGAAGAGAAACAAACCTGGCTTGCAACCCTATTGATAAATAAGAAATTTCTTGAAGAATATCGATCATAAGCACTAAATCCTTTAAAAAATATTGATTTGCAAGTCGGTTTGCCATACCAAGATATTCTGAATCTTCGGTAAAAAAATTATAAAGTGGTACATAAGCTAGCCAACCAGCCGAAGATGATTTCAAGCAACATGCAACACGGCCTATTTTGATTATTTCAATTCCGAAATCGCTTGATATATTTTGTAAAAGTAATTGATTTTTATTTGATTGATGAAAAATAACATAAATTTTATCGATAACTGATTTAAAATGATTCATTTGCTTTATTTCATATATTGTATCATCCAAATAAGCTGAAGGCTGTGGTTTAAGCAATGCCAGACTATTATATAAGGGAATTATTTTACTAATCTTGTAGCAACACCTGACTTTTGACCATGCATTGTACTTGTACCGTCAGAACAAAAACCAATCAAATTTTCTTTCAAAAATTTCATGGAAAAGTCATTTATTATTAAAGTTTGCAGCAGGCTATTAAAAATAATCTCAGCGGTTTGAGATTCTAAATGAACTAAATCCAAAAAATATAGGTTTTTATAGCTCCATTTCAAACTTTATAAAAATGACTAGGACAGATTTACTTGATACAATTGAGGCTTCATCAATGATTACGCAGATTTTTGAATTGGATGTAATTATTTTTTCAACAATTATTTTTTCATTTGCTTTGCTATATGTGCTGCAATTCTAATTGCAGTAAATCTAGAATGTAGCGAAATTCCAATATCTAGCCCATTTTTCAACTGAAGTTCAAATTCTGCTTCCATTTATGAAAGCGGCCTATTTCTTTTTATTAGGCTGTAAACAATATTGAAAATTTTATTGGTATTAGTCATATTTTTGTCATTCATTGAATCGATGACTTTGGTAGTTAGTTCATTTCTTTTTTTTAGTTCAAGCATTTTTAAAATCAATATGTTTTGTTCAGACATTTTTTTCCTTAATGAAGCCTACTGAATAGATTTCGTTGTTCCCGATGGTTGAACCTTAAAATTTCACCATACTTGCGAAATGTAAATGTTCTGTTCTGTACAAATACCCAAATTATCGAATAAGGAGCATTTTATACATCCAAATTTTTTATTTTTGACATCCAAACCATCGTATTTGTCCTGAAATAGCTTTAATTGATCACCATTCCAGCAATCTGTAAAAATATTCACAGTAGATTTATCTTTTTCGGGATTGGCGGATAGAATTGTAGATCAAGATTATGTTGGTGATTCCTGGGATATGGAATTTGAAATATTTTCCTCTTCTTCATTGTTTTTTACTTTTTTATTAAAATAATCACAAATATTACTATTGCGTTTCATCAAACATTATTTTCTAAATGAAAGGACTACAAAATATTTAGATATAAACTTGAAAACATAAGTGTACTCAACATCATTATAACTGTAAATCGTATTATATTATAAACCTATTTAATCGAAATTATAAATAATTTTTGTAATAAATAATAGATTTTATTAATTTAAAATTTAATTTATTCCGAAATAACAACCGGTTCTATCGAACCGATGCGAATCTGCTACAGCTCATCACTGGTCTTATCTAGTTTTTTTTACAAAATAACTAAAATAATCTTTGTATTTCGGAAAAACACGGTATATTATAAACATTATATTCGACCAATTTGAAATGAGATATTGTTATTGTAAATAATTCTGTCATCATCAGACTATATTTGATATTCAATAATGAATTTTATCACTTTTCTGGCTCCGTTTAATAGCTATTTATTTCAGTGTCAAATTTACACGATTCACTCAATGGAAGAATTTGGAATTGAATATCAACGTAAAGTTTTATTATTTTCTAATCCGCAGTTTTACTTATCTGAGCTTTATATTTGAACCATTTTCAAATTTAATTTATTTTAGTAGAAAATTTTAACAGATTTACTCATGAGTTGATTTCTCTTTCTGACATTATTTTTATTTGTAAAATATTTTTTCTTAATTTTATAAATCGTCCTTTTGTTTTTTTAATTAAATGATCGGTGATTTTACTTTAAGTGCTCTCATTTTGTTTATTTATATATATTATGGAAGTATCAATGTTTCATTTTCATTGAGTCATATTTGATACCACCGTATGACAAAATTTAGGAAGCATGTTAAGAATCATAAGCCAAAAGGAAATTTACATTTAAATTGCCTTCTAAAATTTACCGCTTGCAGTAAATGTTTTGTGGTTCCAATAAAATAAATTTATATATTTTATATATTTCTATATTTTTATTTATACATTTAAATGCGTAAGTTTTATTTGTAACTTTTGGTTAGCATCTTTACATTATTCATTTTCCTACTTGTACAGACTGTAATTGGATATATTTCAATAAATTCCCTGTCCAATAAGACAATCACTTCCAGGACGATCTTGAATATCATCTAGTACAAGTTTTCAGTCGAACAAAATGCTAGTTTTAAAGTTAATACACAAAGAAGAAAATTTTGAATACATTCAATTTCCATCGATAATAGTTATAATATATCTCCAAATCATTTTTTGTCCGAACCGATTTTATCATCTTCAGGGCACAAAGTATTCAAATCACTGAGAAATTTATTACTAATATTAACAGTATTATTGGCTCGTTGTTGAAATGAACATTTGTCCTTGCCTCTAAAATTCCTTCATTGTCTCGCTAGTTTTACCCTTTGAATGTTAAACTAACAAAAAATGCTAACAGTGACCTGCATTTTATAATTCGGTTAAGATTTTTACACGAAGAAAACTTTACACAAACGGCATACAGTAAAAATAATACAAAAAACGCGAATAGGAGAAATTATATTGAAATAACCTTATTAATTACAAGAATAATAATAGCACAAAAAACCCCATAAAGGTTACTTGAAAATTACAAACCAAAAATTGAACATTATCTAGGAAATATTATTTGCAATATTTTAAATGTTCTGCGAAACATTTCCTGTGAAGATCTTGACATGGTGCGCACATGGTACGCCATCTTTTGTCCATTCCTCTTGCTGCACACAACGGAAGCCTTTTCTTTGAGATCTTGGCATTCTCTACCTCACTATTTTATACTTCTGATATTCGATTATGTGCAAAGATGAATTATCAGTAAAACAACAGTAAAAGGCAACTGCAATTATCCATAGTTAGCTATATAGAATATACCATTTACTGTATACTTGAAATAAGATAGTCAACTTTCTAATACAATAAATATACTATTTCACTCAAATGCATTTTATGAAATTATTTTCTCTTATAATACATCTGCAAGTACTTACCATAAACGGAGATTTGTGGTACTATTTAACATTGCTGGCCATCTTCATTTTGCAAGGTAACTTATTAAAGAGGGATAGTTTTAATGCCAGAAAAGATATACTTGAAAATCGTACGAGCAATCTCAAAGATGATAACTGATAATGACAATACTATAGTAAATTATATATTATTGAGGATTAGTAGAGGGAGGTGTAGAATCAGAGGTTAATGTCTTGAACCAGTCATGCCACCTGAAATTTGGTTCTGGAATTTTTAAAATTATAGTCTTAAGAATCTTTCTCTCGAGACTCCTATTTAATAATTAATCAATCTGAGTTGAAAATAAGTCAACTGTAAACCAGGCATCATTTTTAATGGCAAACTCATATTTGAAGGAGAAATTTTCTTTTTATTTTGTTTGAATTTCAACCAGGCATTATTTTTCAGTTAACTATGAATGATTTCGGTGTTCATAGAATAATCGGTCGAGGAGGATTCGGAGAAGTTTATGGTTGTCGAAAGGCTGATACGGGAAAAATGTAATTTCTATTATCGTATAGATAACACAAGGAGTAACTTATATCATGAATCAGGTATGCCATGAAGTGTTTGGATAAGAAACGTATTAAAATGAAGCACGGTGAAACTCTAGCATTAAATGAAAGAATGATGTTATCTTTAGTCAGCACCGGTGTAAGCAAGATAATAATTTTCAACGGAAATATTTCTAGTTTTTTAGGAAGGAAGTCCATTTATTGTTTGCATGACATATGCCTTTCAGACGGCTGAGAAATTATGCTTCATTCTTGATCTGATGAATGGAGGAGACCTCCATTATCATTTATCACAGCATAATGTCTTCTCAGAAAAAGAGGTTCGCTTTTATGCCTCCGAAATAATTTTAGGTCTAGAGCATATGCACAATCGATTTGTTGTATATAGAGATTTGAAGGTAAGCACATTGGAATTATTTATTGATAAATTAAAATATTTCTACAGAAATAAGATTTTATAACCGACCAATGAGCATTGAGAGACGCTTTTTATCACATTAATAAATATTATATAAATCGAAAAGATGAATTATGTAATTTTAAAACATTAATTAACTTAATCGATCACTAATTAATTTATTAAATCACATTTTCATAGGAGGATTTAAATATTGAAAAAATATTTTAAAATATACAAAGTGGAAACTAGAAAAAATCAAAAAAGAAATTGATTATTGGAGAGCTAATTTTAAAATTGCAATGAAATTTATTTAAAATCAAAATAATTTTAAATTTCAAAAGAAACAAATTTTATTAATTTTTTTAAAATTTTTTTAAATTATGGATTTGAAGCACAGCCGATAGAAAATATTGAAATGAGATTCTTCGAATATTTGCTTTCATTCGATAAATTAACAAGATAGGATTTTGTTTTATTAAAATAAATCTTATTTGGAAATTTAGTTATGAGTTTTGACTTTACCGGTTGCAACTGACAAATTAAACTTTATATTAAAATCAATTAAGAAAGAATTTTCATTTTAATATTCAATAATCAATAAATTTGAAATAGTCAATTTTATCAAATTATTGATTTAATATTGATTATAATTATATTTTATCAATTGTGTATGAAATCTTTATATTTTATTATAAATTGTTCAGGTTCACAAAATCAAATGTAAATCAATAAAAACATCAAATTGAAAATATTAAATAAACTGCAAACATTAATTTGAAAAATCTACAAATATCTTGCGGGTAAACTATTTGCCAAATGAGGAGACGAATTCAAATATAATAAAATCAAATCAAATTGGCTAGGGGTCTCAGAATGAAATATTGAAAGAAAATTAAAATTAATTAAAAACTAATGGAAAACATGATTAGTGGTAGAAACCCGAATGCCAATAAAGTTATTGGAAATCTGAGGCAAACACATGTTAAAATGCAAATATGGTAAATACAAACGCAATCAAAATAATTCATACATTTCCATATTAAAAATCTCAGAATTTATCGGGAAAATATGTGAGTTTGAAAACAAATTTTAAAGATTTTAATAATATAAAATCTGATTTCACATTATTTGCGCTACCTTTTATGCCAAATGGAAATTAGGGACCACAAAATATACAAATACCTCTAATTACTTTATAATATGATATGAATCTTATGCAAATTTTGAAAATACCGATTTACAAATTTTATTCGCATTCCACAACTGATAAATACCATAAAATTAATAAATTTTGCAATGAGAACAACAGAAAACAAAAAATTGAAGAGCTCACGTATATTTGCACCGCAAACTGCTTACATATGTGAGCAGAGTTTTCCATCGTGAAGTTTAGTAAATCTTAGGAATGAATCCGATTGACTAATGGAGCATTTACAATGACTTTACACATACGTTTTCTAATAAATTTTATTTCAATTTTCATTCAAAGATTAATTTTTTTTTAAAATTAAGCAATAAATAATTATATATCTTTTATAAGAACTTTTTTTTGTTTTTCATCTCTGATTTCTTTATAAGTGAAATAATATTTTCTACAAAATCTGATGCATAGTCAAATTTTGTATAAAATATATCTTTTAGTTTGAAATAGTAGCTAATTATCCTATGATTTTAATATAAGCCCTTGTTAAGTAAAATTTAGTTTCGTTATTTATTAAATAAATAATTTTAATCCGTTTAATACCACGCGCCTGACATAATAATGAATAAGAATAGAAAGTGAAGCATTATCGTTTATTTTTGTCAAATACTAATACCAGAATTGAAGAGTTCTCTTACAAATTATGTTCAAGGAGGAAGAATCCATTTGTTTGGATATAAAATGATAATTATTTAACTTTTCGGAGTCCTGAACTACTTTTTATCAAATCAAAATACAGTTTTTAAAAATTTCTCAAAATAGAATCGGAAAATTATACGAATTACCGAAAGTGCAAATAATAGTGTCGGATAACCGATAGTCTACTGTATTTAACATTTAAATAACTTCTTTCTCATACCTCTATATGTTATGTTTATCTAAACGTTGCCACTGACTGTAAAATATTATTGAGAGAAAAAATATACCTGTTTCCTAGTGCCAATATTTACATAATTTTGTATAACTGTACCTTTATCCCTGCAAATAAAAAAGTAATTATTATTTATTATATTTTTTTCATTGCGCTACGTTTGCTATTTGTTGCGGTGGAGTTTCATGTTCTCAAAAAAGCAAAAATAATAGGAAAATGTTAGAGAATCTTGAATTTTCGTTACTTTCATTTATTAGTGTAATTTGAAATTTGTCGATTATTTTACATTTAATTCAGTGAAAAATAATTATAAAAATAACTAAATGTTTTTTTAAAAACATTTTATTACAGCTTTTCAGTATTCATAGTGATTTTTTTTTATCATTATGCGATTTTTTATCATAAACAATTTAGACACTTTTTAATTTTTAGAAATTATTTTTTGCGATATTATGATTACACAGTAAACCCTCGTATAACACGGATTCCCTACAACACGGTACCGAAATTGCGACATTCCTCATACAACAGCTTAGGTTCTCCGTATAACACGATTTACAATATAACTGTTACTAAAATTTTTTTTTCTAAAAATAATTCTTATAAAATGTTAACTGATATTATTTTAATTAATTTTTGTTTTTGTTATTAAAGTTAAATAAAGCTAATTTCCAGAAGTTTATCGAAAACGAATTATTTCCACTGGATACATAAGAATATTATTTATTCCAATTTAGAACCTTTTGCTTTGTATACTGCCTTGCATCGATGACGAAAATTTTTTCGATGATAATTTTGTGGTGGTGATTATATTTCTCTCTGTGCTGTAAGGGTCAAAAAACATCCAAACATCAATTCCTGTATAATTTTTGTGTATTCTATATAGCACGATTTTGTATTCCATATAACACGGTACGCACTATCCGAATTTGTACGCCCTCTATGTTTCCATATGACACATATTCCCTAAAAACACGTACCAATTAATCGTGTTACACGAGGGTTAACTGTATTTAAAAAAATAATTGTTTTCATTTAGCTCATGGGGGTTAAAGTTAATTAATTTTTATTTTGGAGGATGGTAAATTTATTTAATGTTACAGGTTCCCTTTAATGGCAATTTTGACTATGATACAAACACAGTTTTTGTAAGATTATCAAAACAAATATATACATCAAACTCACAACTTTAATAAAACCATAAATATATTGTCAACATTGTAAATTGATAGGTTGTCAAAAATTACAATTGGAATTATCATTTGATTGTCAAGATCACAGATTGTTATTTTATATAGGCTTAAACACTCTATACTATTTATAAACATAACATACAGCATAATTACATCAAAATGAAATAGTATAATAAAATTAATATAGTACAATCGAATAGTCATTATCACTGGCATCATCAATTAAATATCACCATCCATTGTATAATCTTGATTGTTATCCATATATTTGTTTATTCTATATTTATCACGTCATATTAGATAATATTTTAGCTTTATCGTCCTTAATGTTTTCTCATTTTCTAACACTTTTGAATAATCACTGTTGGACATTTGTCAATTCAAACTTGCCCTATTTTACAAAATTTTGAGTACTTTTGTAGTTAAAACTCGCCAAACTTATTTTTGATCATATTATTAAATGGAATTATTTTAGCCAGCTAATATTCTTTTGGATGAGAATGGGCACGTTCGTATCAGTGATTTGGGACTTGCTTGCGATTTCAGTAAAAAACGTCCTTACGCTTGTGTTGGAACACATGGATATATGGCCCCGGAGGTTTTACAGAAGGGTCAATCATATGATTCGTCAGCGGATTGGTTCTCCTTAGGGTGTATGTTGTACAAATTATTACGGGGCCATAGTCCATTTCGACATCACAAAACCAGGGATAAACATGAAATTGACAAAATGACTCTGACAATGGTAAGCTAATGTTGTCTTGTTATATATATATATATATATATATATATATATATATATATATATATATATCACAATCTGAATAACATTTTTACTGATCTGACATCAGAATTGAAAAAGGACTTATTTTTCTTGGTTTGAAAGCGAAATGTTTTTAAATTTTAAAGCTAAATTTAAAAATAAGGTTTATAAAAATTTTATAAGTTTTATAAAAAATTTTATTATACAGCTAAAACTAAAAAAACTATTAAAACTGATTCAATATCCTGAATTAAAAAATCTTGTTTTTACAAATACCAAAAAATGAACGCAGCTCGTGTCGACTTCCGGTAGACTCCCTGAAAGTGCCACTATTGCTGACCCAAAAAAATGTTCCAATAAAACCTAACATTCCATATCCATCTAATACACAATATCCTCCAATATTACGAAAAAAGATAACTGAGCCAAAAGTTTCATCATCAAATCTATCAAATAATCGATATTTCTAGTGCAAGGTATAACAGAGAATGTAGAAACGAACGTCTCACAATCAAATGAGCAAAACATTACTATCATTACCTCTTCACTTCCTACTAATAACGTAGCCGTTCTAACACCCCGTCACAATCTGATTGGGAAAAAGAAAGAATATATATATATGCTAAATTTTGTTTTTTACCTAGATGTTCATTTTCCTTAGTAGTAGAATCATCCACCACTGTTATTTTTTGCTCACCAAACATTATGGTATTAAGGTTTCACTAAACTTGCTTGATGTCGATATTGCTGGGATGAACAATGAGATTTTGAATTGTATAAAAAATGGAGTTGCAGTTAGATAATCTTGTCCTTCTATTCATAAATATTTGGAAGAAATGATCGGGATTATCTAGATATTTAGAACACTATATAAATCCATCGGAAAATAAGCCAGATGCAGTTAATAAGCAAAAAATAAGGAGTCTCAAATTGATGACAGTTATAAGTCAGAAATAAAAAATTCACGATGTAAGACAGTCAGCTTCTCGATTTTAGTAATGATTATAATTATATAGGCTATCATTTATACCAAATAATATTATATTATTAGGGGAACAGCATTTGCAGAATACTAAAATATTGTAATCGCCCATACCATTTGACGTAGGTATTATATAGTGGTATTTCAAGCTGTGTTCCGCGGTACCCTAAGGTTCCATTAATCCATTAAGGGTTTAAAAAAGTATCTGTTGAAAAGCAAGCTCACCTAAGTTATTAATTTAATTTCATTCATATATATATATTAGAGAGAACACCAATGCAAAATATATATTCAGCTACAATATATTTCGACTGATTAACAGTCATCGTCAGGTACTTCGTCTTGAACTTCAAACTGTTTAGAACAAATCATTATTACTTAAACAAATTTCTGCTTTTAAATTCTCAAAACATTTTATCAAAAATTAAAAGTTTTGCTTTTTCTTTAAAATCACAAATTTTACACAATTTAAAAAACTTTAATTGTCTAAATCTTACAAAACAGAGACTTTAACAAAATTTATTAAATTTATTAAATTTTCAACGAATTATTTAAAAAATTTTTACCAAAACTATTTTACACTTAGTTTCATCCTCCATCAAAAAATTGACTGAACTAAATTTTTTTAAATATTTCGTTGAAAATCACAATCACAGTCAGTTGATCACGGTGTCTTGAGATTGTCAATCATCCATTTGGCTTTTTTCCTTATTTTGAACTTTCCTCGAATGCGTTTTAAGCACCGTAATTGCGGTTAAAAGAAACAAATCTTTTGAAAAAAGAAATGAATCTTATTTTCTTGGATCTTGTAAAAAGGTTGGGTGTATCTATTTTTGAATCTAATAACTTTATTCGTTGATAATGTAGTATCTCACTACTTCCTATTTTAGTACTTTTACGCTTCGATAGACCAATAACAGCGCGTTTTTAGTGTAGCAATTCAGCTAAAATTTTATTTTTTGCAATCAGAAATTTAAAGTCGAATTTTCTTTACTCATATTTGATTGTAAATATTTCTTTTAATTCTCTTTAATTTACATAAATCTAATATTTAAAATAATCTATTTTTCTCTCATATGCATGGTTTCGTCTATTCATATGAATGTCATGTAGTTTATAGGTGTACATGACATTTTGCCGCCAATTATACATAATGGCGCTGGTGGTTACATTTGATGTAAAAAACGCCCAGAAACTTTTTCTTATTTTCATTAATATTCAGGATATGCTCAATTAGTCAATGTAAGTAAACTATATGAAATATATTATTTAGTATATAACTATATTACGCCTATCTATAATGCAATGAATTATGCCGAGAATAACCGTAATATTATAGTTTACTTTAAAAGAAAATAATAAAAGAAATCTATAAAAGTTATATTGTACTCACAATGCAAAACTGAAACGCAATTCAATTAAAAAATGTTGTGGCTGAATATGATTTATATTTCGCTTCTTTTTGCATATTGCTCATCAGGTAAACTGGCAGAACCTTGCAAATCGAGGGTAATTTCAGACTTGTGAATGTCTCAAGTATCAAGTATATTAGTGTTTCCTTTATAGTCTTTAAGGTCACTTTTTTGGATAAATGCGTATTAAGGTAATAGTGTAGATTAGCAATTCTCAACCGTTGTAATCGTACGCTAGGGATACGCGTTTGATGGCTTAGGAGTACGCGAAATAAATTTAGTAATATCGGATGTTAAAATATACTGTTATCCTCTCGTCTAGACCAATGAGTTATTAATGTTTATAATAATTTATATTTATTATGTTTTTTATTAAAAAATTATGTTCTATAAAAAATGTTTTTGTTTTCACCAATAAACATTCTGAACATACTTTTTGACACGTTATTGTTATTTATTTAGTGTTAGAACAAGATTAAAATAATAGTAACTGTGAGTTTTTAAATTATTGACATTTTCTAACGTAAGGGTACAATTTGAGATAATGAACTGACAAGGAGTGCGCAGGACAAAAAAGGTTGAGAATCGTTGGCGTAAATGTCAAAAACGTTTTTTAATTTTTATTTAAAGGTTTCTATATTTGATGGTTTCATTTTTTATCATTACCCATTCAAGTGGTCCTACTCTAGATAGCATGTATATCAGAGGTGGGCAAAGTCCGGCCCGCTACGATAAGTATCTGGACAGCGAGGCATTCAAAAAAAATATTTAAATTCATATTCATGAGTTCTGGAAAGCTAAAATTTTTCAAAATCATAAACTTTTTTCAATTATCAAATCATTCAACCTCGAATTTTATATTATAAAATATAATAAGTATTCCAAACCATGCCTTGTATTGGTTAAATTTGGTTAAATTAACGCTATCAAAAAAGTTAGTCCACCCCTGATGCATATCGATCAAGGGTGAATCTATGATGCTAGCCTACTATGTGATGCGTTAAGTAAGCATGCTATTGGCTAAAGTCATAAAAATAGCTAGAGAATATAAATTATATGATGGAAGGCATAATGTGGTCAGATCATTCATAACGACATTGAGTATGAAAATTTTTCATGTTTTCTGAAGTTAGTCTGATTTGGTTTTTATTGTTTTATGCGTTTCCTTAAAGAGTACTGAAATGGTTTATAGTGAACCTAAGCACCTTAATCATTTCTTATCTCAACATATCATTGTCCTAATTCTTAGAACAATGAAAACACATTCTACGTAAAAATGAATTTGAATATATATAAACAGCACTTAGAATCTATTTATCACAGATAGAGTCCTCTGGAACTGTCTTCATAACAGAAAACCTTTCATAAACAACAGTCAAATTTCACTGGCACATTTTATCAAAATGACGAAAAAAAAATGACAAAATGACATTGTTCTCTTATGGCTAAATTGGATAATAATAAAATACAAAGCAGCAAATTAAAATTTTATCAGCTTTTTTGTAGAAAAGTAGTTACTGAGTATTTTTGGTTTCAAGTGCAAATTTATATTGTAATTGTCACTTAACGGCAGTAAGAGGCATCTGCTAAATGTTCACGATAGTCACGGTTGACTGTTCTTCGGTGTTTTTACACTACTTGTATCAAACATTATCTATGATCCTCGTCTTTCATGATTGTAACATAATAATTGGATTAGTGCCACATCTCGATCAGAAACAAACTGCAAAGAAAGACCATGGTGTGATCAGCACTGGGATGTTTGTAGGAAGTTTTTGGATCAAGTAAGTGTTCACTTCTCTCAGATTTAATTGGCTGGACAAGTTTTGATTTCTGGTCAAGAGTTATGCGAGAGTAGCTAGCTGTGTAATTAAGTACCATGAATGAAGTTTCATCATTTTAAGATATGCAGTCTCAATGATGTCAATATCAAAGCTACAAAGAAGTTTAATCAGCAAAATATCTTTCAGCGGCGCTTCGACAGAATTTCTGGATGTAAATCACGAAATGAAGTACACTGATATAACAAACTTGTTGAACATCTGAACTTCCAGAACTTTACATACCAATTGAAGAATGTCTTCGTTTCCATTGATAAAAAATTCTTTCTTCAATGACTAGATGGTCTTGGATCTCCATATAGCTCGATAAAAAGCATCAGGCTTTCTATGCACGTATTTTGGATTGCTTTGATTCATAAGATGAATTTATTTCTCTTGTTAATTTTTAAAAATCAACAACTATGCAATGTTTGAATAAAATAGATATCAAAGTTCGTTACATGTGTATATTTATTAGAATACTGAAGATCATATTAAATTTGAATTTACAGAATCAAATACCATTAGTAAAGATAGGCATTTCAAGTTCCAACTGTTTAATCTTATTACTAACTTTTCTGATGAATGCCATGGTAACCATCAATATGCACAAGCTTTGGATTCTAGAGTTGGAGAACAATGGGATTATTATGCCGATGGAAATACAATACTTGGTTATTGCGAAATATTTTATGGGACCTAAATACATTTAAAATATTCCAATTATCAGTTATTTTTAATCAGACCTTTTTTGTTGATCTTAGCAAATTTCTTTTAAATATTGCGCTTCTACTTTAAACAACAGATTTACTATAAATATAAAATACAAATAAGAAAATTCCATCATATTAATGGACACATGCGTCTGTGATGGAATTCACAGCTGGCCAACCGAATGCGCGTCGGCGGCGGCGGCGGCGGCGGCATAAGCGTGACATGAAACGTGACTGATTCCAACTTATCTTTATATAGTTGAATTTATCTAGTTTAATAATTTTGGTATTTTTTCCACTTGAAATAATTGTGGATTTATGGAAATCCAATTTTAATAAAAATAAATAATTTAATGTCAGTAACATTTATTATCTTCTTTGATCTGTTTATTTTTGATCTTTTATTTATTGTTTTTTTCATAACGGGCCGTCCCTGAAGCCCGTCACGCTCCATGAGGAAGGGTGTAAGAAAATATGGCTGTATGTGACAAGGGAACGGTTCAGGCGATGTGTGACATCACACATTTATTTATTTAAATTTTATTTCTATTTAGTAGAATTTAATAGCTTTAAGAATAATTTTCAAAAATTTTGTGAAACATTTGAATTAGTTTTATGTCAAAATAGCATGAAATGTTTATTTAGTGAGTGTGTTCACGTTATGAGCGTTAGCATGCTGTTGTGAAGCCTTCTTTTATTTATAGCTTTACTTTCCTCATGCCAGAAGTATTATTATTTCTGCTGCATAATAATGTGGATAAAGTATGTTATACGCCAGTCGTAACTATGGGTGAACACTTCACTTCACCATGGACGGAAGGTACCCAGTGTATATGTAATGTTTTCAAAAGTATGTTGTATAACTTGGTAAATGCAATATGCATCATGAAACAGTTTTCACGATTTTTTACGGGTGACATGAAACAAAGGTGAATTGAGTTTTGTTAGAAAAATTTAAAAACCTTGAAAACCTTTATGAAGCATTTCTGTAACAAATAATCACAGAAGATAAGACACCTACTAGTCTATAGATACATGAAATAAAATGTGAACCTTCCAAATGGAATACGCTAGTGGAGAACTCAGAACTGGCACATCTCACAAAAGATATATGATGTTCATGATCTTTTCATACATAAGTGGTTTCTTTAAAATGTATTTCACTATCGAAATCATCAGTGATTATTACGTACAACTGGTAAAGGAAGCAAGAAGAAATAAAGAATTCTGCCTATCGCATGACAACGTCTTAATCCGTACATCCCTCCTGACAAACAGCAACCATTGAGTCATGTGAATTGTCACTCGTGTCTCACCCACAGTCCCTACTGGGTTCCTAGTTACTTTCACCTTTTCTCACAACTGAAGAATAATTTGCGAGAAAAATGATTTTATTGTGCCAGTGATTTGCAGCAGCATCTCATAGTTTTACTGAGTTCATACCAGAAAACCTTCTATGAATTTTTCATAATTTTTATTATCAATTACTGTGATCTAGGTCCGAGAAGTCTCCAGATTTAATAAATTATTCTTTTGGGTTTCGTTATTAATAGCTATAAAATTACACTAATTGTTTTTCAAACTCTAACTTTTTAGCAATAAAACATTTCATTTTTTGGTCATCTTTGATTTATTTTTCATTACGATGATAGATCAAATTTGATATGAAGTCGTAATCGGAATTTATGAAATCTCAAAGATTTGCAAATGCTAATCCATCATAACCATTACCTGACAACATTATTTAGGCCTACCAATAATGCTCGGATTCCGACCATAAAATGGCTAACTCATTACCCGGATGTTCTCTATGTCGATGGGCTTAGTGAATAATGTCATTTTAGACAGCTAAATCCTAATCATGAAGGCTATTTTTATTTGGTAATGCCTTGCCTTTCCGTCATCAGCCGGGATCCGATGATTTCTGCTTTCTGTTAGATAAATGTATTATCCTAATAGTTAGGTCCTTCTTTGGCATTTACATCGTTCAGCAGTCTGCTTCCTTAATTTACAATTTTGCACATACGTTACATTGCGTATTGTAGTATATTCACGTAAAGGTTCTTCCATAACTTCCAAATCTCATAGAATTTATTAACGACAATCCAATTCTTTCATTTTATAACGCTCCATTCTTGTTGAATAATTCACTTTTTTAAATTTTAATCGACATTTGTTGCATTTCCTGTATTTTCTGTTAGAATTTCATTTCTTTGCCAATGATTTACTCTTGAGTGTTATTAAGAAGTCTACATTAAATTTAATTTGATTCATTTCCGTTTTAATTATTTTATGTCATTCAGAATTTCTTCTATATTAAACAATTTGACTTTATGGTTTTCCGGATGTCATGGCGATGACTCGCAGCCATTTTGGATTTTTATTTTTTAAATGTAACTTTTCATAATTTTAGTCACAAATTTTCCCGTACATCATTTGTAACAGTTATTTATCCATTTCCAAACTTATGAACTCCTTTTGATAGTAATGTTTATCCTTTCTAGTTTGGGCTTGTATAGGCTCATATATAGGCTCAGAGTTGTGGCTAAGAGTTGATAATAATGTTATTCAATCTGCTTTTCTAAAAGACAAACAAAAACATGGACTAGATAGCTAAGGTTTTATTCCTTATACTAACATGTATAAAAGACAAATTTATATGATGTAAAAAGTACAACGATGCTAGGAAAGCTCTCGAGAAATTCAAGGCAGTAACGAATTGACAATTTTCATTGGCAATACAACTTTTTTTATCCTTTTCGGCTAAATCGCCGAAATTTGAAAGATTTTAGTGAAAGCAATTAAAAGGAACGAATCAAAGCCAGAAGTCTTGACGTTTTGTATTATTTTATTTTTCGGATTTCTAATGACAGGACAAATATTTGGTCACATCAGTACGTTTAGGCCTTCACGGTTAGAATGTATCTTCAGTCGAGCTTTCCATACTTTACAAATTCTTTTCCACTTTCTTAAATCTTTCCTTCATTTACCTACGAGAAATGTTTCATTTAAAGTTTATCAATTATTAGTGGTTTTTTTATTTGGTTGGAGGCGCAATTTTACAGGTTTCCCGTGACTCCTTGGCGCACTACAAACCGAATATCATTAAATGCGGGTGATCTGGTGCGCAAAAGTCACTCGGAATCAATACAACTCGGATCACCTTGCAATTTTTCACTAAATTCTTAATCAGTTTGTGTAAAATAACATTTTGAAATATGCAAATCCATCTATGGATTGTGAAATGGATTTCTATCGATCGTGACACTAGATTCGGTGCAGTTAGTGTTTATATATATAAGTATTTATAATCATTTGATCGGTCTGCACTATTAGTTTTGCATTATTATTATTTATTTATTTAATTATTTATCATTTGCTTTCCCTTAAAACTGAATCAACAAGTAATTTGCCAATGAGATTTAGGAATTATGATAAATTTCGTTTTAATTTTTCAACATCCAATTAATTGTATTAATTATTAATCCTTGGAAAAATGCAAATGAATTTTATTAGATTAAACTGTTAAATTACAAATATTACTTAAAACACTCTTTACTAAATGAGAAAAAAAAGCGATTTTTATATTGCAAGGAAGGATAGTAAAAGAATATTTCATAATTAATTAAATTAATCTATTATGTAATACTATGACAAAATTATAACTTGAAGATCAGAGGTTGGTTATGATGTTTGATGATTGGTTGCAAATGTTGCTATGTTTGTGTGTCTGAAGGTATTCTGTATCAATAATTATTAAACAAATAAACTCGTGTTAGGCAACGAAGAACTATAAAAGAAAAGGTTGAGTATTTGTCGTCAGAATAGATATTGTACACTTATGTCTCTTTTTAACATATATGCTTACATTTAATGCAACGAGTTTAGTATAAAATAGTTATGATTCCTTTGGTCATTGATGTCGGAGCAGAAAGTTGAGTCTTTTGGAACAAAGATAAGACCAGTAATTTTTTTTCTCTATTTTATAAATATTAACTCAACATTTAATTTAAGACTTCTAATTTCTCTTTGAGGTTAAATGACAATATCTCCCATAAATCTAGTTTGCTTATTTTAAAGCACTCATGCAAAATATTCACACTTGCCTAAGGTTCCACTGAAATTATAAGCAATCTTTATCATATGTGTGAAGGTTTGACTTTGTCTGTGGTATTTTGAGATATCTAATTAATCCTATTTTATGTATGATATGAACTATTCATATTTTATGCGAGCAGTTTCATGAACATCTAAACCACGGATAATCGTAAGCGATCTTGGACTGCGTTTTATAAAATTTGGAAATAATAATAATAATAATAATAATAATAATAATAATAATAATAATAATAATAATAATAATAATAATAATAATAATAATAATAGTAATAATAATAATAATTAAAGGTACATTTATTAATTGAATCTATATTTATGTATTCATTTATTTTCATGGCTTCATTTAATTGAAGCTCTCTTCCTGATTTCTTTATTAATTTTTGTTAGCTCAATTTTAGTCAAATTTTAATTGAAAGAACATGTGAACATCAAATACTATTTACGAATATTTTTTTAAGAAAATTGCTGGGCTAAGTTTTCACAAGTTATCTACCAAATTTTAATTAACATTTAGTTTGCATTTTTTGTTTTTACTTTATTATTCATTTATACGGAAATCGGTCAAACTAACTGCATAAATGATTCTTTATGATAATGTCGGAAAACAAAAATATGACACAGCTGCAGTGCAAAATGAGGAATTTTTTGTATTATTATATAAAAACTTTTTTTAAATTAACTAATATCCTCAAATTTTATAAGCCAGTGCTTGTCATCTGAGGCCCTAGGGCCCCAGTTGGGGCAAATTAATGGATTTTTAATATTTGATTAAAAATAAATACGTCGTGTTTTAGGTATATTAGGATAGAAACAATTTCTTAACACTGAAGATATAGTTCTAACCAAGATCTATGTATTGTAGTTACATCTTCTCAATGCAATCTTTACCTTATAATTTGGATGTTTTACAAACATTTTTACAAACTGGGGCACTTTGACTTTTAATTGGTGACTTTTGTTGGGGAGATATAGCATAACATGATGAGAAGCACTGTTTTTAAGCTAACTAAATCTTTTCGTAGCATTAAGTTTAATGAACTAGGTAGATCAACAATTTCAACTTCAGCACTTTGTTCAGGTCGCTCGAATTCAGCAAAACCCCTGATGCTCCGTCAGACATGTCGGTATGATTTTTTAAAACGATGAGTAAAGTGATAAAAACTAATTCTATTAGCAAATATGCATTTAAATTTATATTTAATTTAATTTTTATTTAATATAACTAGTATTTAATTTAAATTATAATTATTTATAAATTATTCTTATATTAATGAGTTTTATAAAAAGAACAATATATATATGATAAGATCATTTGATTGCACTATTTTAAAGGCCTTAATTTTTAAAATTACAAATGATTATATTATTGTAAGTGATTATACTATTTTAAATGACTATTGTATTTGAAGTTATTCGTAATATTTTTTTATATTCAAAAAATTATTATAGTGACAAATGTGGTTTTTAATTGAGATAGACTTATAGCGACAGCTTGTTATAAAAATGAGGTTATAATAAATTTACTACTATGCTGGAGAATATTTATTCACTTATCAAATCAATACAATATTTAAACACATTTATTTCAAAATTGTCAAAAATCATTTATTTAAACAAAGTTGTGCAAATTAAAAAAAAAAGAATCATTTAATTTAAATGTTTTGAAAAAACTTTGAATATTTAGGTGACAAATGCGAATATATATTTACTATTCAACTTATAAGCTAAAGCTAGCTTTTTATTTCTAAATTTTTCTGAATTATAATTATTTATTTTTCCTAAAATATGCATTTTCCTTCAAAGAATATGTATATTTGAAAAAATTTGAAATCCTATTTCGAAACCAGTGCTGTGCTGACAGGGCAGGCGCCAGCTTATTTATCACCCTAGGCAAAACTTATTAAAACGCCCCCTTTCACACAAATTAATAAAAAATAAATATATAAATTAGAAAACAATAAATTTAAAGTGACATTAATTTATTATCAATTGCATAAACGTTACAAAATTAAAATTTAATTTTTCTTGCCTTTTTCCTCGCAAAGGTTTCTACTAATTCCTTCAATTCCAGTGTTGAAGCGTAATCACATTCTATTGTGCAGAAAACTGAATTTTCTTTAATTTTATTGATTTTAATAAACAAAATATTACAAAGAAATTGCAAAGCAATTTTTCTAGCTCATTTTTTCGAAAAATTCATCAATTATATAATTGTTATCAATTTTTCTGGCAGCTCCATTTTCAATCGACCATATAGCTAATCCAAAAAGCCTTTCCTGTAACATTGTAAACCTTGGATAATTTTCAATTAATTTTAGTTTTGAAAACTATCGTTCACAAGCAGCAACAGTAATGGATATTATTAAAATTATTCGATATACGATTCATGCATTTAGATATAATTCTTGCAAATTCTTTTCTAAAAATGAATTCCAAATTCTCCAATAGAATAATTATCTTCTAAAATATATCTTAAAATAGGAAGCTCACATTTAAATTCCATTTCTTCAATGTCGCCTTCTAAATGTTTGACGCGATTTGTACAATTAGTATTGGATTCATTTCTTTTCATAGATTTAGGCTGCTTATTTTCGAAAAGAATACCAAAAATTTCATTTCAAGAATTATACGATTCGAATCGTTCTTGTAATGAATCTTTCGCAATATTGATTAATTTATTAAAATAAGATTGTTTAAATTTTTCTTTAAAAAAACCAAAGACGAAAATTTAAAATTCATTTACAAGCAGCGTAGACACAAATTTAATTCGAACAGCGAAAATGGCAACTTATATAATTAAATATGAAAACGAATCATTAAAACTAAAGTCAATTTTATCGCATTACAATAATGAGTTCTGGTTGCGATTATCTTTATCAAGTTATCTTCATTTTATGAAAACTTTGGTCCTTCGTCGGTCTATGAGTTTAAAATTTTAATACATGATAAACCAATAAGTTTTCTCCGGTGCTCATATTCAGCTTTCCAATGCTGTAATGAGTGTTTAGGTCTGCAACTTTGTGTGTCTATGCTATATATGTTGTATTTATTTATCTTAAATATTTATAGTATATTATTTTGCAAATCTTTTAGAATGTTGATCTCCCTGACACGATTACACCAGAATCTCGTTCTCTATTGGAATCACTACTGGCTAGAGATGTCGAAATGAGGCTTGGTTGTTGCGGAAAAGGGTAAAAATGAATTTTTAATTTTATTTTTAACTTTTTGAGTGGGGCGATATCATGCGTAAATAATCCTAACACAAACCACAGACATGAATGAAAAAGCACGCGATTTATAACTATATGGGGATAAGAGATAAATACTAGAACTGTTATGTCATAAAATAGATTTTAAAATTTATCAGACTTCGAATTATTTAACATTGACTAATTAATTACACAAAATAATCGAATTTCATTTCTTTTCAGCATAGTTTTAAATTATTTTTAATAAAAAATTTACAACTTTTTCAAAAATTTGTCATTAAGTAATATTTTCTTTTATATGTTAGAGCTTTGGAATTAAAAGAACATCCTTTTTTCAAAGGAATCGACTGGCAACAAGTATATTTGCAAAAATACATTCCACCATTAGTTCCTCCTCGAGGTGAAGTTAATGCTGCTGATGCTTTTGATATTGGATCATTTGATGAAGAAGATACTAAAGGAATCAAAGTGAAAGATCATATTCAATAACCCGTGATATCAACTATTATATTATTTAGTTAAATGAAACTGATCAAGAGTTGTATAAAAACTTTCCTCTCGTTGTTTCCGAAAGATGGCAACTAGAGATTACTGAAACGGTATTTGACGCTGTTAATCAGGAAGCTGATAGAATAGAAGCCAAACGTAGAAGCAAACTCAGACACAGTCCCGGCAATCATAGTGATAGCAGTTTCGATCTCGGTACATCTGGCACTAATCAGAATTCAGGTTCCCCAGTCAATTCAACGTCAACCAGCACCGATTGCATAGTGGAAGGAGAAATAGCAAAATTAGGTGGTCCATTTTTACAGACTTGGCAAAAACGTTACTTGAAACTTTTCCCTAATCGTCTTGAAATATATATCCGTTCAAAAGATGGTCAAATCCATAAAAAAGGAACAGAGGTTAGAATTAATTTTATTTAAATTATTAAAATGAATTATTGTGATTGATGAGAATTTTGCGTTTTACAATTTCTGATTGAACGCATTAATTCGAATCTACTAATTAATTTTATTTTCATTTCAGTGTAGATCTATATATATTTATCACATATTTTTTATTTTTTTATTTTATTACTAATTATTATTATTATTATTATTATTATTATTATTAATAAAAATAATAATAATAATAATAATAATAATAATAATAATAATAATAATAATAATAAATAAATAATTAAATAAGTTTGGCAACGATTTTATTAAAAGAAAACGTCATTCAAACACTCGTTGGACGATATATTTCAACAGTTCAGCTGTCATTTTGAGATACCAAAACCCAACTCAAATAATATGGATTATTTTATATAATTTAAAAAAAATTTTTTTTAATTTTTTAATTAAATATTTAAATAAATAAATATTTCAATACTTTTACACTAATTTTTTTAAATTCTTTTATAAATAATAAAATTTCGATCTCTATTATAATATCATTTTAAAATAAGTTAAATCATTTTAATAATATTAAAATTTAAAAATTTTTAAACAATACTGAAACATCAATTTGTCACAATTTCCCATACTTAAACTATTTTAAAATATTCAAAACACTGATAGTCACAACACCTTTATCTTTGGATCCAATGACCTTATCAGCAATGCTTCACAAATCACGCGTTCACAATAATTATTAAAACTTTTTACCAAAATTCTAAAATCAGACATTCCTATTTCACTTTTACAGCCTCTATTGTGCTCACTAATATTAGTCAAACCCTTCAATCGACAATGCTCTAGAACTCGAGTACAGAGATGAAGGGAAGTCTCTCCAATGTATGTGGCATTACACTCATCACATGTAAATTGATAAACGATATTTGAACACAATCCAACCAGCGTTTTTGATTTATTAATAAACATATTGCGTACCTTACACGAACTAGAAACGATCTTATACTCTAAATTTCCCAACAGTTTACTTAACTTCCTTTTATAATTTGTAAATACTAACACAAATTTAGGCTCATTCTTATTAAATCCATTTTTACTATTATTTACATCAACACTCAATTTACACCCATTTGTCAAATTACACTCAGACTTTCCAAAACATGGATCCTTAGGATTTTTAATCAATTTGTCAACAGTCTCTTTTATCATTAATTATAAAAATGATTTCGAATACCCATTCTTTATCAACACTTTTTACTGAATTAGCAAAAGTAAACCATAAAGATCATGAACGTTAAATCAATTCCTTCACAATCCCTTCATGCAATTGATGAATTTCTCTCAACTTCATATGTGAATACAATATTCTTATGTAAACTGTTCATAAAATGCAAAAACGGCTCTACATGTTTCTGCTTTTTTAAATACAAGAAAACGACCATCCACATACCTTTTTTGTGCCTGAAGATAACAGTTAAGTAGTCGAAATATATCGTACGACGAGTTATTGAATGGCGTTTTCTTTTAATTATTATTCTTATTCTTATTTATCACAATGTCTGATTCTAATCAAAGAATATACGATACACTACGTGATATCCAGTACAATTCCCAATAGTATACTAAGCTCGAAACTAGTAAACTATTGGGAAATGTACTGGATATCATTTAATGTATCTTGAATTATTATTATTATTATTATTATTATTATTATTATTATTATTATTATTATTAAAATTATTAACATTATTATTATTATTGTCAGTTTTAATAAAATTTTAATTAGTAAGTTCTAAATTCAAATAAAATTTAATAATCACATTTTAGATTTAAACAAAATGAAATATTTAATCTAATTTTTGCGAGACTTTAATTGCAAAATTATCAAACAGCTGTGAGTCAAATCCTACAAATAAAGTCGCTTTCTGATTATTGTTTTTCAACAATCTTCTCATATATTTTCGTTATTTTTGTTTACGGTTCTGTCTTAATTTCAATTTTCTCACTTTGTTAATATCGTACTGTTTTGATTTCTTTTGTATTAATTTGCCTTTTCTTCTATGTTCTTTGTTATTCTCTCTTTATTCATTATGTTATCACTGTTCCATTTCGATTGGGCTTACTCCAATTCAGTTTTGTCATATTTCATTTATATCCTTATGTAATATTTGATTGTACGACATTGTTTTTCTATCAATCCATTGGTATTATGATGTCACAGATCTGACTAAACCATTTCGATTTTTCTGTTTTGTCATTTGTCTTGAAATTTTTTGTCGCAATTCAATTGGTGTTCTTTTGGTGCTCAAACTTTACTATCAATTATTTAGAAGGAATGCTTTTACCGTTCTTTCGTTTTGATTCGCCATCTAGCATTAACAATGGTTATAGATGTTGTATCAAGTTTTTGGCATAAATTATTTTTATCGTTTTGATGAATAATCTAAATATTATGTAATTATAGAATGTTTGTCACGCATAAATTTCTTTTAAGTTAAAACATATTTGTAGTGTTCGATGTAAAATTTTAGGTTTCGAAATACTAGTTTTAGTTTGTAAAACTTGTTTCGATAACTATCTCGAAGACTGGGTTAGGGTGAACAGATGTCCCTTGCGTATCCGTTGGCATTGATAATTGTCGAATTTGTCGACGTAAAAGAAAGGAGGATGTCAGTATTCTCCATAGGGACTTAGTCTCATGGAAAATTATTAACGAATCATGTAATTAAAGGAGTTTTAAATTGAATTTAAATTTGTTTTCGAAAACATCTATCTATTTATTTCGTGTGGTGTTTTCTTTTTCGAGAACGCAAGTTTCAACATAAAATTTGCTATCTATTTTCCACCACAGCTCGGCGGACAGGGTGTAGATTTTGATAAGGAAATTTAGTCGGCAGTTCAATCTGGTTTCGGTTTATCCCTTCAACGCGATTTCAACCCGAAAATTTAATTTCAACATTTTTTTAATTCGCATTTCAACTTCCCCATTTACACATGTGTAACAGCTGCAATTGCAATTTTCTAACACTTAAAATTGATTATAAAGTTCAGAAAATTTATCGAAATCATTTTAGAAAGTCAAATAATATTGTAATAAATTGTCTGTTTAAATATTTATTTTTGAATTTTGAATAACTTTGTACATTTTTGTTTCCAGCTTAAAATTTTCTAAAATTACCTTCATCTTGACATAGTCCATTCTTGAGCCTTATATATGTTGAAGATCTTTGGATGTGATTTTATAATCGTCTTATAAGCTTTTGAGGTGAGCAATATAGACATGTATGTCGACGCGAAGGGATTTTCACTTCGTGTTATTTGATCTAAAATCAACATTTTTGATAGAAAATGAAAACTCCTGCGCTTCAATAAAGTTTTGAGAGATTAGTAATTTATGTTGAAATCCTACAATAACCGTGTGGTTCCGTATGCTTGTATTGATTTTATCGTGCAGATCTTGAAAGATTGGATTTTGAAAATATATCAGCTAGATAGAAGAGGTCATTTTTATTTCGACCAAATTGATCAAAGAAGGAATTCACAAACTTCAATAAAAATTCTAATTCAAGTCACAAATATTTACAAACCTTAGATTATTATTGTTACTTCAGTACAAAAATTTCATTTTTTTTTCTAAGTTTAGTAACATAAGAATAACTTTTTATTTACACTCCAGTCTTTTTACCATTTTTTTGTAATAAAACTGCACTATCTACAATTGATACTTAATTTTAAAAAATCTATTGATTTTCATTCGCTAGATGGGGTGCTACCTTATTATGCTATTGCATACACGCCAATCAAATTATTACCAATACACCACCGTATGTAATATTACTGAGAAAGGTGTACGAATTTTCTCATACCTTATGCAAATGCGTTAAATATGATTTGTCAATAAAAGCTTGATATTTTTCTCATAAGGATGATTGCGTAAACGTGACACTGTACGAAAGACAGCAAGCTTAGCTAATAAAATGATGTAATTGGAGTTTGTGTTGATGCTGGTAATTTGGCAGGACATACTGCTACATTTTCATAAAACAAGTAGGCATTGTGTGGAAATCTCTATGAGTTTTTCAGTTTATTCGACCGGCATGAGGGGCCACTTTGATAAATATGAGAAGAATAACAAAGAAATACTACCAAATGTATACTATAAACAATTGAAGAATCGTATCAGTAGTAGAAAAAAGCACGCTGATGATGGTTTAGTGGTTGATGCTTCGGAAGACATAAATACCAGGGATGCATTTAGAGTGTTTACATTCTACAGCATAATTGGCAAACTGACGACTGAAATGGAAAGAAGAAGTAAAGTGTATAAAGATTTGTCAGCAAAGTTTTCATTCATCAATAACTTACAGTTAAGCGAAGAAGAATTTTTCAAAGGCTGTCATTTTTACAAGAAAGATCTCAGCGTGGACATCGTTGGAGAACTGCAGCAGTTTTATAAGGACCTCCATTCAAAGTTTCAGGAAAGCAAAAGTGATTTCACTTATGCTGAACTGTATGATGTTGTTGTTCAAGATAAACTTCGTAGTCTCTTTCCAAACCTGGATATTGCACTTCGCATTTTCCTCACCACCATGCTAACAAATGTCTCTGCTGGCGATTCTTGTAACAGATAAAGTGACTCAAAAACTCATGTAGAACAACAATGAAGCAGGAGAGATTTTGGTTTTACTCTGCATCGAGGCAGCTGTGCTTACTTCAATTGACTTTGACCAGTGGCTCTCAACCTTTTTCCACTCGCGGCACACTAAAAATATCTGAAAAATTGTGGCACATCTTAAACAACAAAGAAAAATTTTGTTTGCATAATTTTTATTTTAAATGCTTAAATTTTTAATGAGATGGTTGAGCTTGCTTTCGAGAGAAAATAAGGTTGAAACGTGGCTCCAAAGAGCCGCTCTCTCTTTTTTGATTTGATTTCAGTTAAAGCTGAAAATCCATATTCAAAAAACCATGAAGACGTAAAGGGTAGAATGATATTGGATATTTTTTGACCCATAAGCTATTATCTTTTCTTCATTATTGTCACCTTTTGGGGATACAACAGCACCTATACAGTCTAAACTAGCATCTGTATTCAAAATAAAGGTTTTATTAAAGTCTATATGACATAGTAATGGTGCAATGGTCAAACTATGTTTTAATTTACCAAAAGCTTCTTCATATTGTGTTGTCCAAACAATACTTTTGTTTTTACCACCTATCAAAGATTCCAACGGTCTAGCTATCTTTGAATAATTTTGAATAAATTTTCAATAATAATTACATAGTCCTAAAAACTTCTGAGATGTTTTACACAGTTAGGCTGTTTCAATTTTGGAAATATCCGTCTTATCATTAATTATGTGACTCAAAAACTTCAATTCAGATACTACAAACTTGAATTTTTCTGGATTGATTTTAAGTCCAGATTTTCTAATTCGACGAAAAAGTTTATTAATTCTAATTTTGTGTTCCTCAATTGATTTTGAAAATATTAAGATATCGTCTAAATAAACTAGTGCTTCATTCCACATCATATTACAAATAATTAATGTCATTAGTTTTTGGAAAGTTGAAGGTGCCGCAGCTATTCCAAAAGACATCCTATTAAAGCAAAATTGACCCTGTCTCGTAGAAAATGCGGTTTTCAGTTTACTTTCCTCGTCCAATTCAACTTGGTAATAAGCATTTCCTAAATCTATTGATGAAAAATATTTTGCCCCATTCAGAGAATCTAACATTTCGTCAACATTTGGAATTGGAAAAGCTGGTCTAACGGTATTTGAATTTAAAATTCTAAAATCTAACACATTCGTATGTCAGAAGTTCCCCTTTAGGCACACACACAATTGGGGAATTCCAAGGGGATTCACATTTCTCTATTATTTTATTTTCCGCCAAATTTTTAACAATTTCTTCTAAATTTTCTTCATAGTGTATTGGTTGTCGCCAGGTTTTAATTGGTATCGGGCCACAATTCGTTTCTATTCGGTGTTTTAAAATATCTGTTTTGCCTATACCCCATTTATTACACATAAAAATATATGTAAACTGTATGACAATTTCATATGCTGGATTAAAACTTTAAATTATTATTATCTCATCTACAGTTTTATTATCTTTCTTATTATTGAAGCCAAATTTTGCTTGCAAACTGAGGATATTTTGATGCGTTCTGTGGGTTAAATTTTAACTTTTTGAACTACCGAAATTCATCGACAATCATCACTTTGACAATCAGCGACTTAGTGAGAGAGGCTATTTATATACAAAATGTAAACAAATACTAGTTATATTCAGATCAAATACTAATAATTCCATTAATCAAATAATGCATCATTATCACGATTTTTTTACATAATTATTATTATTAGTTAATCGATATCGGAAGTTTTAGATTTAATCAGTTATTTTAATCAATCTAGAAATTTTTATTTCAATGTTATCTGAAAATCAGTTTTACTCTATCAAATGTTTGTTTTTTTTATTAAAAACGCATCACTGCATTGTCGGTCAAATGATTGCTAAATGCTTGTTATAAATTATTGGGAATTTGCACTACATTCAATATATTTTTCATTTTTGATAAGTTTAGTTTGCATTTCTTATTTCCAAATAATCTAAAAATTTCCTATTCAATTAATTCAACCCTTTGGATGTATTAAACAAAATGTAATATTAGTTCTATGTGATTTTAGTCGACCTTTGCGTCCAACCATTACATTAAAAGATAAAAATTATCAATAGGTCGGTTATTTATATAGTTATTATATTGCAATAGAGGTCAAGGAGCGGATTGGAAATTTGTTTAAATGTGCCCTGTGTAATTCAATACAACGAGTTAGTGATTAGAATGTGCTTTGTGAATACTCATTTTTACAATGGATTGAAACTTTTTAACTATTGAATATTTCCACAACATAAACAAGAGAGATTAAATTGATGTCTTACTTTAGAAGCATTGGAAATGCTAGAGATTAAGGAGGAACAGAATAAGATGAAGTATTTCAGGAATGAAACTTATATTCAAACTAGATCCTTTTTAAATCCATATTTAAATATAATTATCGATCAAAAATATCTGTTTATATGATTGTGTTGAAGGTTGACCCGATATCCCAGGTGTACCCCAAGTACTCCAGGCACCACAGAAAGCTATCAATTTAAATTGACGATTAAGACACCAGAAGGTTTATCACATGTTAGAATTAAAGAATTTTTTCTCTACATGGAATTTTTCCTGACGAAAATTGCAAGAAATAGTCCGGAAAACAGTAATATGATGTGTCAAGTGGGCTTAAATAAAAAAACAAATAAAAAAGATTTTCGACTCGAAATTACAGAATTTCTAGTACAAATTGTTGTTTATCTTTCTGTCATTGATAGTTTCATTAGCTCAAATTATATTATTGTAGTTATTGATGTATGTTTATTGGTTAAAGGTTCTGTGAATATCGTTCTTTCGGGCAAACCGTATTTTAAATATTACACTATGCTGTATTGTAGTGAATTAAATTCGTTCTATGTGTTATTACAAGTTAACTCAATAAAATTATTCTTTTACTTTGAAAGTCTATTATCTCGACTTTTTGAATTTCTGCTTAAATTTAGTACTGGACAGATAAAATTTTATATTAATAATAATAATAATAATAATAATAATAATAATAATAATAATAATAATAATAATAATAATAATAATAATAATAATAATAAAAATAATAATAATAATAATAAAATTATTTTCATTATTGTCATAATTAAAATTTTCAAATAATTTAGCACATTTTATTTTAAAATCGATTTTCGATTTTATTTATCTAATTTTTAGCTCATTTCAATGTTCGACATCAAGGAAATCCAACCGGATTTTCTAAAAGTCAATAGAATGGATCATGTCATTGTTATTTTGTTGAAAACTGACAGTAAAATATTCATAACCTCCAACGTAAGTAAATTTCTTCTATGAAATTGACAATTTAAATTGTTTGAAATTTTAATAATTTTTTTAAATTATTTACTATTATATTTAACCTTCAGTAGGAATGTGGCAAATATTTATTCTAACACAATTAAAAATAATATTATTATGTACTTAGCTGTAATTATCACTGGCTACCCCTTGCAGCCTAATTCAAGTGATTTATATTTGTTCATATATTTTCCCCGGCTCTAAAACCTGATGCTAATTGAATTAAATTCAGTTTTCCTTAAAAATTAAACTAAAATATCTTGCCGTATAAATACAATCTCGATATTCTTATTTTTATTTATATTCGGATCAATTCTAGTACAAATCGTGAACTTATTGTCCTTTCTTTTGAATCGAAATAAGTTATTTTAATGACCTACCTGTAAGGAGGCGCTGGAAGATTTTTCCAGCTCCTGTGACGATTAAAATTTAAAGAAATTTATTATAAAAATTGATATTATAGAAATTATTTTAATTGGATGATAGATCATATCGTTTTGATATTCAAATTAAATCAAATTAAATTTCAATAACTAAAAATTACAAAATTTCGTGTAATTGTCCGGTGGCTGATCGGAAAGATGTGGAGAGCCTAGCGTAGCCCTCAGTTATAGGTAGGTATCACTGTGTGGGTCACACTTTTATCATTATTTTATAAAGCGTATTAATATAAATACAGCTTATAGATATTTATTGTTTAAATTAAATGTTAATTTAATTAAATTAAAAATTAAATATATATACATACAGTAAAACCTCAATAATTCGAAATTTTCTGCAAAAAAATCTGCGGCAGTTATGTCTTCTATAAAATGAAGGAAACATTTGATGAAATAAATATATTCAATAAAGCTCTTCTCAGTAAGACGTTTGCATTTAAGAAGAAAGCATGCTTAAGGGGTAAACAAAGTAAGGAAAGAGTTTTACTGTTTTACTAAGTGCAAATTTTGATGGTAGTGAAAAGTTAGTGCCATTGGTGATAGGTAAATTCTCCAATCCAAGATGTTTTAAAGGGATAAGAAAATTGCCAATGGGTTATAAGAACTATTCGAAATCATAAATGATATCAAAACTTGTTGAAGAGTGGGTGAATGTAAAGGATAGGGAATTTAGAGAGGAGGAAAGGAAAGTTTGTTTGCTTATTGATAATGTTTCGTCTCACCCTAAAATATTAAATAAAATATTATTTTTCAAATTTAACCATTTAAAATTATCTATAAAATAAAATTATTAATGACTCAAAGTTTTTAAACCGTGCGCATACTTTTGCTTAGTTATATCTTTGTATGTTGAGGTCGGCATATTATTTTAGCGTCAATAACATAGAAGGGTAATTATTTTACTCTAATCGTTTTAAAATGTTCATTCTATAATTTATTACCAAAGTACAAAAGCGCTTAATAATTCGGAATGAATTTCAACGTCCCATAAAATTCGCATTATTGAGGTCTACTGGAAAGTTCTGTGTATGTTTCTATGATACAATTTTCGACAAGCAAGGACATATTTATTTGGCGCATGTCCGCATCTTTATTTTTATCCCTTAATGTATATAACAAATTTTTTCTCCATAAATAATATTTCGCCATAGTCTTTAAAGTACACAATTGATAAAGGCTGTGCAGAAATATTGCTTATATTGATTTATAGTCTTATAAATTAATAAAAAATTATTGAAGTTAATAAAAAGTCGAAAATGAAATCAAAAGATAATGATGATTATAAAAATTTTAATTTAAAAATGTTTTTTAATATTATCAAAATTTGTAAAAATTGTTTTAATATTCTAAAATATATAAAGCTTGTACAATCTTAGCGGGTGATTACAGGAAAACTATCGAAATATATCGTTAAACGTGTGTTTGAATGGTGCTAACTTATAATAAAATTCATTTAGCTATAAAAACCCAAAAATGACAATTTGAGTTTCGCTATTCTTTATTGAGACGTTTGCTGTTTGATTGTTAAATCATCTTAATTTTGGTGTAATTTTTGCGCGTTTTTTTGGTAAAGTAGTAATTTTTAATGTTAGTATTGTTTTTCTATGTCGATGTTTACCATGGATTTATTATTGGCGGTTCCGATATAAATTCATTCTCGTCTAACATGTATCTGGGCCAATATCAATATTTACATACATACCTTCTTCAATTGACAAAATAAATTTTCTTTTCAACTTTGTGAAATAGTGTTTTTGTTTTTTCTCCCGCCGCTTCAATATAATAATATTCTATCACTTGAAATACTCTGGCTGGTCTTTTTTGCAGGCCATACTTACTCCGAATGTAAATTTTATGGTGGCCTTTTTGCGGTATTTTTCAACTTTACATATTTATTTATTTAGGACAAGATTCTGATTACTCAGTGGAAAGAGGAGATTTTGAATGGGTTCAAAATGAGCAATGACGTTATTGCCACTATGAACCGTAAAGCTCATAAAATGTATGGAACTGGCCCTGATATCACTTCTGGAAGCTGTCAAAATTGCTCGAATTCAAGAACTTCAAGTGACTATCATCGCTTACATAGTACAAGTAGCAACTCCAATAAAGAAGAATGTGACTTCCCATCCTCTTCCTCACATCATCTCAATACTTCTCTTTGCTCAGTAAACCCCTCATCTATAAATAATCACCCCCATGTCAATGAAAATAACTGAAAATTCAATTAACAATTCATTTTCATTGCCCAGAAAATCTGTCTGTGTATCTGTTATAAAAAAAAGAAAATTTGTTGATATTCTAATCATATTTTACTTTCTAAATGCTAGCTTTAATCTTATGGGCCAAGTTTGCTTGATTCTAGACCTCACCAGGAAATGACTTGATCCACTGTGATTTATTTTTTAATTGCGTTCAAATACCGATCTAAGATTATTCTTTTTATTCTTTGTTTGTTTGGTTTTGTATGTAAATGAGTGTTGTTTTTTCCATTCAGATTTGTTTTTAAACTTTGAATGGCTTAATTTTGTTGTTATAAACCTTGTACAAATTATTATAATGTTATTTTATCACTTTATTATTATTATTGTTATTAATTATTATTATTAATTATTATTATTATTAATATTAATAATTATTATTAATTATTATTATTAATTATTATTATTATTAATATTAATAATTATTATTAATTATTATTGTTATTATTATTGTTATTGTTATTAATTATTATTATTAATTATTATTATTATTAATATTAATAATTATTATTAATTATTATTATTAATTATTATTATTATTATTAATATTAATAATTATTATTAATTATTATTGTTATTATTATTGTTATTAATTATTATTATTAATTATTATCATTATTTTTATTATTAATTATTATTATTAATAATTATTGTTGTAATTATTATTATTATTATTATTATATATTATTATTAATAATTATTGTTATTATTATTATTGTTATTAATTATTATTATATATTATTATTAATAATTATTGTTATTAATTATTATTAATTATTATTATTTATTATTAATTATAATTATTTGTTTTTATTATCATTATTAATTCTCTTTTATTTATTATATTCTAGTCATTTTCAGATTCTCCTGTAAAAAATATTATAAAAATTATTATTGTTGTTTTCTTTTTCAATATTCATTTATTATTATTATCTATTTGGATTTGTTCTACTTTCTGTGTTTTGTGGCTACTGACTATCTATTTAGATGTAAATTTATTTATAGAAAATAAATGCTGATAAGTAGCTATTATTACCGGTCAAATTTATTCTTTAAAATAAAATATTTTCTTTAAATTTTTAAAATTTGTACATATTTAATTGTAGCGGTTGTCGTTAAGGACTTTTTTAATTTGATATAATTCTTTGTGTAATTAGTTAATGAATAAAACCTTTGATATGGATCTTCTTTTATCGGTTCTTCGTTCATAAAAATTGTTATTTTATTTCTAAAAATAATACATTTAATTTTGCTGCTGATGGGGTCAATTTATACATTGAATTAAATAAAACTATCTCTGCGTGTTTGACAGAAATTGCTCCCATTTAGAGGGTGCTGGTATTTGATTATTATTTTTTTATATTTGGCTGAGCATTTAATAATCGGAATTATTTCCGATTTCATATAATTATACGATATGCTATAATAATTGCTTATAAATTATTTAAAACACCTCTTATCTCTCCTTGTCTAAAAGCCTTTAGTCTCTAGATACTTCTAATAAAGATAATTCCATTTTATATATCTATATCCTTCAGCTAAGATCATGAAACTTTCTATTAATTTCTCATGGTCCAGTAAATTTTTTTTACTCCGAACATCTATTTTTACTAAAACAAAATATCCGACTCGAAATTCACTATTCGTCCACAAACGTTTGACGAAACTTGAAAAAAGTGTTGAATAAATCACTTACTTGATTCCATTTTAGTCAGTTTTAATTTTAAACGATTTATTTGTTTGTTGAATGTGCTAGGTTATTCACAATAATTTTAAGCACCCCTCTAAAAATAAATCTTTTTTAAACATTCAAGTTTATTTGGATTATCACTGAAAATGTTTTTGAAATAATATGCTTTTCAATCTTCTTAATAAATACACTTTTCAATTTTGCCATAGACAAGTTTATAATCATATTTTCCAATCAAAACGAAAACTCCACAATCAAAGTATACGAAACAACGAAAGTTCAAGGAAGAATGCATCGAGTATCTTTTCGTAGCAAAACGATCAGATGATTATCAAGTTCTTTTTTGTTTACTTTGCCATTTAAACTTATTAAACGAATCTATAGTCCCAAGTAAACAGAGGTGACCTTTGTAGAAAATCATTTAGCAGAGAATGGAAAACCATTCGTATACTTCAAAAAAGTAAACAACCATAGAATAATCTTTTCAGTTTCACGAAACTTCCTTAAAAGGTTGCTGAGTTATTATCAAAGCTGAAAAAAGCTCACATTAAAGCTGTACCAGTAATCAGACCAGCACTAACTATTACTACCAAAACTATACTGGGATCTGATGCTGCTGAAAAAGTGAAAAAATTGCCTTTGTCAAATGACAGAAAGTCGAGAAGAATCACGAATATCCTCAGACTTACAAAATCAAATCGAACACCACTTGAAAATATCTGTGGAAATTCTTTGGGATATTTTAAGTTTATGAATCTACGATCATTAGTGGAAAAGCTTCGCTTATTGTATTCATTCCCTTCATCAAATCTAATTGGTGTGACAGCTATTTCAAATGTCATTTTGTTGATGTTATTCTACTTGTATTTCTTTGAAATGTTGTTCTACATCGAAGCTTTATCAACTTTTACTTGATAATATGCATGTTCCATCAAAGTAGAGCGTTATACGAAACAGCGTTAAGCGGGATCTTACTGTAATACTTATAACAATGTTTAAAAAAATAAAACGCTGTAGGGAAGAAGCAATGCAGATAAATTACTTTGGGTTTCTGCAAACCCCACCACTGCGTGCAATTTTCGAGGAATCCCATTTACTATGAAACCAAGTAAAATCGAAATAGCACTAAGCAGAACTAGAGATAACGGCGGAAAACTTTAAAACCACCATAGACATAGACTCACTCAAAGAAACATCAAATATAATCCATGATCTTACTAGTGAATGGTATGCTGAGCAGTGGTTTTTAATGACTTGCCAAGGACACGTAGCTAAGACTATAGGGGGTCAATAGACAGTCAGCATACCTTACCAAGCATAGTGCACTGAATGACCAACAGTTTTACTTTTTGATCAAAGCCCGAAATAATATGCTGAGCTTAAACTATAATACCCATAGAGTTAAGGAAAAGGCAAATACTTTATGTAGGCTTTGTAATAAGGAACCTGAAACCCAATCACATATATTTAATCACTGTACCCAGACTTGTAATGCAAGGAGAAACAAACACAACAACGTGATGGAAAAAGCCAGCGAGTATCTTATCTCTAAGGGATTCCAAGTAGATGTTGAAAAACCACTGCCCGGCGTTGAAACACGACTACGACCTGACCTAATTATAAAATCCAAACGAAATAACCTGATTCACATCCTAGACATTAAGGTTCCATATGACCACCTTATTAACTTTGAAAACGCCAAAGAGGAAAACTATAAAAAATATAAGGACCTTTCCTTTGAAATAGGCAAAGTTAATAATTGCCACACAACAGTAACCGCACTAGTAGTCGGAACACTAGTGTCATGGGACGGTGAGAATGATAGAACACTAACTAAGATAGTACTTAATAAGATAGAGATCAAAATACTGGCAAAAATATGTATGGCCACTGCAGTCATATCCAGTTATAGAATATACATGGATCATGTAACCAATAGGATAAACAATATATGTACACAAAATTGATGCCTCAAGCACTAAGTGCTTAGAAGCACAAAAACCTATTTAGCGAAATATCATTCATAACTTTTCCTTTAGAAATAATAATAATAATAATAATAATAATAATAATAATAATAATAATAATAATAATAATAATAATAATAATAATAATAATAATAATAATAATAGTAATAATTATAATAATAATAATATAGAAAGGATGATACTTCGCTAATAGGTAAATAGAGTTTTAATAATGTACCTACATGTACCTAGTGGCATATTATGCTTATTAGTGCATCCCACAGATGTATGAAAATAAAAAATGTTATTTGGGGTATGGCATACTTCCAAATACATTAATTATTAAAAAACAGTAAAACAAGATAGGCTTATGTTATTAATTACACTGGATGTCATTAATAACTTAGAGATACGAACAATTGCTGATATGTATGATCAAAGTGAGGTTAGGAGCATTAGATGCTCACTAGCTTACACTCTCTTACCAAATAATAACACAAATAATTGGTACGAGACAATATAGATCCCAATAGAGCACTAGCACTTAGATGCCACTGCCTATTACTAGAAGACAATGGGTTGATATCTAGCCAATATCATCACATCAGCAGACATAACCAATCAGACGTATGTCTGTGAAGCATCGCAAAATGATGCTCAAAACTGGGCCTTGAACTGACATGGTCTGGAGGAGGGGATTGGTGGGAGTGCTGTCTACTTGGGCAGAGTATTGTGATGGCTACTGATGATCCCCACGGGGAACTCGGTATAAATCTCTAAAAGTAGAAATCTAAAAACCAGTTGAAACTTTCACGTTTCAACTTATCCTTATGGATTATACCTACTCTTTGGAGAGGTTGGTAAAACCAAGCTTGGTGACATTAAGCGGGGTTATGCTGTATTTGAAACAGTAAAGATAGGTTTTATAGTTGCACTATTTAATTAAAGATAATTAAGACATATTCTTATATCTCTGATGTTTTTCTTTTTTACACAAACTAATGAAGAATTTTATGGAAACAGAGAAACAGGCAGATGCCTGGAGTGGTCAAGAATTACGGCGGCATGAGTGGCAGTATTTGTTTATTATAATAATTCACACAGACTTCAGTTTGAACACAAAATTTAATACTAACTGGCTTAAAACCAAAAACTAAAGAAGTCCTTTTTAAAGTATGACTATTAAAGAATGTGGCAAGTGACAACCCTACTCTATAAGAACGCTTCTATCCTGTTTTGCTAAGTAGTGTTGAAGCGAAATATTAATATACCATTAATGTAAGTGTAACAAAACACGTAAAAAATCATGTAAGTGATGATGGTTTACAACTAATGAATATAACTTTAACAACTGATGATTTTCTGCATGTCACTACAATTTTGTTTGGGTAACAAAATGCACAAAAGTAAAAAATGGGAAATCAATAAAAACATTGATATTCGAAATAATAATTAAAAAGGCAAAATCAATAAAAATTTTAAAATAAATATTTATCGGGGGAAACGGGTATGGGCGGATGCCAAATGACGACACGAATCCAAATACAATAAAATTAAAACAATTAGGGTTCCCAGAAGGAAATATTTAATAAAAATGGAAATTAATTAAAAATTAATTGGCTAATGGGAAACCCGAGCTAATAGGAAGTCTGAGCCAACAGAAAACCCGAATAGTGTGAGAAACCCGGAACGTCAACAAATTTTCTAATTACAGAAAACGAAATTGATTGACGAAGAAAACCCGGGATAAAAGAGAAACCCGCCACCAAAATAATTATTGTAAACAAATGGAAACTCCGGGAGCCCAGAAATAACTAATTTGGTTTTGGACAGAGATGTCAAAAATGCCAAAACCAATTTAGTTTTTGGGTGACTTGAGTTGCGAGATGAGTATAAAAAGAAAAGGCAGTTGGTTGCCAGTTAGAAAATTGCCAATTAGTCGAAGAGAATATTTCAGAGAGCGGAATAAAGGAGGTAATAAACTTAAAGATAAATCAACCAGCCAAACAAATTGCGTACCAGACAGGGACATCTCCCTTTGGAAGACGTATCCCTACGCATTGAATTTTGTGAAATCGTGCAGAGTGATTTTGTAGAGTATTGTGAATTGGATCGATTTTTGTGAAAGTTGTGAATAAAGTTGTGATATATAAATTGGAAATTAATCTTATTGTGTTGGGTTAAATAAATTGATTAAAGAAGGACAAGGAGTAAGACCTAAGCACCGACTTTCTATATAAAAACCCAACAAAAATTTATATGATCCTAAGTGATCAAAACTTTTCTAAAATTTATTGAGTTATAATTTTATTTGGTTCGGCAGTAACTGTTTTCTCTGACTCCACGTGCTCTTTAAATAATACTGGAATTGCTCAACACAGGAAATCTTTTATTCAATATCAACAATTTCACAACGATTCAAATGTTACTTTTACAATATTGGCAGGAATCCCCACGTCAAGCCCCTTTTCAATTAACTATTAAAATATCCTTGACAAGTCTGACTAGTTCTTTTTCAATCTCACGAATCTTTTTAACTTTTTTGTTACTCGCAAATTTTCGAAATTATTTGTGTCCCTGTTATTGATTTGGAACTCCCTTATATATGGAATCTCGTTTCAACAACTAATTTGATTGGCGGAAATTTGAGCTGGACTCCGGTTCCCCGGGAGAAGACTGCGAAACAAATCACATTAGGGAATAATTCATTCCCTTCGTAATTAAATTGATCAAAATCGGAGAATTTCTCCTTAATTTAATTTATTTGTTTTCGTCATTTTAATTAATTAATAAATTAGTATTTAATTAATTTTATATTATTATTTTCGTACTTGTCTCATCAATTGACATCGGCACATACACATTTCCCTCGGAAAATATTGATTTTAATTTTTGATTATTTTTAATTAATTATTTTATTTTTCCAAATTTTTATTTATTATAATTTTTTTTGAAAATCACCTAACCCAAACAAATTGATCATTAAAATGATATGCTGTTCATATCTGGATTTATTGCTGAAATTAATTTTAAAATAATAATAAATTATCTATTGAAGTCACCTTGCTAACTTTAAAATTCTCTTTTCTCAAATGTATTATTTCTCTTCTCATCTTTTGTTTCTAATTTTTGTTGTCTTTGAGACAAAATAACAATTTTTCAATAATAAAAAATTTATCTTCTGTTCCTATTGATAATTATTAATAATTAAAACCCATAACAAAAATAAGTATAAAGAAAGTTGAGTATATAGATGAAATCAAAAAACACCTCAACTGTAATAATGTTGATATCTAGAAGCAAATAACAAAAATAAATGACATTTAGAACATTTATCCCCCAAAATGTTTTTTATGAAACTGCGAATGAATTCTCTATATTTACCTAAACAAATATTGAGATGTTTTAAGATAAAAATGAAAATCACACAATATAATACTTAGTAAACAAGTTAGTTCCAGATATAATAAAATTGGTGGGTTTCTGTGTGTTGACATTTTGAAGCTATATGGTTGTTACCCAGACAACCCCATACAAATATCTTTCGCATACCACTCGGCACCCGTTGCTAAGTAACGTTGGAACTGTGTTCGAGTGGGTATATCGTCCGCAAAAAGTGAGCGCTATTACTAATGCTAAAATTGACCGAACGATCCATGGGTCCAACGAGCTGCCGATAGAAGGCCTGTGCTCGTTTTCGATTTTTAGGTCCCATTATATTCCTATCTCCTTCAAATGTTAACCTATACTCTCAAATCATTTATCGTTATACCTATTCGCTTAGTTCTTCTTATCGTTATCCGTGTTATTGATTATTCTATGGCCTGTACACCCTTTGTTATGTTAAATATTCACACAGTATCTTTCTTACCCTTATCCCTATTATAACTACGATGTTCTCTATTATTATTATTAGCATCATCATTGTTACTATTATATGTATTACCTTTATTAATTGTTGTTACTTTTACATTTATTATTACTCTTATTACTATAATTACCAATATATCTATAATTATTACTATTATTATCATTATTACTATTATTATTATTGTTATTTTATGATTATCATTATCCTTACTATCATCATTGTCATTATCAAATTTTTAGTAGGGATCCTTCCTTATTCCTCAGCTTTGTGAAAATGCTTTGCTTATATAAAAATTTAGCTGTAATCCATCCTTTTTTTACAGTTTTCGACAAAGTATTTTCCTTGAGTCGGAAAATTTTAGCAGCGTACCGCCCTTATTTTACAGTTTTATAAGGACATCCTACTAACAATTGAACAACATTCCACTTTTATTTTACTATTTTCGATAAGTATTTTAGTTGATTCGGAAAATTTGGGCAGCGTTCCGCCCATATTTTCCGTCTCAATTCAACATAAATTATTTAATTTTTACATGTCATTTTAAACATTATTTTTCATGATTTTAGTCGTTCGGATTAATCTTTTTCCGAAGGCTATTTATTTTAACTGTTGCAACGATTTCGCTATTTTCCCCGCTACCCTTTCCCTCTCTTTGTCCTTATGATCTATTTATGTTCATGTTATATTTAATAAGTGGCCACTTGACTACTCAGTGTTAATGATTTTCAGCCGAATGTTGTTAAAAATTTTTTGTCGATTTTATCGAAATTAAGTACAAGAAAGTTGAGCCAAAAGACCCACATTCAAGCTACTCTCTTTCGCTATTTAATTCAGTGATTTGACGTTTGGGTTCCTGTGTTCTCACGCCGGGACCTTCACGGGCACGGCTGTTGGCGGACTTACACCGCACTTACACAGTCGATAGGGGTGTTTTATTTTACTGACTTGCAATATGTTTTGGCTGTGGGCCGAAAAAGGAATGAATGAAAATTACCAGATCCATTGGGTAAAAGCCTCGAATGCATGAAATAATCGTCGGAAGTTTGTAAGCATATAATAGAAATTCATAGTAGCATAATTCATAATTCATCATATATTGGAAATTCGTAGTAGCATAATTCATAATTCATAGCAATTACAGCACTAATCTGCCAATCAACAAGTTCGCAGTCATCCATGCAGTTAGCTGCAACGCACACTACTACGATCAGTTTCCAAGTGAGACTGAAAATCAATATTTCAATCAAGTTGAAAATAATACTGCCAAATAGTTGTGTTGATTTGTGAAAACACATCAGTATATATACCTATAATTTGGCTTTAACCTTGTGTGTTAATTTTATTGCGATTAAACAAAATTCGACCTTGAAATTATATGTGCTATCTAAATTAAATTTTTATCAATTTCTTAATTTAAATTGGTAGTTTATTTTTAACATTTTTAATTAAATTTATTCAGCCAAAAATATTTTATTTTTATTCATTTAATTCATTAATTTTTACTTTTATAAAATGATCATTTACGGTCAAATTTTCTTGTTATTATGTTATTTTTTATGTAAATTTCTTGCGGTTCTTGATGCATTTTGTATTTATTTTATTTTACTTTTATGTTTTTGATTTTATATTTATTTATATTGGTGGGTTACTGGGCGTCGACGTTTGTTTAAATCTTCTTACGGTTACCCCGGTAACGCCATATAAATATTTTCTAGCTACCACTCGGCACCCGTTGCTAGGCAACGTTGGAAATGTGTTCGAGTGGGTGGATTGTCCGCAAAAAGTGAGCGTTATTACTAATGCTGTAATTGCTCGGACAATCCCTGAGTCCAACGAGCTGTCATTAGAAGACTTGTGCTCGATTTAGGTCGTTTGGCCCCCTTTCTGTCGTCAATTTATCATTAGAGTTTGTCGGAATATCAAGAAAGATTTGACAATGTTACGTTAGAAACAGACTTAACTATTATATTTTGTGTGTTGGTTACGATATTGCTAGCGCTATAAATTCGAAATAAATACTTATAGTCTATAACTCAACAATATATTATACACAAATCAAATACATTTTTCAAGTTTATTCGGCTTTGTTCATCAATCGAGCGGCTCGGCGCTTAGCTCACTCTTTCCGTCCGGGTCGATATCTGTTCGTAGCTGGGGTTGTTATTGAGGTCGTTGTGGGGGATGCTTTAGCCTCCTGATAAGCCAATTGGGCTGAAGCAAATACAAGGGGATAGGTTACAGCTGCCTCTTCTTGACAGGCGGACAGTGCAACCTCCAACCATTTTATTTGGATCTTCAAACTCTGTATCACTTGCTTTTCCTCAGCCCATACCTTTTGGGCTGCTGTAAGTCGCTGGTAAAGAGAGCTGGCCTTCCTGGGGTCTATCCAGGTAGCCTTGACTAATTGTACTTCCCGGGTTAATTGGATAACCTGGTCGAGAAGGTTCTTATTGGCTTGTCGTACGTGAGCCAGTTCCTTTTGTAATATTTGGGAAGACTCCATCTCTATAATAAAGAACGTAAAGATTACTACTGGCGGTTTTACAAATCTCCATCATACAGTTAAGTTAAACATATTTTGTAAAACTACGCTAAGGAAGTAATAAGTAACACAAGTTACAAATATTTAGCATGTATTTCGAAAAATTGTAAAAAAAAATAATTCTAGTTAGCGAATTCTCAGAATCAATTAGGTTCAGAATCCTGGAAGAATTTCTTGATCCTTTCCTCAGGGGAGCAGTTCGGGATCACGACCACGGGCCGCTTTGTATTCCGGACCGGTCTCGGGGGGGTTGGATAGGCGTCCGCGAGTCGTCCGGCCGCGAGATCGTCCTCTACGTTGGCCAAATAGTTCCTGGCCCAATTCACTGAGGAGTTGACGAGGCGCTGATGGTTCAGGAGGTGGTGTAGAAGTGCCCGGGCCCGCACATGGATGTCATGGGCCGGACTTGGGTCGCTGGATCAATCCTCCTTCTTAAATTGTCTCATTGTTAGCTCCACCAGGAGCGTGTCTTCTCGCAGGTTTCCTCCTGGCTGGGGCATGTCGGGATACCGCTCCTTGTTGACACGCTTCCAGGCTTGACGCCACTGGTCCGTGATGGATATAGGGACCAAATTAAGAGGTCCAGAGTTTCCTAAACGACAAAATTATCATGACCCTGTGAATTGTTTATTTTCGGAATTTGTAATTCAATGGAATGTACGGCTTTACTCTCTGGGAGTACGGTGTTTTGTTACTCGAATACCCTTAAATAGCTATATCGATATGGGTTGAGGAAGGAAAATTATTCCAAGGAGTCGCAAAAGTATTTGCAAAATTTTTACTTAACTATCGAGTACTTTTAACGTAATGAACTTCACTAATACTACGAAATTTATGTAATTCTTGCCCACAATTATAGTATAACCTTCAAGGGGATTATTTACACAAAAAATCCCTATGATTACGGGAGATACCAAAATTGGATTTCGGAATTGCTCCGAGGATTTGATTAATCATTTCCAGGACGCCATAAAAGAATATCTAAGAAAATATCCTGGTAATTATTACAACATATTCCCTATTACGAAATTAACAAATCGTCTACAAGCGTTATGTTATTATTCCTGTTCGTTTGTGAACGTACCTCCAGAATTCGCTGTCAGAAATTCCTGTAATTATTGCGCGATGGTTAATGCCTCTATTAAAATGAACCTAAAATTGATTAGAAGATTTAGGTAATTGCTACCGTATTTTATTCATATTGAGTTAGAGTCATTTACAAAATTTTAAAATAAAAAAAAATAAAAAAAAACTTATCTGCAAATAATCTAGGTAGATATCATAAATGAAGTTATAGTTACCTATCACGGGTTGAAATAATTGACACGCTACATTTATAAAATAAACTTGAAATTTCTCACCAAGGTTCACGTAATTATTAATATATTTTTATTGCAAAGGATTCTATAGCCGTAAATACATAACTTCAGAGTTATTTAAACTAAAAGCAAAAATTGATAATGCGTGCGGTCTAAAACACCAAATAAGAAACAATATTATTAAAAAACAGATTTATTCTCTCGATGTCGTGACCTATCATTTTACAGTCAGTTCAACTTACCATATTTATATAATATAAAATATTTATTAGTCTATATTTAGTAATTTCAATTTACTATAATTATTATTAATTGATAATTTTTATATTTATATTAAAACGTCAATAACTAATATTTATTTTTTAATAAATTGTTTAGTTGCTATTATTAAAAAACGAAATCCATTTTTAAATGAACCCAACCGCAACAAATATTTGAGTTATCCAAACATGTTTAACATTGAATTAATTTAAAGAAATGCCTATGTCAGCGTTACGATAATTTTCCTGGGGTAAAAATCTATCTAGAAAAGTTTTATCATTGGAAAATGGAAATTAAGACTTACTACCCCGTTGTTGATCCAGATTTGAGATTAGCTCTTTGCTTGCTGTCCTGGTTGTGGTACCTATGAAATCTTGTTGTTGGTGCATTGTTAAGCTAAATTGGATAAGTGTCCGATCCGTAATTCCGTCGGTGGCTCTATTTATGGAGCTTACCAGTGGGGACAGGAGTGTGCATGTGCATTGCATCTCGTTCGGTAGTGTGTAATATTGAAGGTGAGAAAATTTGCGTGGCAAATCAATACCTCAGAGAAATTGACGGCCAGGTTGATTTAATTTTTTATTTGTTGGTGAATTTACTATTAAGACTTCCAGCTGGGATCATTAATCAATTCTGTCCTGCATTTAAGGGATTTCTTCTGTCTTATTTTCCTTGGATTAATCCCCGATGTGGTCTTACTATTGGTGGGTGAGGTTGTCTCTATTGATTTGTATACTATCAGGTTTGAATTTACAGTTCATTAGGTGGAAGTAGGGTGACTCAACTACTAACAGGTTTGTTTACTTTTACGAGATTTATTCCTAACGTCATTTTTTAGTTTTACCTTTATTAAAATCTTTTAGATTATAGTGAAATCGTCAGCTTTGGTTATATTTATATTATTCCCTAGATTTGGATAGGTGGTTAAACAGTCAGGTCTATTTTGGTAATATTTGATATATTAGTCGTATTTACATTAATTTCTAGATTTTGAGTCGGTCAACTGATACTTTCAGTTATGCGGTTGTTAACGACAAAATATCTTTATTAATTATGGACGTCGAATTTTATTTAATTTTATTTCCCAATTGTTGACGTAGAATTCTCGAATGATTATTCACGGTTGTTTCTTATGTATCCTCCTAAAGCGATTCTCTTCCGGACCTTTCCAGTTTTGATTTTTGTTTTTTGGTAAGTGATTAAAAGGATATTCCGTTTATTGGTCGTGTTTTGGTAAGATTTTGGACTTTATTCCTCTATGTTATTTAAATAATTCTAGACGGAGTCTTATTGCTAAATTTTATTGGGATAATTTTCGGGTTTGGAACTTAACTCTACTCTTACCGTTATATCAATTTTAGACAGGTTTTAGCCGGTTAGTTCCGTATCATTAACTGGATGTTGGTGGAGTTTAGGGATTAATCTTAGGTGGAATCTCCCTATTCATTATCGGAGTTCTTGGTTCGCAGGACAAATTTCGGTAAGTATGAAAACTTTTGCTTCCTATTGTTGCTCAGTTAACTTTGTAGGCGTGAATGCTGACCTTTGACTCAATGTTACAGGAAGGGTCTTATTCGATTTGGGTTTATTTTCCATGTTGATGGAGAATAGGAGCACGGATTTATTTCGGGAAAAAGAAAACATTCTTAATTTATATTGTTGTGAATTTTTGTATCTATTCATTTAATAAACCGCGTTTTAATTGTTTAACATTCTGATTTGGTTAGTCGGTTATTATAGGGATTACAAACATTTTGGTGTCGCTTTATCGGGTTATCTACAATACTTTTATGATCGGACAAATCAGTTATTTTATATCGGAATTTTTAATTTACTAGTACTAAAGGAGACGATAGCTTTTGGGGTTGAGTAAATTTTTGTCTTGTCAGTAGAAAACTCTTAATGGTAGTTGATATATTACTTCACGCGTCGTTTTCCTTTGGGGTGTCATTACAAATTCTCACATTTAATTTTAGCATTTATGATGTTTATTTTCATATTGAGACGTTATATTCTGATCATAGCAACGATTTTACTTTATTAATTCCCGTCACCTTCCCTTCGATTTAGCCTTAGGCGCATTTTTGTTCATATTACATTTAATGAGTGCCCATTGGACTACTCGATGTGGTGATTTTGAGCCGTATGTAGAATAATTTAGGTCGAATTTAAAGACAACGAGAGACTAGGAAGTAGCCAAAAACCACTTCCTTATCTCTCCTTTCTTCTATGCGGAATAATATTGACGTTTCGATCCCTGCGTTCCGCACGCCAGGTCTTCACGGGCACAGATCATTGGCGATACTCCACGCACTTACACGAATCCGAATAACATTTCTGATTTTAATTACTTGTGATGTGTTTTGGCTGTGGGCCGGAAAAATTTCGACAATTAACGAATAATTAATTAAAACAAAATGATTTTATGAATTATAAATATTTTATTAATATTAAAAATAATATAACAATTACTTGATCCAATACATAACGAAAATCATACAAAATACCACTCTCCCCACACCGACATCCAAGCAGAGCTCTATCGAGATTGCGAGGATCCGACGTGGAGAGAGCTTCCAAATAAAACTCTCACTCACTTAGTAAAATAGATTTTTAAGAAAACTGTTTTATCAGTAAAAACGATTAAAATTGTGTAAAAATGAATCGGTATATATACCTATTTTTTGGTCTTAACCTTGCGCGTTCTTTTTGATTTAGTAAAACAAAATTCGACTTTTGTATTTTTTAGTGTATTCTAATCTTAATTTTTATTATTTTTTAATTTCATTTGATAATTTTTTATTTGAAATTTTTATTGAATTATTTCTAATTCAAATTCTTTAATTTTAATTTCATTTTCATGAAATTTTCATTTTTTGTTAAATTATCAAATTTCGGTCGAATTTGTTGGGTTTTCGTGTTATGTTTATATTTATATTGTGCGGATCTTGTTGCTTTTTTGTTATTATTTTACTTTATTCTTATGTTTATTATTTTATGTGTAATTGTTTTTCTCTCATATTTGATAGGTGTTGGGCCAGCACACCAATAGCCTTGAGAATTGTTTAAATGCATCAGTAATACAGCACGAAAACCCAGCATCAAGATAACTTAAAATACAATATACAACACCAATTAAACACTTTAAAATCTGAGAGAATATAAATAAATATAAAATCAAAAACATAAAAATAAAATTAGAATAATAACAAAATGCACCAAGATTCGCACGATACCTACACAAATATAACAAGAAAACACAACAAATTCGACGAAATTGAAAAAATTAATAAAAGTCCATTAAAATGAAATTTAAATCAAAAATTTGAATTAGTAATAATTCAATAAAAATCTTAAATAAAAAATTATAAAAATAAATCAAAAAATAATAAAATTAACGAATAGAATTTACTAGAAAATAACAAGGTCGAATTTTGTTTTACTGCATCAAATTTCACACGCGAGAAAAATAGGTATAAATACCGATGTGTTTTCACAAATGTTCAGTCTTATTTTTCGGAGAAAAATTTCATTATAGAACTGTGTAACTGGTAGTGTAGCTGGTTGAGAGCCGTGCATTCAGGCAATTAACACGGGTAAGTGTTTTGCCTGAACACGATCACTCTCAACTGGTGCAATATTATTAGTTGATTTTTTTGAAAAGAATTGATGGGTAATTTTTCAATTGAATTTATGTATGACTTTTCAGATCGAATTGATGGATGATTTTGTTTTTCAAATTGAATTTATGGATAATTTTGTTTTTCCAATTGAATTTATGGATGATTTTTTGAATCAAATTTATGGGTAATTTTTCAATTGAATTTATGGATGATTTTTCAGATTAAATTTATGGATAATTTTGTTTTTCCAATTGAATTTGTAGATGATTTATCGAATTAAATTTATGGGATTTTCGAAGTAAATTTTATGGAATGGATACAATGAATTTCAAATGTATGTAGCCGATGTAATATGCTGAATAAATATTTTATATCTACAGCCTTAGTGCATCGAAACCTTTATTCCAAATGCTATGGTAAAATATTATTTGTCATTCCTTTTCCGGCCCACAGCCAACACATAACGCAAGAAAGCAAAATCTACATAGTACAGATTTGTGTAAGAGCGTGGAAAATCGCCAATGATATGTACCCGTGAAGACTCAGCGTGCGGAACGCAGGAGTTGGAACGTCAATATTATCCGTACATAGGGGAAATTGGAGGGTAAATGAGTAGTTTATTGGCTGCTCCTTCACCATCCGTTTTCTGTAAAATTGACATAAATTTTTAACAACAATCGGCTCAAAATCTCTAACACCAAGTAGTCCAGTGGGCACTCATTAAATATAATATGAACATAAATAGATCTTAAGGACAAAAAGAGGGAATGGGTAGCGGGGAAAATTGCGAAATCGTTGCAACAGTTAAAATGAATAGCCATCGGAAAAAGATTAATCCGAACGACCAAAATCATGAAGAATAATGTTTTTAAATAAGAATTAAATAAATTAATTTGAGTTGAGGCGGAAAATATGGGCGGGACGCTGCTCAAATTTTCCGAACTAATTCAAATACTTAACAAAAATAGTAACGTAAAAATGGAATGCGTAAAATAAGGGCGGAACGCTGCTCAAATTTTCCGAGTCGATGAAAATACTTTGTCGAAAACGGTAGAATAGGGATGGACCGTAAAATAAGGGCGGAACGCTGCTAAAATTTTCGAATTTACAAAAATACTTTATCGAAAACCGAAAAATGTGGATGGACTACGGCTAATGTTGTATATCAATAAAAAATTTTTAACGCTGAGGAATAAGGAAGGATCCCTACAAAATCTTAATAATAATAACGATAATGATAAGGGTAATGATAATAATAATAATAATAATAATAATAATAATAATAATAATAATAATAATAATAATAATAATAATAATAATAATGGTAATAATAATAATAATCATGGTATTTGTAGTAATGATTGATAATAATTATGATAATAGTAATAATCATAGTAGTAATAACAATAAATATAATGGTAGTTATAGTAATAAAAATAATAATATAGGTAATAGTAGTAACAATTAAGAAAGGTAATATACATAATAGCAACAACGATAATGCTAGTAATAATAATGGGAAACATTGTAGTTACAATAGGGATAAGGGTGAAAGATATAATGTGGGTGTATTTAACATAACAAAGGGTGTACAGGCCAAAGAATAATCATCAGCATGGACAATAGTAAGAAGGACTAAGCAAATGGACATAACAATGAATGATATGAGAGTATAGGTTAACATTTGAAGGAGATAGGAGAATAATGGGACCTAAGAATCAAAAGCGAGCACAGGTCTTCTATCGACAGCTCGTGAACCCGAGGGTTGTCCGAGCAATTATAGTACTAGCACATGGTACTCAATTTTTGCGGACAATCCACCACTTGAACACATTACCAACGTTGCTTAGCAACGGGTGCCAAGTGGCGGTTAGTATCATTTTGTATGGCGTTACGAGGGCAACTAGAAGGATAAGCAAGATTTGAAACCCTGTAACCCACCATAGGGTTAATTGATGTTTTCATAAGTTTTGAATTTAAAGCTGCATGTTATATTTGCATGTGTGTTACCGATTCATTTAAACATTCGCAAGGCCGTTTGAGTTCAGGCCCAACAATATTCTCTCAGATTTTAAAATGTTTAGTTGGTGTTGTATGTTATATTTTAAGTTATTTTGGTGCTGGGTTTTCGTGCTGTATTACTGATGCATTTAAACAATTCTCAAGGCTGTTTGTGTTCTGGCCCAACAAAATGCCTTTTTTTCATATTTTTTTATTATAATAAGATTTTATAATAGCCTATTTCTTTAAAATAGAACGTACTATTGTCATGCATTTGCATTGGTTCTTTATTTGATAAAAATGTAATTTTAAAGCTTTTCAAGGATATAAATATAAATTATAATTTATACATATATATATATATATATATATATATATTTAAATTCTGGCTAACTCTGAAAAAAACAAACTCACTTTTTATTAAGTGTTAAAAATAATGAAATCATTTCTTTTGAATTTTAGCGCATTAAACTTTATTTATATTGCTTTTATATCAAGTTATTTATACTACCATTTAGAGTCGTTTACTTAGTTAAATATAATTATAATTAAATATGATGTAAAAATTATTACGATAATGCTTATCAACTTTGTTTAAATAAATATATCTTTAATAATTACTTATTAAGTTTTTATACAATTTAGCACAAAATTATTCAATACGATTTTATACCTCTTTTAATTTTATATGCGGCTAAATTGTATATAATTACATTATAATAATGGTTATAATTACCATGAAGAGTATTCAACAGAATATTATAAACTCTTTAACTAATGATTCAGAGTTAGTTGGTAAAGCAGTTAGTCTTTAATTTTTTTTTTCACTAGAAATTGCACGTTATACTATTTTAAACTTTTCAAGTTACCAATGTCTCTCTAATTATTTTTTTATTGGCTTTTTATGTTTTTTATTAAAGATTAATGAAAAATTTTCGATCTTATTAAATATTTTCCACTTATTTCTAGTGGCATCGATTACCTGAATTAAATAAGATATTGAAAGGATTTCGAGAAGGAGAATTGACAGTTCTAAGTGGGAAAACAGGCACAGGCAAAACGACATTTTTGTCAGAATATTCTTTAGATTTAGCAGAGAATTCTGGTGTTAGAACTCTTTGGGGAAGTTTTGAAGTGTCAATTACTAAATTAAGTAAAATCATGTTGACTCAATTTGCCGGGTAGAATTTTTACACAAACACAAAATTAAAAAAAACTAATATTAAGAAAATCACTGAAAAAAGATGAAGAAGCAATCACTTATTATATGGAAAAGTTTAAAAGTATTCCAATGTTTTTTATTCAAACTGAAGGCCGTGAAAATTTCAAAGAAATATTTCAGGTAATTTATGAAAAATTAAACGAATATTTTAATTTTTAAAAAAATGAAATTAAAATTAAAATATAATTTTGATTTCTATAATGCTTTTTACAATTTATTATTTTCAATTAATATTAATTCAATTTTTACTTAAAAATTGAAGGTCATTTATAATTTGAAATAGTTTTTTAGAAATTTTATTTTAGTCAATTTGTCTAATATTCTTACTTTTGTATCAGAATTTTTTTATATATTTTATGGCTTTATTAAATAATTAAGATTGATATTACGTTTCTTTTAAATTAAATTGCTACAATTACCATTTATTATTATTTATGATTTTAACAAATATTCTGTTACTAAGGAATTTTATATAGGTCATTGAATTATTTTTTTAAGAATTTATTTATTAATGAATTGCATTTAGATTTTATTTTTTAATTTTATCGCTTTAGTTTAAGTTAATATTTTATGCAAATTTAATAATTAAGTAAGGAATTATATTAATTTTTGATTAATTCTTTTTAATTAACTCTATAATATCAATTCATTATTTATTATTTTACTATATACTATGTTGCTATGGAGTTTTATGTAGATCATTTATTGATAGTATTTTGGGAATTTATTTCAAATGAATTGCTTTTAGGTTATAATTCTTATTTTTTTTAATGAAAAACTTAAAATTTATGAACGTTTAATGAATAATGGTGATAATTATGATATTTAACTTCATTTCTATTTAATCACGAAACTATTAACATACGTTCTACCGTTGAGGATTCTTAGATGTCTGCGGTTGTAGAGTCAAATCAGTTGGTAATATCTTTTAGTTGAAGGATTTTATTGCTCGATATAAACGGTATCGGGGCTTCATTGTTACTTACAAAGTCTAGATCTGTACTCACATTCCCATGAGTTTATAATCAACTATTAAGTAGAAATCAACTATTATAATCAACTATTAACATACGTTCTACCGTTGAGGATTCTTAGATGTCTGCGGTTGGTAATATCTTTTTGTTGAAGGATTTTATTGCTCGATATAAACGGTATCGGGGCTTCATTGTTACTTACAAAGCCTAGATCTGTACTCACATTCCCATTAAGTAGAAATATGTGCCAACGAGTGTCGAAATAGTCTCAATATTTGCAATGATTCCATTTGTTTCTGGTATCGATGGGGAATATAAAATCGATAAACAGAAGGAAAAATAGCTAGTTATTTATGAATATTGGCTTAATTGTTAGCAACGTGCTTACGCAAGGTAAACTCTGCCAAATAATAATCAAAATGCTGAATGTTCGGTGCTCCTTGTTGCGTACGTGTGCCAGGATGCCATTCCAAGTTAATGTATCTTCTAAACACGCCAAATGATGTCCTTCTTGTACTATCTCATCAGTGTCCTTGGGCTCCGGCCTGGAATCATAAATCACCACTGGTGTCTCAACTCAGCCCATTAAAAGTCCACTGTTAATGCTAGTGTTTTATATCAAGTAGGTAAGAGTGAGCCCCCGGCACCTCCCTTAGTTACCACACCCTAGTTAGCGACCTACCCCCCCCCATCCTAGTGAGAACTCATAACGGCGATTATTGATTTCCCCGATTATTGATTTTTAACGGCTTTTATTGATTTAAAAAGTGCAAATATTGATTTTTAAGTGAAATTTTACTTTTTAATTGAAATTTTCAAAAATCTATTTTGGCAAAAATAAAGAGAATGACGTTGTCTATATAATTGCTGACCACATTCTTTTTGTCTTTTCTAGATTTTTATAGGGAAAAATTTTAATTTTTCAAAGAGAAAAACCGTGGTGACAATAAACTAGGTGCCGGTACAAATGTTGAAATACGGGTGAATTTTGCAATTAAAAAATACCTCATTGCTTTATTTTGTGACCTTCATAGAAAAAGTTTCAAAAAATAAGGTCTGTGCGTAACAGCGACATTCGAGCTATCCAAAACAGATAGTTACACCTTTTTACCTCATTGATTTTTAAATTTACTGTAAATATTTTGAGAAAATTATTTTTGCACCAAAAATATCTCTGATTCTTGGTTAGTCTAGATTTAAAGCTGTAAAATATTCATTTACATTAAATACATTTTTTTCTATTAACGAAAATATTTAATAGAAGATAAAATATCTAAATTCACAATGAAATGAAAGAACTTACGAAGTATTTGATGTTGATGAAGTATTTGATACATCAACAGCTTATTTAGTTGATTTTAGGCACATTTTGACGTTTTTCAATTAAGTAAATGTTTTCATTATAATTATTTTTTAGTTTATCTCAAAAATATGTTGTTAATTTAATAATCAATTTTATAATTTATAATCAATATTATAACTTAATAATCAATTTCATAATATAATAATCAATATTATAACTTAATAATCAATTTAATATTTATTTTTTAGTTTATTGCAATAATATATTGTTAATTTAATAATTAATTTCATGATTTAATAATCAATATTATAACTTAATTATCAATTTAATATTTATTTTTTAGTTTATCGCAATAATATATTGTTAATTTAATAATTAATTTCATAATTTAATAATCAATATTATAACTTAATTATCAATTTAATATTTATTTTTTAGTTTATCCCAATAATATATTGTTAATTTAATAATTAATTTAATATTTATTTTTTAGTCTAATCAAAAATATGTTGTTAATTTAATAATCAATTTCATAATTTATAATCAATATTATAACTTAATAATCAATTTAATATTTATTAGTTTATCGCAATAATATATTGTTAATTTAATTATCAATATTATAACTTAATTATCAATTTAATATTTATTTTGTAGTTAATCACAAAAATATGTTGTTAATTTAATAATCAATTTAATATTTATTTTTTAGTTTATTTCAATAATATATTGTTAATTTAATAATCAATTTTATAATTTAATAATCAATATTATAACTTAATTATCAATTTAATATTTATTTTGTAGTTAATCACAAAAATATGTTAATTTAATAATAAATTTCATAATTTAATAATCAATATTATAACTTAATTATCTATTTAATATTTATTTTTTAGTTTATCGCAATAATATATTGTTAATTTAATAATCAATATAAAAATTATTTTTTAGTTTATCTCATAAATATATTATTAATTTGATAATCAATTTCATATTTTAATAATCAATTTAATATTTATTTTTTAGTTTATCACAATAATATATTGTTAATTTAATAATCAATTTTATAATTTAATAATCAATAATATAACTTAATAATCAATATTATAACTTAATTATCAATTTAATATTTATTTTGTAGTTAATCACAAAAATATGTTAATTTAATAATAAATTTCATAATTTAATAATCAATATTATAACTTAATTATTTATTTAATATTTATTATTTAGTTTATCGCAATAATATATTGTTAATTTAATAATCAATATAAAAATTATTTTTTAGTTTATCTCATAAATATATTATTAATTTGATAATCAATTTCATATTTTAATAATCAATTTAATATTTATTTTTTAGTTTATCACAATAATATATTGTTAATTTAATAATCAATTTTATAATCTAATAATCAATCTAGTAATATAGTAATTTCTAAGTCAAATAATAAAAAAACTAATATTCATATTTTTGTCTAATCGTCATTGTTTTTTTTAGTTAAACCCCCTAATATATTTTGTAGTTGAATTTATATTTTTGAATAAATGTCTTAAATATAAAACTGAAACAACAAACTAACAATCATCATTCGTGGAATATAAAACATATATCCAGATTATAAGGAAGGAAAGCATTCACGGCCTGATCTTGATTGTATAAATACAGCAAATATTAACATTTTGATCTGTCAACTAAAATTTTGATTAAATCGACTTTATCTCAACGAATTGATTAAAAAACAACAAAAATAGATATAAATAAAAACTTTTATTTGTTGACAATTCTATAAAATAACTTTGTGATTGTCATTTCGATTGGATATTATGGACATGTAATTGATTCAGGAAATGAGAGCTGCGTACCGAGAACATAAAATTGACCATATCATTTTGGACAATTTGCAATTTATGGTCGGACAAATTGGGAGTACATCTAACGATAAATTCCACGCTCAAGACCATTTTGTGGGCCAACTGAGAAACTTTGTCAATGAAACCAATGTCCATTTGTCTTTGATTGCTCATCCGCGCAAGGTTTATTTATTTTTTACCACTTAGGCATATTATAGGTTTCCGATTTACACATAGCTTATCTCTCATTGAAATTTCACTTACTAATTGATTCCAAATCTCAAATAAACTTATTTTAGTACGCTTATAAGTTTTTATTTCCTGCAATTTACGTTTGAAATATTTAAAATTCAAATCAATTAATATAGATTTATTTCACTATTCAACGATTTACAATATTTGAAATGAATAATCAGAAGCATTTCTTGTAATTTATCCTTAACTTCCTACAAATCAAATAAAACACACGAAAACTGAATAAGCAAGTTGGTTCACGTGTTCCGCTTGCGCCTCATTTGGGGATATTCATGACAACTAAAACGCGATGTGAGTATATGTGAGCCTCATCAACCAGTACGAGTTATCGCGCAGGTATACTCCCCCCACCCCCAGAAATTAAAGAATTTCACTATGGGAACACAATTAGTTATTGCGCATATATTGATTTTTAAGTGGAGGTGTAATTATTGATTTAAAAGTGCAGTTAATGATTTTAATGTTTAATTATTGATTTAAAAATGTAGTTAATGATTTCAAAGTGTAATTATTGATTTAAGTGTAGTTAATGATTTTAAAGTGTAATTATTGATTTAAAAAGGCAGCTAATGATTTTAACGTGTAATTATTGATTTAAAAGTGCAGTTAATGATTTTAATGTGTAATTATTGATTTAAAAGTGCAATAATGTGCAAACTGCATTTCTGACTTATTCTTAATATATTGTCGAGAGATCATATATGAAAAAGATGTGTTCGATGACAACACGCAAGAATATGTAAATAAAAGTCTAGGAATATTTTGGAACATTGAGAAAGCGACATAATATGTAGAGACATCTTTCACGAAAAAGTTTTTTATAGATATATTTCATTATTCAACGATTTACAATATTTGAAATGAATAATCAGAAGCATTTCTTGTAATTTATCCTTAAATTCTTACAAAGCAAATAAAACTATCATTTTAAGAGAAGATGAACATTACCGAAAAGTGAATAAACACGTTGGTTAACATGTTCCGCTTGTGCCTCATTTGAGGATATTCATTACAACTTTGGGTACGATAATAAAAATTACAAATCTATTGAAAAAAAGTGAGATGGTGTTCAATCGACCTTTAAAATAGGATAAAATGAAGGTTTCTCAGCTCGCGGCCCAGCAATATGTCAGTTAATGGTCAATTAAGTAGCGTCTCGATTAAATATTAAAGGATTTACTACACCAAATGACTGGACGTATCGCTTCAAGAAGATAAACTCCGTGGAGTATAGATCCATTTGTGAGGAATCTTGAAGTGTTGATTTAGGTTTCACTGTATAAGAAACAAAATTTTTAAAATGAAATCTATTTTCAATAGCCACTTTAGTCTCTTTTATTCCATACAATATCCCGCAATCTTTCACATAAATTGCCGATTACATCGCATTTGTAAATTATCATATAAATATACATAAAATGGATGTTTGTCATCAATCAATAAATTTTAATTAATTTAAATCAATACAAAAATAAAATGAATAAAACTAGTTTATATATTTATTTATTATTATTATTATTATTATTGTTTATTATTATTATTACACCTAATTCTGTTTTTACACGATAGAATGGTTCCCGAGAAATTCGTGTAAAAAAAAATCGTGTAAAAAAAGAAATTTACTTGTACAAAATTGTTCTAGTAAAGTTCAAGCTATTTTAGCGTGGTGAGTTGACTGTCATCGTGGTGAGTTGCTCTCTTTTTACTTTAAAAAAATTCATTGAAAAAAAACGTGTTAAATCCAATAATTCATGTAAAAAAAGTAATTTTGTTTTTTTTGTATTCGTGTTATTTCAAATTATGTCGTGTAAAAATAGAAATATTTTTTCGTATTTACTCGTGTTATTTCAAATTCGTGTAAAAATAATTCGTGTAAAAACAGAATTAGGTGTATTGTTATTATTATTAATTTATTATTATTATTATTTTTTTATATTATATTATTTAATTATTATTATTATTATTATTGATATTATTATTATTATTGATATTATTATTGTTATTTGTTGTTATTTATTATTATTATTATTTTACTATTATTTTATTATTATTTTATTATTATTGATATTATTATTATTGTTTATTATTATTATTTATTATTATTATTATTATTGATATTATTTTTTTATATTATTATTATTTATTATTATTGATAATATTTTCATTTATTGTGTTGATTTACTTTGGCTCTGCTACAT
>CM039680.1:8527828-8532828 GCA_022537955.1 Schmidtea mediterranea
CTGTTTGTAGTGTAATTCATTTCATTTTATTTTTGATTTTTATGTATCTGTTTGTGTAATTTAATATATTTTGATAAACAATAAATTTTTATACAAGGGTAAAATCATTATTATTATTATTATTATTATTATTATTACAAATAATTTTATTAATTGCGTGACAAAGAATAGTCGACAGCTGTGGGAAAAATAGCTTGCAATATACTGTTATGAAAAAAAAAAAATAATAATAAATTTATTTCATTTCCTGTGTTATGAAAAAATAATAATAGTAAATTTATTTCATTTTCTGTGTTGTGAAAAAATAATAATAATAAATTTATTTCATTTCCTGTGCGTGATAATAAAATAAAAATAAATTAAAATCATTAAACCCATAGTAAAATCAGTATATATACTGACGCTAAAGCTCAATATATATACTGACACTAAAGCTCAGTATATTCGCCCAAAATTTTGCGACTCACTCTTTCTTCTAAAGGAAATCTCAAGGAGAATTTAATAAGGAGCAGAGCTCCACAAAATTCTTTTTCGCAAGGATAACATAGCACGCGTACACAACATATAAACATAACATAATTCTGCACGCACTTATTGTATAATATATTATATTTGAATTTGGAACTGTTTGGAATTTGGTAATTTTTTCATTTAATAAATTTTTGTATCAAAGTTGTTTTTCTTTATATTAAAATTTATATATATATATACTAATACCAGTGTACGTTGAGATCTCGAATTAAAATAGTGAGACCTCAACAGAGATGCGTATAGTAAATCGTCGCCAAAAACTGTAATAAAATGTATATTTAATTCAAAGATATTAATCCATTTTTAAAAATTAATTATACTCGATTTGTTAGAATAAATTTACAAATAAAAATATTAAAATTTATGTTTTATTAATCAAATATTAATATATTAAATATTATATAATGTATTTTATATATCTTTTTATTTAGAAATTATTATAAAAGAAATATTCAAAAAATTTCTAAATAAATAATTAAATATAAATTTATTTTTTTTTATAATATTTTCTACAAAATGTGACTATGAATCATATTGTTGGGGTTATAATAGAACATGAATAAAAATAATAAAAATTTAAAAATTATCAAAATCAATTAAAGTTAATTAAAATTTTTGAAAAAAGTAAAAATCAATATTTTTCGGGGGAAAAAGTGGTAACCGGTGGCAAGTTTGATTTTGAAGACGAATAAAATACTAATAGATTGAGATGAAGTATATTAAAGGGTCGGGAACCCAAAAACAAATTAATTAATTAACTTATTTGCCGACGAACCCATTAATCAAGGGCTACCGAGCTGAACGTCAGCTTAATGGGTTTCCCAGAATTAGCAAAATGGGCAATAAATTGTCAGACCGGTAAAAATTATTTCCTTAGCTCTAATCCAAATTAATGGCAACCCAAAATTATAAAAAGAACTGTCAACAAAATAAGTAGCCAGTTGGTCGAATAAGAAAATTTAATTAATTTTAAAACGAATTGAAAGTAATAAACAGATAAGAAGTCAATCAGATTGCAATGACTTATTGAGTGATACCTTTCGGATGTTTACGCAAAAGCAAATAATTATATTTTGTGGTGAATATTTGTGAATAAAGATTTCTTTGTTGGGATTTTGTCTTAATGATTATTGAACACAAGGATTCGGATCCAGAGACCTATCCATCGACGAATATATAATATCCCAACAATATTTATTTAAGGCATTCACGAATTTTATAATTTTTTCACTTGAAAAAGGCTGTGCCGAAAATTTGTGAATACCTTAAATAAATCTGATTCATATTCAAATTTTGTAGAAAATATTATATCACTTATAAAGAAATCAGAGATGAAAAACCAAAAAAAACTCCTTATAATATTTTTTGAATATAATACATTTAATTTAATTTAAAATAGATATAAAAGAATAAATAAACTACTTTCTTTTATGTTGACATTGAAAATTTTGAAATGATATATTCCAGTTGAAAATGTTTTGCGATCAAAGTAGCAGTTTTGATTTGCTGTACCGTCGACGAAAACCAATAGAATTGTGATTAGTAGTTTTGATTTGCGAATAATTTAATATCTGTCGGTGAAAATCAATCGTAAGATTTGAAAATTAAATATCGTCACATGTGATTGAACATCGTCACGCTTCATTGAACACACGCTTTCGGGTTGTTGACCACCATTATGAGGTGGAGGTAAGGTACTGGCCCAGAGGGCTAATGTCTACCTACTAACAAGTGCACTAGGATTCATATTAATAGGAGGAATTGAATTTATTATCTAGTGTTTTAACGGCTGAGTTTTTCATATATCATTTGTGCTTCATAAAAATACTATCATATTTTCTGACTAATATTTTTTTTTCTGACCTATTTTTTTTCATTTCAGTATTATTCACAGATTCATCTAATAGGATGATTCTATTTGCGATATTTTTTCTATCATTCTCAATGTTCAATTTAATTTCGACCTTGTTCATAAAAATCATTCCAACAATTACTTTCGGAGATAAAATTATGGGCAACATAAAATGATAGCTTGTATTTTTTTCCTGTCGTATATTCTACACTTAATTTATTTTCCCAAGCTTTTCTCATCGGCTTTCATTAGCACATTTCACTGTTAAATCCAATTTATTTAATGTTTTCAAATTTTCACTAAATAATTTACATGCATCTATAACATTAAGATTACCACCAGTATCTAACAAACATCTAAGCTTATTATGTTCATACTCGATCTACCTCACAAACAATCATACTAATTGTAATGTCTTTTATCCAACAATTTTCTGAATTACTTAAAGGGGCTTCAATATCTTTAAAGGGGTTATTATAAAATGGATCATCTAATTCACAAAATTTACAAATATTAACTTTTACAGTTAATTAATCTAGATTAAAATTTTTATCATTATTTTTAAAAATATTATTTAATTGTTTACTATATACAGAATTTTCAAAGTAAAATTTGCTTACTGTAGGTTTAGAGCTCCAATCACCTCTAACACCGAAGCTTCCTGGTTTGAGATTTCATTTTATTCATCATACTGAGATTTTCCTTCAATTCTTTCGGTTGAAATAGCTGCAAATTTTTGTTCTTGCCATCTGTTTCTCCTTGAATTCAGTTGAAAACATTGATAAATAAAATGACTTTTCGGTTATTCTGCACCATAAAAATGAGTTTCTGTCTTATCTTTCGTCTGTTGGAACTGTCGTTTATCGAAAACGAAATGATTTTGTTGTCTTCTATAACCACGTTGTGGTTTTTTGGACGTCGTTTTTAGTAATTGTATGAAGGTCTTGTATAAGATTCTCTTCTATTATTTTGTTCATTGTAATTTTTATTTTGAATATTATTATTTTTAACTGTTTCTGCATAAGTTCTTCTTTAATTGGTTATAGCAAATATTTCTTCTTGCTCTGCTTTGCAAACTTTTGCTAACTTTTGCAAACTTAGACAATTATAAAATGAAATATTTCGACTGGTAAACAGCCCTGATCACTCATAACAAAAATTTAACTAGACTTTCGCTTTCTCCTCTTCTTTTCTGTTTGATTTTTTCTTTCACTCCACTGTAGTCAACAAGTATATTTATTTAAACAAATTTCTAAAATGTTTTTCAAATTAGACTTACCAACATTATAAATTTAACAAATTTTATAAATCTATTAAATTAGAATAAAAAATTTTAAATTTCTTTAAAAACAAAAGCTATTCATTCAATTCCAATAAATTTTTTAATATCTTATTACTATTATTATTATTATTATTATTATTATTATTATTATTATTATTATTATTATTATTATTGTTATTATTATTATTATTATTATTATTATTATTATTATTATTATTGACGTTGAAATTAATATATATTCTATATTTATCATTACCAAGCTTCCTTTTCCTATTAATTATTATATATTAATTTAATTAATCGTCGACAAATCCTGTTGATAAGAATTAATCAATTTTATTTATTAAAACAAAACTAGCCATGACAAATTATCCGAAAATATACGACCAAAATGTGCCTTTAGGTATTTTAAAATAACATTTCATGTCACAAAATACGTAAATAAATATGGAATTGATAATATTTATAATTTTAACGAATTCGGCGTTGCGTGTCATCCTGTGTTGTCAGGTTTTAGATTGAAAACCTTTATTATAAGGACTAAACTTGTTGTAAAATTATTTGAGATGCTGAAATCATTTTTATTCATCTTATTCCTGCTTTCTGGGATAATTGTCTGTGAATTGAATATCGATTTATCTTCCTTCCAGATGGATCCAAATCTTCATCGGTTGTGCTGGAAACAGTTCTCAGAAAAATCAGTAGCGAATATTTTGAAATTGAACAACGTAAGTTTTCGTATTAATTTGATGTAAATTAAAATGCAAAATTCCTTTATAAACTCCTTTACCCAGTCTCCCTCAACATTTTCCGTCTCACATCGCACTAAATTGCGAATTTCTTTATGAGTTTATATTAATCAGAACGCTTGGTATTTGGAGATCAAAAGATTAGAGTCCTCCTATGACAGGGTTGAAGGATATTAGGATTTTGACTTAGTCAAGCTGTTGCAGTCGTTGTGACCTTCTACTGCAGTTTTTGTAATGTGAACTGATTGAGATAATTGACCAAAATGTTTTATTTTTTATTTTACCTTTACAATTACTCATTTTATTTTTGATTATCGATTAAAATTTTATGTTTTATATTCAACACAAAAATTGGCCAGTTTATGTTTCAAAATAAATTAAATAAATTAAACAAAATATTAATGGATAGTCTAAACTAAAATAAAAACAATTATTTAAATTAGTTAGAAATATTAACAGTAAAATTGAAAATTCATTTCGCAGCTCACGATATGCGCAAGCTGACATTTCACTCTGGTAAGTCAAGTTGTCATTGCTGTCTTTACGTTTAAATTTTATGTAATAATGCCAACAAATAAGTAATCAA